>JAPWTK010000369.1:0-330000 GCA_029963805.1 Aromia moschata | reverse complement strand
ACCTACTTTATTAAATAGGATTGGAATTTATGTTTATGTCCCCAAATTATCCCTATTATTGTCAGCCACCTCATGGTCGCCATCGATTTTGAATT
Source organism: Aromia moschata (assembly GCA_029963805.1). Classification (NCBI taxonomy): domain Eukaryota; kingdom Metazoa; phylum Arthropoda; class Insecta; order Coleoptera; family Cerambycidae; genus Aromia; species Aromia moschata. Next base: position 329,905 of record JAPWTK010000369.1, on the reverse strand, counting down.
CTTTGGCACTCACGTCAAAACAGGCCATTCGCTATACTATTTGACATACATTTTTATGACGTATTATTTTGATACTGTTTTCCGATTTAAAACTATTCAGCCTTGCTGATATGTTCAAATATGATTTATTTTATGAAGAGGAAGAATTTAATTTAGATAATGTAAGCGCCAACCTACTCTATAGGCTGCCTGCCTATACGAGGTGTGGTTATTAAATAATCGAACTGCTGTCATAACACTTTTTATTCGTTACCAATTACAGTAGCAACTTTTTCGCCTTCAATGTACTCCCTTTGGCGATCTCTACACCGCTCCATACGACTTTCCCATTGTTGAAAGCAGTACTGGAAGTCCGCTTCTGTCAGCTGGTCAAAATTTTTTGGTAGTAAAAAATAATATAGTAGTAATTGTTTATTTATGCTGAAATATGGCCGCCTCAAAAAAAAATATCCAAGTGGGCGCCACTGTAGCGCTTCTAAATATTATCTGAAATCAGAAATTGAAAAATTTTTATGAAATATATTACATTTGTTGGATCTTGAAGCTATAAAATCAATAAAAAAAAATGAAAAAATGGCGGACATGTAAATTTTCAGTAGCGTCTTTCGAGTTTTTTTTTCGCTCTTCAAAGTGCTCTAAAAAAGAAGGTGATTAAACATTTTTCATTAAATTTAATCTACTTTGAAATAAAAAAAATAGTGATATGTTCAGTAGTTTTTGAGATATCGTGGCACTCAGTTAGAAAAGCATGGTTTCGAGAAAAACGCGTTTCGAGAAAAAAAGTTTCGCTACACGAATTTTTTGATTAAATGGCATAAAGTAATAGCATATATTCCGACATCTGGTGGCATTCGAGGCAGTTATACTTACCATGATCACCCATGATATGGTCGTAAAGGTGGGAAATTGAGGAATATTACGGAAAACACGCGCTACCGCGTGAATTCCATTTTCGCGTAAAAAGGTGGTTCCACTTTTTTCGCTATAACTTTTTTAAATTTCGTACAAACCGTTTTGGGAATATATTCTGCGGATAATTACCTCAATTTCAACCTATAATCAAAGAAACGCAAAAAAAAATCGATTTTTTGGTCGGTTTTGATGAGAACCTCTTCTTAACTGCTTCCACACTTTCGAATCTTGTCCCCTTCAGCGCCGATTTGACCTTGGAAAATAAAAAAAGTCATAGGGGGCAAGGTCGGGCGAATATGGCGGATGTTCCAACACAGTAATGCCGTATTTTGCAAAAAACGCCTTCATAGACAAAGGTGAGAGAAAGGTGTCTTGACTTTTTGGAATCGATTGAAAATGATCCCCATTTTGTGGAACGTGTCACTACTAGTGATGAGACTTGTGTGATAAGTGTTTAAGTACGACCCGGAAACCAAGCGCCAAAGCGTGGAATGGTACACTTCAAGCTCTCCAAGACCTAAAAAAGCAAGAATCATTTGCTTTTTTGATAGCCAGGGAATTGTCCACAAAGATTTGGTGCCTCCAGGCCAAACAGTATGCGTGTGAGACCAAACATCAAGATCAACTGGATGTTGCATCACGACAATGCGCCTTGTCACACAGCCATTTCAGTAAACGGATTTTTAGCCAGTAAAAACATTCCTGTGGCTCCTCAGCCTCCTTACTCACCTGACTTGAGTCCTTGTGACTTTTCTCTCTTCCCGAGATTGAAAAATCACCTCAAAGGGCGTCATTTTGGGACCATAGACAACATTCAAACGGCTGTAACCGACCAGCTAAAGGCTATTCCAGCATATGAGTTCCAGCACTGCTATGAAGAATGGAAGAACCTTCTCCAGCGCTGTGTGGCTTTCCAAGGAAGTTATTTTGAATGAGGCAATCCTTAATTGTTATTCTATTAGAATAAAAAAATTAAAAACCAGTCTCTCATTATTTAATTTACACATCTTGTAATTTTTTACCAAAAAAATTCACATAATGGTTTCGATAAGTTCGACTCCAGGAGAGAGAGAGAGAGAGAGAGAGAGAGAGAGATACTCTCTGCTAGAGCCCCAGGTCTAAACAAAAGTTCCATCGAATTTTATAACCACGACGAAAAACGAAAAGGACCGCAAACAGCAGCGCGCCGCGTAGATCTATTGTGTCCATAGTTGTTTAGGGAGTCGTGAGAGGTAAAACAATTTAGAAGTTTATAGCCAAAAGGGATCCGTGCTCCAACTAAAAACAAAAGTAATTCGGAACTTTTTTTACTCGGATACAATTAAAAAAGATTTGAAAAGTTAGTTGTTACTTGATTGAAAGCGCCCGAAACCTTTTCGTTAGTCGGGAGGGGAATCTGAGAAAGATCGGACTATTGGCTTTAAAAACTGAAGGTAAAACAAAGTTACGGAGCAAAACGTTGTCGGAGCAATATAAATGAAAGCATCCGCATTCTTCACGTAATAAAATATCGTTTGTCAAAAAAAATATAATAATAGTCAATAGGCATGTTCACTAATTTTTAATTATAATGAAATTCGACAGCTATAATGATCTGAAAACACATAACCATCACTTAACATATAACATTTTTAAGCGTTTTACCGGTGTTAAATATATCTTTAAAAATACTTAGGGTTGGCTGATCGTGCCGCAAATGTCTTTACTGGCTAAAAACTCGTTTACTGAAATGGCTGTGTGACAAGACGCATTGTATGATGCAACATCCAGTTGTCCTTGATGTTTGGTCTCATACGCATAACATTTTTCGAGGTTTTTTAAAGGTAACCTCTCTGTAAAAGTGCTGGATTTACTGTTTGGCCTGGAGGCACAAAATCTTTGTGGACAATTCTCTGGCTATCAAAAGCAAATCAGCATACATTTGATCTTCGACTTGCTCTTGCTTCTTGGGTCTTAGAGAGCTTGAAACCATGCTTTGGCGCTTGGTTTCCGGGTCGTACTCAAACACCCAAGTCTCATCACTAGTAATGACACGTTCCATAAAATGGGGATCATTTTTAATCGATTCCAAAAAGTCAAGATACCTTTCTCTAATGATGTCCGTTTGTTCCATCTACAATTCTTTAGTCAAAATCTGATGAACAGTGGTGTGATTCAAATGTAACTCTCTGCCAATCATTATTGTCGTCAACCGACGATCTGAACGCTCAATATCCGGTATTCTATCTATTTCATCTAAGATGAAGGCCTTCCACTGCGTTTTTCATCTTCAATCGACTCTCTTCCTTCTGAGAGAGTGCCTTTAACCACCGAAAAACCTGGACTCTTGAAAAAACACTGTCTCCGTAGGCGTGTTGAAGTTTTGCAAAATATCCATGTTGTGTCCAAGTTTGACCAAAACCTGATAGTATACCATTGCTTAAAATTATTGTCACTCATTTTTAAACCGCACTAGAAAAAAACCGATTTACGAAAACAGTTACAAAGAACAAGCCAATGACTGTAACAAGTTCAAACTTGTACTGTAGGTGCATTGCATAAGTCTTGTATCCCCAGTGTTGCTAGATCGGGCACTACGTCTTCAGTTTCATTACTTAATTTACACACCTTGTATGTCATTTTTTTTATCAAATTTTCTGGGGAAAAATGTCCGTTCTCCCCTTATATTTTTTACTTGCGCAACCCTAGTGCCATAATGCAGGAGCCGCTACTGCTATTAATATCTCTAAACGGGCCAAATGATTGTGCCACAACGTTCGTGGCAGTCACTTTTTCTCCTTGCGCGCGATTTCGCATATCGCCAAGTCGCTTAGAGGCGACAGAGCAATAAAATAAGGCCGTAACGGCAACGGGCCGGGGCGGCAGCGCGCTTTCCGCCCCAGAAAACGAGCCTCTTAAACAGTGGCGTGCCAAAGTCTTCTTTTTTTTGTCGTTGTTGGATATCGTACACCAATGTTTTTCTTTGATAACACAGACCTGCAAAAAAACTCTTTTTTAACCCTAATAGGTGATTGATTCTGAAGGTTTTTGACATGCTGAACACAATCCCGTTGTCAGATTTAACATAAAACTGCAAAAAAAGGCTTTTTTGGCCTATATTGAGGCCTTCATAGCTCGGCAACGAAATGAGATTTGGCAAAATGGACTCGACCATCGTATTCAGTAAATGAAAACCTACAAAAATCAATAGTAAAAATAATAATAAAAAAAGCATTACTATAGATGGCGCAATTATTATTGTATTTAAGTCATTTCACAATAATTTCCAGAATTTACGTTTCGGAAACGTACAAAGAATTCAAAATTAAATAGGCTAATCTAAAGGATTTTGACCTGCTAAACACGATGTCGTTACTTGTTTTTCTCCATGAAGTTGGAATTACGAAAAAAACATAACCTTAAAATTGATATGAAGCAAGTGAATATGTCAAAGTGATAAAGCAAACTGAAGTGTCCCAATCCCGCAAACTTTGGACTACCTCAGGGAATTACTCAAATTAAATGGTTTAGACGATAAATTATTAAAGAATACTTTCGGCTTACTAGTTTTTGTATGAATCAAAATTGTTTTCGGTATAATGGTGAATACTTTCAACCAGGCCTATGAAACTCCCTATGCTCGTAATCTATTTTCCGTGGCTGGTTCAATTCGCTAAAAAGTAGGGAGGAACTAAATCCTCGAGATGGCGCTGCAAGGCTTATAGTTCGCTCGTCCGCTCTCTCAGCTTTGTTGTAAATATTAACAATAACCTCAATTCATTTTTTTTTTGTAAAATTGAATTTAACCCTCCAGTGCGCGCGTGGACCACTGTTGTAGTCCAGCCATATTCAATTATGTGTTACGTCAAAAACTGACATAATGCGCTGGCGTGGTTCTCAGTAGCTGCTTCTTAAACCTTTATCTATGCAGAGGTAAAGGTCAGTATGAATGAAATCTGCAGAGTGGGTGGTTATAACTGCTTTATTTGGCACAAACTACAATCGTAGTCCACGCGCCTTACTGTGTAACATTATTACTTTTAAGTTTTGGTAAGTCTCAACATTATTTTTATTAGAATAATTTTGTAACAAGTATTCTTCAGCATTAGGAGTTGAATAATTTACGAAGCAACTATAGGGTCACGTGATCCAGAAGTATGGATGAAGTGGTATAAGGAATTGACAGCCGAGGATGAAAGTTCTAATGCGAAATGACAGTGACGAGGAAAGGAGTGAAATAGAACAGGGTGACTTGGAAATCCAGCAGAGTGAACATGATATAACACGTAGCTATATATGTCCTAGAAATCGCAACAAAAATACGCGAAACATTGTGGAAAATTTGCATGCAAAACACATATGAAAGACATATGCATCAGCTGCAGCTGCAGTGAATAGGTTTATGTAGTTACTTTAAAAAAAATCTGTTTTTTTTTATGTGTCATGCCTCTACTATATAATATTTAATATATTTTTATTTTTCATTAACCGGTCATTTTGTTATATGACAGAACATATAACACTGCAGGAATAAATATAATTCTTCGATTACTTGGTGTTTATTTTTTTTTTTTTAGTTGCAATCGTAGCGTGAAAATAAAACTAACATTAAAAACACCTTAAAAATAAGTGATAGTTGAGATATATTTATTTGTAGTTTGCATGTAATTTGCTGCATTGGCAAAATATCGATATTTCACATGGACTACAGCTGTAGTCCACGCGACCTACCACGTCTCTAACCTATGCGCGCCTACTGGAGGGTTAAAAATGCCGACCCAGTACATTTCCACCGGTTGCACTTCAGGCGACCGGTCTAATAAAAAAGTGCCATTTTTTTCCGTTCCAAAGAAAGAATTTATGGTTAAGGAAAAAAGCATCTCGGAGAAAATATTTTAAAAGTTCGCAAAAGTTTTGTGAGCTTCATTTTGTGGAGAGTGATATACAATGGGGTAAAACAATTCGTGACAGCTTTGGTAACGTTATGCAGGAGGTACGAATATGAAGTAAACTTTATTAGACAAAATTAGTCGCCCTGATTTTTCCAATTATTCTGCTTTTTTCCTTTACTAAAGTTTTCACATACTTGAATTGTTTATTAACAACTCTTGTTATCACAGCATTTTAACTTGTAACTAAAGTGTAACATTTTTTCTGCAAGTTATTCGCATATACGACTCAAACTTCGCGGGCTATAAGGGTAGCGAAGAAGCGGACTTCTTTCCCTTCTTTCCTTACAGCGCCAACTAGTGGCCGCGACATTCCCCAGCCAATTTTTTTCGAAGTTTCATAGGCCTGCTTTCAACAACATGAGGGAACGGCAATGAGTAACTCCTTGTCACCTTTCATTGCAAATCTTCTTATGAATAAATTTATGAGACAGAAGCAAAAGATAAATTGGAGTATTTCCCTATACTTCGCGGTATTTGATACAAAAAGCAATTAGTTTAAACAATTTTGTTGCTAAATTAAATAACCGTTTCCCTACCATAAAATTTACATAATATGTAATATTATGTAAATATATATTTACATAATATGTAAATTTTATATTATGAAATGGAATACAATGAACAGCTACCATTTTTAGATGTATTAGTTATTAGAAATAGTGGAAATAAGTTAGAGTTTGATGTATATAGGAAAGAAACCGCGACTCTTAGATATATTCCCAACGATTCACACCACCCTTTTAAACATAAAATGGCAAGTTTTAATTTTCTAATCCACCGTTTGTTAAATTTCCCCCTCAGTAAAGAGAGGTTTGAACATGAGAAACAATTAATTAAGAATATAGCTAAGAATAACGGTTACTCAGTTCATTTAATAGATAATTTAATAAGGAAGCATACATTTAAGAGAACCCTGTACAATTCCACGACTTTTCGTAGATACACTGACAATTCTAAATTTGTTTCGTTACCATATGAACCTAAATTCACCCGCGGACTACATATAGTTTTTAAGAATATTAATATCAATTTGGTTTATAATTCTAAAAATAAACAGACGCTTTTGGGCAACCCCAAAGACAAAATCGACAATAACGAAAAGTCAGGAATATACGAAATAAGTTGCAAAGATTGTGATCAAACGTATATTGGGCAAACAAAAAGATCTATTTTGACTAGATTTAAAGAACACATGGCTCATTTGAATTATATCTGAACGGAAAAATCTTGTGTTGCCCAACACGCTTCTGACAACAACCATAAGATAGACATAAATAATTTAAAAATAATTAGAAATGTAGCAAACAGTAGACGGTTGGATGCTTTTGAATGTTTAGAAATCATTAAGTGTAACAATAGTATGAATAAGGACAATGGTCCGATACCCACCAGTCCACTGTTTGCTCTGAAAACCAAAGTTACGGTTCAGTGAACCGTGACAACAAATTAAGTATAAATAGTGCAAGTGTGTAGGCTAGAATTTAGTTTTAATCTTCTCCTGAAGATGCCAACTTGATTGGCGAAACGCGCGTCGAGAAAAGTGTAATAGTTCGGTGTTCCGTGGAAAATGTCCAGTTTTTTGTTTCTACGCCGAAGGCTCCAGTTCGTGATCGTGACGTCCACTCCAGGATCGTGATGAATGGTTTTTGTTACATATTGTTCTGAAATAGTTCATTTCCAAGAAAAAGGCAATAGAAAAAGGTAATGCTTGGATACTTGACTGTACAAGTCAAGGCAGGGCTTTGGATTGCGAGAATGGGTTACGAGAATGACGTCATCAGCATGAAGGGGACCCCTGGGGCCGCCGGCGCTGGCCATCCCCACCCTGCAGGCCCTCTTGGCACGCCACTGCCCTTAAATATAAAACGGCGCGTATGAATTTAAATGGCCGGGGCACAACGGCGGCGTAGCCGACCAGAAAATCAAGCGGGCGACGGGCGCCAAGAGAAGTAGGACGACGCGTTTGCCTTCTCCAGCTCGCACGCTCCCTTAAAAGAGCAGCGACAGTGATAAAGGGCCTTATTATGCGGATTAACGGTAGACGGTGCCGTATTACTCTCGCGAGAGACGGGCCGTTGTTAATTGTTCGAGTACAAAAGGGGTGTACGGTTTTTTTGGCTTTGAGAATAATTGTCGGCGTACGTAGCGTAAATGGCGTCACGTATCCGCGGCGAATTGTCGAGGAATGTATTTCGATTAGGAACGCCATCTACATAGTGCGGCGCTTATTTTTCACACCAGGAAATCCAGTTAAGAAAAAGGTCAATCAAACACCAAATCAAAATAAAAATGAAAATTTACTGTATATAGCTGGTTGTCGGGGTAATACAACAATCACTGGAATTCATTTACAAAAAAAACTACCTAACCTATCGCTAACCTATGGCTCTAGTATATAGTTCAAACACCCAGCCTGCCTGTTCCCACTGTACGCTGGTTCTGGTCTGCCTGCGAGCTAGTACTCAGAGGAGACGGGGCAGGTTCAAAAAAAAAAAAAATACCTCTGCAATTCCTGTTTAAACTTAAGGGCGCCACATGGTTTACCGACCATACAGCCGCAAAGTTGGAAGCCGTCACCTCAAACCACGGAACAGGGTATCGGCAAAATATGTCGAGGTAGGACGACAGCACAGGTCCGGGCTATGATTACTCTTATTACTTATTCAAAATTACCAAAATTACTAGCTATTAGTAACACAAATTATACACAAAAAAAAAAGTTAGGGCGCAACTCACAGGGCTAAGTATACATGTACATATGTTCTAAGCACACAATCAAAAATATCAAAATATCAAAAGTACAATATGGTCAACTCGTAATCAAACTATGGCAGCCAGCCTACCCAAAGTAAATAAAAAAATCGTTTACATACCAGATGGAGAAATTAAATCGTTAAATCATATCAGTAATTAACCAACAAAAGATTCCGCAGTATAGCTATACGTTGATGCACATGGAGTTTATAACCTAGTACATCAAATACATTCAGGTATTTAAGAAACAATGCATCATCAAATATGTCATAGGTTGGCTTACACAAGAAGTACAAAAAAATATATATTCAGTAAATCGGTTAGCTAAAAATAGATCTTTGCTGATCGACACAAATACTTAGCTCCGACAGCCCTAAGTCCAATCGTTCGCTCCGTCCTGTAGTGAGAGGTAGTCCTCCAGGTGTCCACGGTTGATGGGGAGTACGGTTGTTCATTACTCCGGCAGCTATCAGGTCCTCGACCAGGGTATCCCTTGACTAGCTCGGCTTTAACTCGACAGGCCTCCTGGTGAAAATCGCAACTGACCTCCTCTCAACATGAACTACAGCACAGCATAAAAACTCCGGCCCAAGGCGAAACCAGAACAGAAAAACTTGAAATAAACCGGAACTTGGTAATATAAAAAAAAACCCTAAAAAGAAAAAAATTGTATAAGACCCTCCAAAACGAATGAGTGATGTGGGAACATCACGTCTTCAACGTTACATAATAAATAACCCAACCAACAGGGAGTACAAGAAAATACAGAAAGAATCGACTCTACTTAACATCGGCCTGTAGCCAGGGAGATATAAAGAAAAAATTACCTTGTGCAGCCTACTCCAAAATATTCAACAAATCCGGGGACAGCCGGTATATACCACAGCTCAGCCAGCCAATGTCTCCCCGCCACGCACACAAGGGTTTTCTTCTAAGCTTCGGGGCTACCGCGAGGTTGAAGGTTAAGACGCACGTTTTATCCCAAAAATTGGTGTGATTTCCTCCACAAATCCAGCCCAACGGCTAACACAACATCCAAACAACAGGAAACTCAAAAATGTGACGAATTTTAACAATTCCCTACACGGATGGCTGTAGATAAAGCCAGGCGTTAAATTCGACACTCTACGTGTGCACCTTGTAACAATCAACGACAAAATGCCAAAATGGCCTCTGCTCAACCCGGAAACTGATCTTCCCTAAAATACTTCGGCTACCAGCCGCTAGAGTGACGCCGACCAATCAGAAACAAGATAACCAAGTCTTTATGTAAATAGCCACAACATACCTTATATCACACACTGAGGAATCATTATATATCTCAACTAATTAATAACTGTTATTTAATTTAACATTTCAAATGCCCTTTCGATTTCGATCGCAAACTCCCCAGAATTCACCAAATCAATTACTATTTTTACACAGTTGGCAGCAGTTGTTAGCTGTCACAATGTGGGTCAACAACATTAATGTATCGAATTTGGTTATGACAGCCGATAATTTCATCGATAATCGTGATTATTATAAAATAACATTGCATATAAGATGGTAACTGAACGGTGAATCAATCGTAATTATTTCTAGATGTCCCGAAAGGCTTAGCCATCAACAATCAGCTGTTTGTGACCATACAACTGTGAGATAGGGGTTGTTTACTTTTAAACATTACACGGGTTTTTCAATTTACTATCTATTAAACAAGAAAGACTAATCAAGGTAAGGTTCTAACAAATTCTATAAAGTGAATACTGGTAGTTCTAAGCTAATTAAATACGTGACACTTAAATAACAGTTACTAAATCGTACCATAAAAATTATAACCTAAACATTTCAACTTCTATCGTGGTTTGTAGCTATTTACTCAAGACTGGTTAGTAAACCCATACCCAATTTCTAATAACCCAATGTCAGAGGCAATCGGACAGTGTAAGAACAAAAGCTGACATATCTCAGGGTGGTAATGTAGACATCAGGCCTCCGTAGATTCCGCTGCACCATCCCGTAGGCCCTGTGCTCTACTATATCTGTAAGCCATACAAATCAATGCACATAGTGTACAGGATGTGCCAACTAAGCCTGACATATCGGACAAATTTCTAATTAAGTTCTAGGGCGAAATTTGAACGCAACAATAGATGCCTGGATACGGCGGAGCTCCGCCCCAAGAAGACTAGAACACAGCCGACTTTAAACAAGCCACGGAGTAAATGTCGCAACGCCGCGTCACCGCAGTTTTCGAGGATACTGAGCACGGTGATGATGTTGAAGATGACTTCCGACCCTCACTAACCCCTCCACCGGTCAAAACTCAACCCCTCAAGGGCTGATTTTTATTTTTTTTTATATCAGCAACAAAACGTCTGTCCCCCCGTTTTCGAGGATGCTGAACACAGTAGTGATGTTCAATATCCCTTGCGACCCCCCCCCCAACCCCTCCACCAGCCAAAAGTCACTCCTGAAAGGCGTATTTTTTTATATCAGCGGCAAAATGTCTGTCACCCCCCTCCCGTTTTCGAGGATGCTGAGCACGGTGGTGGTGGTGTTGGAGATTATTTCCGACGCCCACCAACCCCTCCACCGGTTAAAACTCACCCCCGAAAGGTTTTTTTATATCGGCGTCAAAACGTCTGTCCCTCCCCCACCCCCCGCTTTCGAGGATGCTGAACACGATGGTGGTGGATGATTTTTTTTCAAATCCCTTCAATCCCCAAATCAATAAATGGATCACCCCTTTCGGGGGTGAGTTTTGGCTGATGGAGGGGTTGGCGTGGGGTTGCAAGGGATATTGAACACCACCACCGTGTTCAGCATCCTCGAAAACGGGGGGACAGACGTTTTGTTGCTGAAATAAAAAAAATAAAATCACTCCTTGAGGGGTTGAGTTTTGACCGGTGGAGGGGTTAGTGAGGGTCGGAAGTCATCTTCAACATCATCACCGTGCTCGGTATCCTCGAAAACTGCGGTGACGCGGCGTTGCGACATTTACTCCGTGGCTTGTTTAAAGTCGGCTGTGTTCTAGTCTTCTTGGGGCTGAACTCCGCCGTATCCAGGCATCTATGTAGATGGCGTTCTTAATCGAAATACATTCCTCGACAATTCGCCGCGGATACGTGACGCCATTTACACTACGTCCGCCGACAATTATTCTCAAAGCCAAAAAAACCGTACACCCCTTTTGTACTCGTACCTCTGATGAGGGTCGGAAGTCATCTTCAACACCAACACCGTGCTCAGCATCCTCGAAAACGGGGGAAAAGGCGTTTTTTTTACAAGGAAATGATGTAGGGGGTTGGTATTTAGCCGTTTTGGGGGGGGTTGCGCAATCCCAAAGAGACATTCTGACATCGTCACCATGTTCAGCATCCTCGAAAACGGGTGGGGGAGGTACTCGATCCGGGTAAATCTAGATCAATGTTCTTCAGACTTACAGACGCCACTAATTTGCAAGTTAACAATACCACTTGGAGACTTCGGATTGGGCTTAAAATTTTGGAAATTCAATAGGCTACAACTTCTTGAATGCATAATATTGTGACATTTGTAAAAGTGACATTTGTGACAGCTGACATTTATTAAGTGTTATAGGTTACATACTTAGTTTATTTAGTTTATACACACTAGTTATTAGTAAAGAATTGTATGGAATGACATATTGAATATTCTGGATGTCAAAAGAATTTTCTAGAAATGTAGAAACTATAAATACTGGTGTTGTTGCTAGGATAGAGTTAGTTATGTTTTGAATGTTACATGGTTAAGACCCACGAGTTGTAGATTGTTAAATAAACGTGTTTGGACAGAAAAGCGAGTAATTTGAAGATATATTCGTAACATTTTGGTGACAGCGGTGGGATAATAGAAGAATTCGAAGAAAAAAAAGTTATATGGTGAATACGAGATCTACAAAATACAACGAAGAAACGACGACAATGGATGTAAGTGAAATATTAAAATTCTTGCAACAAGGACGACAAGAAGACCGTGAGGAGGCAGAACGACGACGACAAGAGGACCGTGAAGAGGCAGAAAGGCGAGAGGAAAAGCGGCGACAGGAGGACGAACGACGACGACAAGAGGACCGTGAGGAGGCAGAACGACGACGACAAGAGGACCGTGAAGAGACAGAAAGGCGAGAGGAAAACCGGCGACAGGAGGACGAACGGCGACGACAGGAGGACGAACGACGACGACAAGAGGACCGAGACGAGGCGGAGAGGCGTCATCAGGAAATTTGTGAGTCCCAACAAGTAATAAACACCAGGTTGAATGCATTTTCTGGGAGGATTGATGGCGTGGAACAGCAGATTGACCAGGTAGGCATTAAAGTTAATCGAATTGAGAAGGTGGTTGAAGAGAATAAAGAAGAAATCGAGAGAAAATTAGAAGACACCAGACGGCAAGTGCAAAAAGAAATACTGGAAAAGATAAATGGGCTGGAGCACCAACTACATCGTACTTCAATAGCCGATTCAGGAGATTATTCGACCTCACCAGGTATTCCATTACAAAACTCAACCCTTATGCATGCTGAAAGGTCAGTACACAAAATACTTAAGCCTCCCACGTACGATGGACATTCATCATGGTCCATGTACCGCAGACAATTTGAGGCTGCTGCAAAGGCGAACGGATGGACTTCCCAAGAAATGGCTACTTCGCTTGTCATATCTCTCAGAGGTCAGGCTTTAGAAATTTTACAGAGCATCCCGGAAGAGCAGCAAAATGACTACGACAGGATTATAGGCGCATTAGAAATAAGGTATGGACACAAATATCTCCGCCAAGTTTATCAGTCCCAGATCAAGAGCAGACAGCAAAGAAGTAATGAGTCTCTTCAAGAATATGAAGCCGACATCGAACGACTCATTCATTTGGCATACCCTCAAGCACCCAAAGAATTTCTCGAACAAATTGGCATCCAGACTTTTATTGATGGACTAGTAGACACTGAAATGCAGCAAGCTTTGCGGCTTGGCAGACACACCACGATTAGTGATGCACTCGTAGCTGCTTTGGAATTTAAAGCAGCTAAAGAAGCATCGAGGAGCTACAAATCCAGAGTAAGGCAAGTTAAATTCGACGAATGCCAATTACTTCCCCGAGACCAAGGAATATTCGTAACAATATGCTATATCAAATATGCCAAGGAACGGAGATATAAGCGAAAATGTAAAAAAAAATACTTTTTTTTTTCACAAACTGTTTATTTAAAAACTTAGCGGACGGTTTCAGCTCTACGAACCCCGCTCATTGTGTTGTACGCAAAGAAATACTTAGGACACCGTCAAAACTAGCCCTATGCCTTTCAAGAACACCCGGGGGGGGGGGGGGGGGGGGGGGGGGGGGGGGCTTTAAAATCTCTGCCACTGGACTGCACCATGTGTTCCCTTTGTCGACCTGCGTTCAGGGACACAGGTCGACGGTCGGATAAGGGGTCCGATCCATCTGCGTCGGGATGGCGTCCCGACGCGGCCGGGCTAATGGCCGGGGACTTATCAACGTAATAATCGTCGGCGGCGTAAATCAAGTCGTCTCCGCCGCCGCCGCCGCCGTAGCACGGCAATAATTGAAATCGCGCCGCCCGGTAACAGATAGGGCCGGAAACAGGGGGAGCGGGATATCGGGAATTAGCATGGGACGGTCCATATGTAAGGATAATCCCGTGTGTAATCCCCCCAATCTGGGCCGGCACGCCCAGATAAGACGCGCCGTTATAGTTTGCCGGGATGTATCATCGGCAAATATGCGACGTCGTCGACGTCCCGACGGCCGCAGAACGACGAGAATGTAACTGGTCGCCGTGTTGACTCGCACCGCACTCGTCTGCCGAGTTTGAGCGCCGAATTCATTTTGGTCTCGTAAATAACTGAAATGACGAGGTACTATTTAACTTCTTGGTATCGTACCTTTAGCCCAATCAACGGGGAGAAAATCGGTCACTAATTGTTATCAGCAAACAAAAAAATATGGTCGTATAGAGAAAAAAAACTCTAAGAAAGATAGTTTTAATAATAGCTTTGCTACTCGAGTTTTAATGGCGAACATTACCAAAAAAATTCGCAAAAGTCAAAAAAAACGGTTTTTTTGCAAATAAAAAAAAAGCTTCAAGTCCTACACAAGAAAGTTAAATTAGCAAGTTGTAGGTCTTAAAAATTCACGTCAAATTAAATTTCAACGAAAAGAATCGGTTCATAAACATTTGAGAAAAACTAAAAAAAAAACGTAAAAAATTGCGTTTTCATATTTTTGCTGTATACATTCCAATTTTGTTTGAACAGACTTCTTGTTAACTACAAATATAGCCCAAGACAAGTAGAAAATGATCCTTTTTTGAAAAATTTAAAAAAGTTTTATTTTTTTCGAGTTATAACGATTTAAAAAAAGACGTTTTCAAAAATCAGCTTTTACAGAGGCAACAATGATCGTACAGAAACGATCATGGGCTCATTTTATTCGCGAAGACTCGTATTTTCATGCTATTAAAAAACCAAATCGCTTTTATTTAATTTTTTGCATAAAAAAAATGCGTTGTAAAATTGTATCATTTCTTCGAACCGGTTTTTTTTCGAATAACTTTTTTTATTTTGGTTTTACATTTTTGGCCGTTGCATATTTGAAACCTGGCATTCAAAACACGCATTTTTTAAGAAATGATAAGGGTCCTACGACCTCAGGGAGTCGAGATAATTTTTTTTAAGCGGAGGAAAAGATAATTTTGCGAGCGAGATCTATTTCAATCGTGTTTAGTTTTCGATGTGCCCAAGCGGAGTGTCCGTCCACTCCACCGTGCGCTGGCTAGCGCGTGCCGCACCCACCGCTATTCTTTCGCAAACAATTATGTCAACTTAATTTATGCGAAATGATTTGAAATATTTTTTTTTAAGAAAGTAAAAGTCTTTGAGATCTACTTCGTGTAAAAATGAAGTCAATTGGACATATACAGCGCTGACAGGAATTAAAAAAAAATTATCTCGGCTTCCTGACGTCTTAGGACCTTCATTTTTTTTAAATGCGTGTTTTGAATGTCACTTTTCAAATATGCAACGTCCAAAAATGTAAAACCAAAATTAAAAAAGTTATTCGAAAAAAAAACGGTTCGAAAAAATGATACAATTTTACAACGCATTCTTTTATGCAAAAATTAAATAAAAGCGATTTGGTTTTTTAAAAGCATGAAAGTACAAGTCTTCGCGAATAAAATGAGCCCATGATCGTTTCTGTACGATCATTTTTGCCTCTGTAAAAGCTGATTTTTAAAACATCTTTTTTTTTTTAAATCGTTATAACTCGAAGAAATAAAACTTTTTTGAAATTTTTGAAACAAGGATCATTTTCCGCTTATCTTGGGCTATATTTGTAGTTAAGATGAAGTCTTTTCAAACAAAATTGGAATTTATACAACAAAAATACGAAAACGAGATTTTTGATGTTTTTTTTTTTTAAATTTTTCTAAAATGTTTATGAACCGATTTTTTTCATTCAAATTTCATTCGACGCGCATTTTTAAGACCTACAACTTTACTTTCTAATTTAACTTTCTTCTGCAGGATTTGAAACGTTTTTTTATTTGCAAAAAAACGTTTTTTTGACATTTGCAAAAAAAGCTATCTTTCTTAGAATTCTTTTTCTCTACACGACCATATTTTTTGTTTGCTGATAACAATTAGTAACCAATTAACATGGGGGCTTTCGCTCGTTGATTGGACTACTTAAGGGGGTATTCTAGTCTACAAATTTGAAAAAATCGAAATTTTATTTGTTTCATGTTTCTAAAGTTTAGACATTCAAGAATATGCCCTTAACAGGCTTTTCAAAATTTCAATTATTTTACGAGTTACAGCCATTTTTGTGACGCGTTTCGGCTCCGGTCCGACCGGAACAAATACACAATAGATGGTAGACGCTGCCCGAGTACTTACGAAACACGAAACGTATTTATTCGGAATCTTTTCGTTTTAGTATTTATATCAAATTAGTTTCGAACCAGCCTTCAAGCAACGTGGACGTGCTAACTGAGTAAAATTGCTGGAAACTCGTCTCAAAACTTTAAACGCGTTTTTCTCAAATTTTTTCAAGTTGGCGTGCACGATATCTCAAGTTCTAATGAACCGATTTATTTGAAATTTGGTGTGAATGTTCTTTATACATTCCTCTATTACGACATTTTTTTTGACATTTCCAAGGTTTGGGCTATAGGGGCATCTATAGTAATTAAGAATCCGTTCGGATTTTTTGTTTCAGTTGACCAGAAGGGTTGAAATCATGCACGCCAGGACACCCTTTTTTTTGGACCCCCCACTTTGCCAACTCATAACTTTGTTAATTTTGAGTCTTTTTTTTCAGTTAATTATTTATCTTATTTTAAAATATCAATAAACAAATGATTAAAATATGGATAATAAAAATATTTTTTGTTTCGTCTGTACAGAGCTTTAAAAACCGCCCGAAATTCATGCCTCTAGACTAGAATACCCCCTTAAAGCTTTGTTTAGTTGACATGCCGAAAACAGTTTTCATTTCGTTTAAAAACATTTAAAGGTCGTTTTTCCCTTGCATCCCTGAATGAGGATAAAGAAATGATTAACGTATTTTTTTAAATCGTGTAATTAAAGCTTATACATGCACATTAGTGTCTATGCTTCTAGTTCTTAGCTTTTAAAAATAATCTAACATTTTTTAAACATGGTTACCTGGTGAAACCACTATGATTTAACGAGTATGATATTCTACATAACAATTTTTTTGTCTTCGACTCGAAGGAAATATGGTCAAAAACATGTCCACAGACGTTTCTACAGTGTGGAACAGCCAAATGGAATAAATTCAGTAGCTCCATTATTATGCATTTTTTTTAGAAAATTCTGACACACGTCAATTTCTAATTCTAAAATGACGTCTAAGTCTAAAACGAAATCTTCGAAAATCACTACTGAAAGTTAATGCTCTAGCGAAACAATTTATTTATATTCTCAAAATGTTGTTGCTGAAACACTCAACAAAATACCCAAAACCAGCAACACCGAAAAACCTGATACACAAATTTTCCTGAAGAGCAGATGCATTCTCGGAAAATTTATCAGCCATTTTCTGCCTGCCATTTTGTTTTCAAAAAATAAATAAATAATTCATAATCAGAGGATCATAAACGAGAACTCAACTATGCGAATTTTTTTGAAAAGAAATTTGAACGCCATTTTATGTCCCCCTAATTAACCAGCCCCTCTTTGAAAGTAATAATTTTTTTGATGTAATTAATAATGTATAATGAGTAATATTTTTTTACCGCGCTTTGGAATTATATTTGCTCCAACCACTTTTCAGCGTTTTATGATGACACTAAAATCATTATTAAACGTATTAGTTATAATGAAATGGTTCAATGCAGAGGTAAATTCGGAGGCAAAATGGATCAAATCGTTATTTCAAGAGAAAATGTCGAGAAAAGGAGTGTTTCTACAATATTCCTTCGACATACTTTAAACATTCAAAGATGAATTAATGGGGTTGTAGAACTTGTTGCTTTCAGTACCTACATACAAGTCATTATTCCCTTGTGGACACGGGATTATTGTCTACACGACCCCCAGATATATTTCCAATACAACATATCTCAGTCGATGAGTTTTCTCCTACACTGGCAAAGGCCGTTTGATGTTTTAGAAACTGCCTCCAATGGGCTTCCTCAGTTTCAATCCATAGACTAATTCATTATAAGCGTGGTCGGGTAAACAGTAAACATGTGTGTTTTTCCACGGAGAGACAACCAATTACTTCATCTCTTTGACGTAGGTATTTTCTATCAAGACGATGTACCTCTAAAGTTGTGGTAGCAAAATTAATATCAGAACTATAATGGAAAAATCAAATTATGTTCCGAAATCAACGTTACAAATCATTCTGCAACCTAAATTCTTTAGTATAAAAAATCAAACCACTCAATAGTAGCATGGAAAACTACCAGACGTCCCCAAAGTCGTCAAAATTAACTTCCACGGCATCAAGCATCACTTACTGAGTTAATAAACTGTCTTTTAAAAAATCGATCGAAAAAAGTTTATAAACAATTAAAATTTAGCAAATGTAATGACGTCAGAAAAACCAACGCTACCGTCGGGCTGGCCTGGATTAGAGATAGCACTAAAATATTAAAGACAGAGTCGGACTTACAAATAACAACGTTTTAAAACCTTAAATATCACTTTATTGACGGTTATTTCTATTACCTAGTGTATTCATAACTATTCATAAATGTTGACTAACTATGATACGTACATGCTTTTAGTGTTGCCAGGTAGTGTTTTTTAAATATATACTATGCACTAAGTGCGGCCCTGACTCTTATAGTTTAGTAATCTCTAGTTTGGATTAAGAATCATAGCAAGTTATACATAAAAAAAAACATTTACTCAGGGAAATATTAAAAAAAATGTTTTTCAAACAGCCTTTACCATCATTTGCACTCCCCCACAATCCTACAGATAAATTATCTGCTGAATAACCCAATAAAATCTAGTTGGCTGCTACTCCTATCAATGGGTATAAAGGTTTCCCAAAATTTTTAACAGGAAACATAAAATGTCATCATATAGGAAAAACAATTAAAAGAAAGATAGCGTTTTTGGTCCTTGGTGTTTTGACGGCGAACCTAAGAAATTCGTAAATTTGAAAAAAATGGGTTTTCGTAAATAAAACAAAAACTAACGCTCGTAGAGAAAGAAGTTAAATGAGAAAGTTGTAGGTAATGAAAATATATTGCGATTCATAGTTTTTAATATGATTGCTGCAGTACTTTTCGAGATATATCGAAAAAGCTGTTAAAAAACGACTATTTTTATTTTCGCTCTATTTTTTGCAAATTAACGTTTTGAAACTTGCTACTTGATTTAAAATGTAGACCACAGCAAGCCAAAAAAGTACGTTTTTTTCAAAATATTGAAAATTTTTCGAGATATATTGATCTTTCGAAAAAAAGACGATCTCGAAAATGGTCTCTGCTTGCGTGATGGATAGTCCTACAATAATGAATCGTTGGTGAATGAATTTTTTTCTTGGAGACTGGTACTATCATGTCAAAAAAGAACGATAATGATTTTAAATTTTAAGTGTCTAAAAATGAGTTTGAAGAAATAATTTTTTTTTCGGTCGTCTTTTTCTTAAATATCTTTTTTTGATTTTCACGTTTCGATAATGTCTATTACGGCAATCGATTGCTGACATTTTTTCACATATTTAGAAGAAAAAAGTGTTTTTCTACGACTTTCTGGAGCCGAGATAGTTTTTTTTACTTCCAGAGGGCGCTAATTCTCATTTAACTTCTTTCTGTACGAGCTTTAATTTTTGTTTTATTTACGAAAAACAGTTTTTTCCACTTTCCATTTTTAGGTTAGTTAACTTAAATTAGGTTAACTTTGTCGTTAAAACGCCAAGGACAAAAAACCCTATCTTTCTTAGAATTATTTTTTCCTATACGACTATATTTGTTGTTTTATGTTAAAGATTTTGGGAAATTATACATTGGGGCGTTACCTATTGATTGGACTATACAGAACAAAAAAAAACCTCTCGGCTACCATCAATTTTATTATTTTTCTGCCTGAAAAAACCTTAATGGTCAAACACACTCCAATCTAGATAATTGCCCGCGGCCAACAAATCGTTATTTCAAATCAGAACTAGGACAAAAAAATCTAAATTTCCCACGCAAAATTCCCCATGCTTACATTCGTATACAGTGCTTTCGAAAAGTAACGAATAAATTCATTATTTCTGAATTTGAGAGATTTTGTTTTAAACAGACACTTTTTGACATACGACCCATATTTGTGACGTATGTTGTTCAAGAGAGACGTCATCGACAATTTTTTTAAATGGCAACCCCCAATTTCGACACGTATTTGAAAGAGCGTGTCATTCTACTTCCACATCGTCAAAAATTTAGTTGCCTGACAGTAGCCTAAACACCGAGAAGTTTTTTTATTGCTGTCCGATAAAAACTTGAAATCGTACTTCGGTAAATAGTTTTTTTGGTTTTTTGGTTATTTCCTTAGTTCTTCTTTTGTTTGGCAAAAGAGTGGTGAAGTGTTTATTGAGTAGTGACTTTTGTCATTTTATAAAAAAAAAAATGGTTAAATTAACTGAACGAGAACGAATTGAAATTCTTTTCATGATCGGATTTGGAGACAGGATGCGACCCAAAAGAAGTAGTTGAATGTTCAATGAAACCGTCTAAATACCGTAACTTTGGGCATGTTCGTGATCTTCCTAAATCTGGTCGACCTTCAAAATTAGAAGAAGATCAATTTTAGTTTTGTTGGCAACAGGAAAATCATCACTCAACACTTAACCTTCTGATTCAATTATTGCAGCTCCACAGTTCACAAAATTATGAAAAAATCAAAGTATCCTTATAAGGTATGCCTTGTTCATGAGCTATCTGAAGAAGACTTTGATCGGCGAAATCAATTCTGCGAGCAAATCAAAGAGCTATGAACTAATGATAATAATTTCATAAAAATCGTAATTTTTTCTAACGAGGTACGTTTATTTTGAACGGCCATGTCAATAGGCAAAACTGCCGTTATTGGGCTACCGAGAATCCCCGATGGATGATGGAGTATCACACTCAACGTCCTAAGAAAGTGAATGTGTGTGCGGCATAGTCGACGGAAGAATTCTGGGTCCCTATTCTTTGTCATGAACCTTAGCTGGTGCATTTGGTTTTCTTCAGACGACCTTATTCCTGAACTACGTAATAAACTTTATATCCAGATATAGAGGAACGTGATCGTCCGAGAAATGACATTTCTTTCAACAAGATGGTGCATGCCCCATTAAGACCTGTCCGTGCTTATTTAGATGGGGCCCGAATGTTGGATAGGAGAAGGAGGCCGATTGAGTGGCCAACCAGATCCCAGATTTGACACCTCTAGATTATTTCTTGCGGGGATACTTAAAAAGCAAAGTGTACGTTACTAGACTGGATAATTTAGCAAGAATTCGTCACGAGATACATCGTATACCTCCTGAAGTTATTGACAATATTCAAAAGAATTTATTAATCTCGTCGAACATTTAATTTAGTTGACTTTTTACATAATTGTTATCATTAAATTTAGTATTTTGAAATTTAAAATTTCAATGAACATTTTTTAACCTACAGCGTGTGTTTTTTTTGAACACCCCTATAACTTTGGAACGGGAAGTCGGATCAATTTGAAATGTTGACAAATGATCAACTTTTGCTACATGCATAATTAGATGAACTGGCATTAAAATTACTCCATAGGCGTGCGCTCTAGGGCATTTTAAAGGGTCACTTTTTTCAAAAACTAACAAGAGCGATTGGAATAGATAAAATTCAATAACATACTCTTATTCGGCACTAGTATAAACTCACTGGTGCAAAAATTCAAGTGCCTACCTAGTTACTAGTTATCGAGATACAGTGTGTTTGTTTTTTTTTTGGGGGGGGGGCACCCCTATACCTTTGGAACCAGGAGTCGGATCCATTTGAAATCTTGGCAAATAATCTCGGCAAGTAATTAATCCCTGCTACGTGCATAATTAGGTAAGTTGATGATACTCACGCTAATGTAATCATACCATAATTTTTGACGATGTGTAAGTAGAATGACGCGCTCTTTCAAATGATGTAATCGAAATTGGGAGTTGCCATTTAAAAAAAATTGTCGATAACGTCATCTCTCGAACAACGATGACGTCACAAATATGTCGTATGTCAAAAAGTGTCTTTGTTTAAAACAAAATCGACGTGTCAGAGGGTCAGTTTTTCGAAAAACTCTCAATTTCAGTAATAATGAATTTATTCGTTACTTTTCGAAAGCACTATATAAAATTCCATAATTTATATGTATGTACATTTTATATCAGAAGTGGAGAGATACGCGGATATGCTCGACGGGCGCTCCTTCAATAAATTCGACAACACTTCAATAAATTCGAGCCACTGGAGCCACTACGAAATTACGGTAAAATTTTGAATTTCAGCGTTTCTGATCATGGGAATGCATTTGGCGTAAAGGTTCGCCGCGTTAGAATATCCGTCCGCTTCGGTTAACAATATCATGTCGAACGAAGTTACTTTTCAGTTTTCAATACTTTCGTGTCTCGTTCTCGCTAGATCGGGTTTACCTTTTGTGCTGGTGCATCGAGTAGAACGCGCCGTTTGCATTTCTAGAAGTCTATACGGATATTAAATTAAACACATCATGTAAACTATTTTTAGCATACATACTCATACTTCAGTAACCAAAGCAAAATTACACTGCCATACAAAAAAAGTTGTCCGAAATGTATATGGTCTCCCAAGTAACGTATGTCCTAAAAGTTCTGGCACAAAATATTTATAGCAGTTTCTTTTTAATGAACAGATTTATTGAAACATCAAATATTTATCATAAACTACATCTTAATGCTTAACTAAATTATACTATCAAATTATGTGAAGCGGCCCATACTCCTCTACCAGACGCAACTTTCTTCGGATGCCTCTCATGAGGCCCTGGACGGAATTCAAGTCAATTTCTCTCGATTTTTCAAAAATTCGACGTCTTAGTTGCTGTTAGTTTTGGGCTTCCCAGCCTCCGTCATAAACTTTCCGCGACAATAAAGCCCAAATATCCTCTATTGGGCGAGCCTGAGGCAAGTTAGGAGGATCAGCGTTTTTAGGAACAAAAGGTATGCGGTGTTGACGAAGCCAGTTTTGGGTATCTCTAGAGTAATGACACGATGCTAAGTCTGTCCAAAACATGATATCATCCTCAGCATGATGTTCTTGGACAAACTGGAGCAATTTGGAAAGACAGTTCTCAATATACCCCTTACTGTTCAAAGCTTCGCCTCTCACTCTTCCCACAAAAGGTCGGGATATGCCCCTGTTAGAAATTGCGCACCAGACAAGGATTTTATCGGCAAATTTTGCTTTAGTCTTAAACTTTACATTGTCAGAGCATTCCTCTAGGTTATTTGTATAAAACCCATCATTTCCTTTCATTTTGTAGTTAGCCAAAGTGAAATACTTTTCGTCGTCTAAAATAATGCTTTTGCCATCGGCAAAGTAGACCCGTCTCGGTTGACGGCAGCATCTTGGTATACGTAGAAGCTGCCCTTGAGTGTATTTGGGGCATTTACGTCTTTTTCGATATTTCAGACCATTCCTCTTCAATGTCAACGATACCGTACTCTTAGAAGTGTCATATTGACGAGCCAGTCACCTTGATGACATCCCAACTTGGTTTCTTGCTCTTCTTACCAACCGCTCTTCCCTCTGTGCAGTAAATACTCGTGGTCTTCCACTTTTTGGAAGGTTCAAACAAGGTATTCCCTGCTCGCACTCCGCTATTGTTCGATAAATGGTTCTGCGGGAAACATTTTCATTCTCGAATATTCGAAATATTTCAGCTTTGGGTACCCGCCCAAAGATAGATATAGATACTTTTTCTTATTTCTAATTTATACGACATTTGAAAGTATAAACTTCAAAATAAATAACCCTCGACTGACAGTCAACAAAGTAAACAATCTTTTGTTACCAAAGGCGACTTGATATTATTTCATTATTGTTAAGATTTAAGTTCATGAATTTTGTGCCAAAACTTTTAGGACATACGTTATTTTTCCCGTTGAACACGAATCCGGTGTCAGAATTGCTCCATCAGCCTTCAATCTTCAGCAAAATGCTGAAGAATCTTCAGAAAAATGAAAGTCTTCGGCACTCTGCTGAAGACTGAAGATAGATGGTACAATTCTGATACCGAATCCGTGTTTAGTGGACAAAAATACTCCGGAAAATACTCATTTGGGAAAATTCTTTATTTTTCTAAAGATTCTTGATCATTTTGCTGAATATTGAAGGGTGATGGAACAATTCGTACACCGGATTCGTATGAGCGGGAAAAAATACTTAGGTAACCAGGTATCACACGTAAAGCACAGCTCGTAAGCACAGTCTTCATTCAAAAAACAAGAGTAAAAATGTGTTAGTGATGTATGTATAGTCCATTTATTTATTTAAGAGCCAGTTCGGCACGTTTCACCGATGCCGCCTTGCAAAAAAAAGCGTTTTTATGACGGTCGGCGTCCGTCACCACGTGGTAGAAATAGGGCAGCCCAGGAGCGTATTAGGAAAATTTGGAGGGCTGCTCACTAATACTAACTACAGTACCTGCTATAGTTTATAGTAATGTATTTTATATGAGTATACATATATTTTTAAATTTAGCGTAAAAACTTTTCTCTACTTTAAGAATGCCTTAAAAACATCAAAGTAACTTATGAACGTACATACTTTTTAATATTCCTGTTCAGAATGTATATGTTCTATCTGCCCCTATTATGTTCTATTTGCCCCTTTTCATACTTTTTTCGACGTACGGTATATTTACGATTAACACTTATTTTTACTGTCGACCGAGAAACTCAGTTCACAGTCATATTTAATAATAAAGTAGTTCACAGACTCATTTAATAATGCCATATTTGCTCCCTTTTTCATAGATAAGCTTTTGGTACATTTGTATTTAAAATTATCTGTTGTGCTACCGGGGGTAAATGTTGACGAATTACAGAATTCTTAGAACTACACTCCACATTATTTATCCTATTGTTATCATAATCCTCAACAATATTAACACCGTGATCGTTTTCGTGCGCAATATCAATGTCTTCCTAGAATGGACGCCAAACATTTAGCTCGGGCTCTCCATTCTCATTGCCTTTCAGAAATGGGTACATACCTATTGCTTGTGTCTTTCAGAATCACCGGCTGTCCTCATCGCTTGAGTCACGACCAGTAGTCTTTCTGCATTTATTATCGTTAAACGTGAGGCCTGTACATTTGGTTATAGAAGAAAAATGATCGTTCCACATCCACTGACGTTAAAGGTGCAAATTCAAAATGGACAGAACTTCACATGGACAGAGAACGACACATCACGCATAACATGAGTTTTTTGTTGTCACTAACATCAGTACATTATTATTTTTATTATGTATAGAGGACATTACACGTGTTACTAAAAGTATTTCTCTACTTTTAGCCGCTATCTGCAAAACCAGTTTATTAGCTATCAAGCTATCGTCTAACTACATAGTAATCATTTTGCTGAAAATCAGTGAGTGAATCATTGAATAAATGTGTTTAGACTCCTTCAACCAGACACACACTTTTGCGTGGGTGCACTAATGCACGCGTGTGTATAAAAGCGTGTATGCGTGAGTGTGTACTTGCGTGCGTATATAAATGCATGTGTGCGTGACTGTGTGCATGTGCGTGCATATAGAATGCCTGCTGTCCCAGAGGATGCTGGAGATGGTGACCACTGCCTCAAATGAGGATGTGTAGAATGATCAATTTTCCGATTCTCTGGAGTAACGAAGCTAGCGAAGGCGCGCTGCGTTAGGGTGTGAGAATGATGCCGTAGTGTGTCCGACGACGAGTTGACTTTGTCCTCGTCAAAGTCGGAAAACCCTCATACTTAGACCTAGGGCGGTATGAGGGTTATCACCCCTAGGACGGCGGATATGCCTGCGATCGGAACAGGATCCTTAACGTGCGGGTTTCTTTATATTATATTCATGGCTTCTCCTCTTTTAGGCGTTTATTTTGCGATTTGACCTTGAAATGACCTTGATCCTGCCCTGCTACGGTTAAACGGACACCGGATTTGGATTCAGCGACCCTAGAAACATAAATATACATGGGTTTATTCTCTTTTAAGCCTTTACTTCGCGATTTGACCTTGAAATGACCTTGATCCTGCCGTGCTACGGTTAAACGGACACCGGATTTGGATTCAGTGTCCCTAGAAACATAAATATACATGGGTTTATTCTCTTTTAAGCCTTTACTTCGCGATTTGACCTTGAAATGACCTTGATCCTGCCGTGCTACGGTTAAACGGACACCGGATTTGGATTCGGCGTCAAAAAAATACAGGGAAAAACAATGTTCTTATCCATAGTCAAAAAAATTTTTTGTGGGCCTGTGTAATTAGGCCTAAGCGCGCACGCTAGGTGAGTGCAGACGGAAACTGATTACACTAGCCGAGTGGGAGAGACAGTGTCAGGCAAGCGAGTGAATCAGTGGTGGGGGGCCCCTCTCGGCCGAGAAAATAGAACATGGTTCTATCCACTGCCTCGCTCGAAATCACTCGCCCGTCACTAGGCCGAGTACTGCCTCGACTGATCACACTGCGATTTACTCGGCCGAATGCACTGTCTCGTCCTAGGACTCGGCACGTGTAATTACCGGTATAGAACCATGATCTATTTTCTCGGTCGAGAGCCCCCCCCCCCCATTGATTCACTCGCTCGCCTGACACTGTCCCTCCCACTCGGCTAGTGTAATCAGTTTCCGCCTGCACTATCACGTGGTTATTACAAATTTTCTTTCTGTTAGATTTGTTTTTGAATTCGAATTGAGGTCAAGAGAGCGTAAAACGTAGTGCGGCGCGCGGCCGGCCGAACCCATATACACTCGAACCCCTCTTATTTCACCTTCGCTTAATTCACATCCTCTGTTATTTCACCACGTTTCCCCCTATTAGGTCGCGAAACCGTCCCGGTTAAGTCGCCGCCTGTAAAAGTTTGGAAATTGGATTCTCGCATGAATATGTACAATTTTTATTGAAAAAAAATGATTGTGGAATACATTTATTGATTTAAAATAGGTTAGGTGTCTTTTAAAAATATTTAATCTTTAAAATATTCATTCAAGTGGAAAATTGAACTTTGTCACGCACGACTGGGTATACTTACATTGATTTTTCGTTCAGTTGGATCATTTTTCGTTATAACAAGTGCTGTGGTATACCTCTAAATATTTATTTTTGCAGTTAAAACACAAAAAAGTTGAGGTTATGATCGCGACTTAAGAGAGGCAAAATTTCGCGACTTAAGCGGGGTAATGATGCACGGATTTGGCGACTTAAGAGGGGTTCGAGTGTATTCGCGCGGTTGGTCGGTCCCGACCCAACTATCTGAGCATTATTCTAATTTCCAGGATTCTCTATGCAATATAGAGTGTAGAATTAAGTTTTAATTTGTAACGACACACTAAAGACGACCTAATAATAAAGTCGAAACGTTTCTGTTTCCGTACGACTATTCTAACACAAATATTGTACCGAAACTTTGAATGCGATTTTCTCGAAACTACATTTTTCGATGTTTCTACCACGATATCTCGAGAACCGCGAAAGATATCAACTTGAAATTTATACGGGAGTTGTAAAACACTATGACGCATAATTTATTCCAAAAAAAATATTGCTACAATTTTATAATAACAAATAACTCGAATTTTTCCAAATTTTTTGTTTTCTGGACGCCATTTTGTTAAATTTGTTTCTGTTTTTAATTGTTTAGGTATAATTAATAGAGGGAAGCCTAAGGAGAAGAAATATTTTTAGAATTTGCCAGAACCTTTATCCGTTCGACTGGAATCGTGGTAAAACCGTGGATTCGACAGTTTTCCTTATTACATTGGGACGCCGATATTATTGTTCTGGGAACGACGTTCAATGAATTTTCTCATTTTATAATGTTATAATTACTACCCTTAACAATAAAAAAGTTTTATATTTATTCGCGGCCTTGTTATAAACCGTTAAAGACGAGCCAATTTTTGCATTTTCAACCCTCCCTAGTCCCCTTGGCGGAGCCGAACATCGACAGTCGGCTCTGGCGCGATGCGAGCGGTCTGTGTCGTTAAGAGATCCTCCCATAAATAGCGCGCACATCGGCTGCGGTGACTATTTATCAGGGCAATCTGTAGGTTTACTATTAGTATGCCCCAGCAGACCGCGGTCCTCCGGAGAGGGAGATATACGGCGCAGATAACCTTAGAGGATAAATCCACGGATTAAGCGTCGCGGCGCATGAAGTCTGACGGCTTAGTTTCGTCGGTTTTGCCCCATTGTCGCTTCCGGCGGAGTGTGACTGAACTCAGACGATTGTCCGCGATAGGGGAGTCTCACTTCGGCGTTTCTTATTAACCTTTGGAGCGCCGGAAAATCTTATACATATAAGACGCTCTCCATAGTCTATACAATCATTCTTAAATTGCAACTTAGTAGTCTTTGCTTTTTGGAGGTCGTATGTCAATGTAAGATTGAGTTTTGAGTAAAAATATAATTTCATTTTATATTTCATATGTGTCTTTGCACTATGAACGGTGGCAAATAGCCCTGAGGGAATATCTCGTGGACGTTTCTGATAGTAAACGAAAGAAAACCAATTCTTGTTGCTATTTCCAGGGGTGTTTCTGAGTTAGACGATATTTGAAAATATTTTTACGCGTAATAAATTACTCGTTTAGAATCAACTGAAAAGAGCAACATATGGTAACTGAAAAGAGCAACATATGGTAATTCGTCTGAACGCCAAACTCCGATAATTGGAGTGCAGCAACGCTCGGTCGGGTTGCGTGTTGGATGGGTGACCATATCTGCTCTGTGAAAATTTGTCGGACAGTGGCATCTAGCGGGTGGTACCAGAGGTGGCAATCTGAGCCATCTGCTGAACCTCTGTCAGTGGGTTCGAGTCCCGCCTAATAGACTTGGCAACTCTATTAGGACATGGGTGTTACTGTGTGAGTGTCGGGGGTTCAGGAACTGCGCCCCGGGTCACCTCGCGAAGGCGAACTTCGCCCCGTAAAAATCAAAGGCACAAAAAAAAATACTTACTGAAAACAACAAAAAAATAGTAAAACACGAAAAAAAATTAAGCCACAAAGTCTCTCTACGTCCTCGTCGTTGGCTTCGGGTAATACTAAAGGAGAGACCGTCAATCAGTCACACACTGAACGACAAAATGATTCCAAAATCACAATAAAAACCAATCTAATTTTGAATCGATGGAGGGAAAATGTGTTTAGGCTTCGGATTGGCTAGTGACAGCCTACTATGTTTTTTCCAACCTATTCTTGTAAATTATCTATTTCAGGAATATATTTTTTTTAGTTCAATTGAATTGTTGACTGACCCTTGAATGGCCAATAAATATTTTATAGTGTTTAAAATTTGATAAAATAATTTTCTTCCCCAGTGAGAGAAAAAAGGAGCAATACGTACTCTCCCTTGAAAAGGGTAGAGTATTATATAATTTCCGATGATGATGTCCATGAAATTCCTCCAAAACATTAATTATGAAAAAAAGAGTTTTTTAAAAAAAAAACACGATTTTTTGCACATTTTTTAAATCAAATTTTCAAGGGGTTTACGATCTGCAATGGACCTGGAACCTCACTAACCGGTGGAATAAATGTTTAAAATTTAAGTATACGTGGTTTAAAGATCGATTTTTTCCGTTATCCGTTCAAAATGGCGCCTGAACTGCAAAATTTTTACGTAAAAATTCAAAAATTTTTTATTGGAAAATGATGCACTTTTACAAAAAATTGTCAAGAATAAAAAGTTCTTAAAATCACTCAAAGAATGCAATTTTCAAAAATTTTCAAAAAAACTGCTTTTTTTTGCTAATTAATAATTTTTTGAAAGAATTTCAGGGACGCCATCGGAAAGGGCACATCTTAAATATGTCCCTGTCAAATTTTTCTGTCGCAAATAGTATTAGTTGTGTGTCTCTGAAGAGTGATGTACCGGGAGTGGCATTTTTGACCGAAACGGGTTAAGGAGTATCCTAAAAATGTCTAGTCAAAAAAAAACAAAAAAAACATATGGGACAATCCGCGTCAACTGGATCAGAGTTTCGATCAAAAAATCGATCAAGGGCTCATTTTTAAGTTTAGAGTGTTTGGAGAGGGGGACTCTTTCGTATTCATTAATACCCAAAAGCCTTTTAACAAGCATGTTATGTATATTAGTGACAAAAGTTTTGAATGATACCATGGTCCATAGGTTAATAATCGCAGGTCGTATTTGGAGGAAGAAAAATCACTTTTCTTTTCATTTTGCCGTCAAAACTTTTTAACTACATAATATCCAAAGTCATTTTATCAAACTGTAATGATATCAAACTTGCTTCATCAAACCTGTTACCCACAGCTTTCTCGTTCCTGATCCTCCTCATTTTTTGGTCCTTCGAGCAGTATTTAAATGAAGGATCTGAGAAAAGCGCATGCTACGGTCTGTGTATTCAGTGGACTGTGTTTTGTTGATAGGAACAGTTTGTCGCTATTTAAAAAAATATATATGAATTGTCTTCTCAGATACAGGACACTATCAGTAACTAAAGAAACTTATTTCAAGATTTTTCAAGAGCATAAATTTACATAAGTTACATAATTATATTTTAGTAGCTGTCCAGTAGGATAATGTTTTAAAATTTAAGAAAGTGTTATAAAATTTATACATACATTTCGAAGACTCCATTTATATACGTTATAATAAGAGGACGAAGACTCGCCATTCATTTTTTTTGTATTCGCTTGTTTTCTTTAAGCCCCTAAAAATAACAGTGGCTGTCCCTGTCAGGGCCTTCTCTGACAAATCAAGGGCTCATTTTCTTCGGCCCACGACCATAGGCGTAACTCAATAGGCGGTCAAAAGGACTCATCCCTTCCAGAATTCCTCATGACCATCAAGATTGTAAAAATTTTCATTCCATAAAATATTTTAGAAACATGTGTAGTAGAAGAAGTTAGATATACTTCAGAATTGCAGTTATTTTATATACAAAGAATTGCTAAACAGTTTGACCACAATATTTTTTTCTTGAGGAACTCAGAGGAGTCTAAGTTAGGCAAACGATATTATTTTTAATAGGAATAACTGAAGTGGCCACGCATGTAAAAATATGATATGAACTTCAAGTTAGTATATACTGTTGAATAATATTTTTACAGTAGTTATACTATGCCGATTCTGGCTCCGTTTGAGTCATAACTAAAGCCGGCAGATCCGGGCGGCGGGCCATCTCAACGGGCCATATCTCAACGTAAATAACAGGGTGAGTTTAACACATCTCTTTATAAATTGCAACAGTTTATTGTTTTCATGAATTTTGTTTTTGCACATACAAGTAGTAAGTAGTATGACGCGTATGGTTATGGCCCGCCGCCCGGATTTGCCGGCTTTTTGTCATAACCATGATTATTGGAACGCAATAAAAATGGTGGACAATGGATTTTCCTTAACTGGTTTTCACAATTTTTTGGTTTTTCTTTTGGAACTAGGTCATTCTAAAAAATAGTTTCAGTTTTTTGTTTCTACGCCAAAGGTTCCAGTCCAAAAAATCTATAACAAGTCAATATTTTCTTATATCAAAGATCTCCTCGTTCAGAATCTAAGGTAAGATTTTCAAAATTCGAAGAAAATACAATATAGCCGACCTGAGTTGACTAAAGTTACAATAGCGTATATGGAACTTTCATGAACTTTTTTTTATGAAAGAGTCGTCTTTACTGAGATTCTTTTGTGTTCTGGAAATTTATGGTAACATAAAAATAAAAATGAAGGATACTAACAATTCAGGCTCAGAGTTTTCAGGCAAAGTGAAAATCACAAACATGAAAATTTCAAAATCCGAAATCTCCGCGAAAAAAAAAATATTTGAGCAAACTTAACGGCATTTGAAAGAGGAAGTCTTGTACTTTAAGATCCCATACATAGTTTTTTGAGAAAATAAAATCGCGGTGCTACATAACCTCAAATATGTCAAACAGTGTTTTTTTTGCACTTTTAGGTTAGCATATTTCAAGAATGTGGAAAAATTACTTTGGAAACAACTATTAATTGTCCAGGGGCAAAATCTTGCAGGGTAGTGTAAATATGAAAAAAAAAAAAAAACAACTTTTTGTCACAAAAAAAAAAAACACTTTTTTTTAACTGTACGACTAGGAATAACCTCTTAATGTTTGCGTCAATTTTTTTTAAAATTCATTTGTGATTTTTTTTGTTTGTGTATAGGGGGCATTTCACGTCAACTAAGTGAGGTCAAAAAACATTTCTGTTTGAAACATATCACAATCGATAGTACTTGCTAAAAAACTAACTTCCCTAAAATTTTAGATTTTTTGAGCCACAAGGAGAGGGATGGTGAGGGTGAGAAAATATAAATTTTCGTTTCGACTCTAAAATTTCAATCTTTCTCAATAAAAAATGAAAAAAAAATTAAAAAGAAGGTTGCAATGGTTTTCGATGTGTTTTCTTGCGTAGAATACGATAAAAAAAAATTCAAAATTATTGGGGGTAGTTTTCACCCTTATTTTGAGGATTGAAAGTTTAAAATCGAAATTTCGAAAAGTATGACACGAGTTTTTTCATTTTTTTTTAATTTCTTTCTTTTTTTTTTTGTACTTTCGATTAATTATTAATTCATAATGGGCGTCGACCAGGAACTGGCCCAAAAAACGGCCCAAAGGTGAAAAAACGTGGTTTTAGCGTATTTTTTCATCCTGTGAGATAGCAAATGGCAAGTAAATAATATATTTTAAGGTTTTTGGGGTCGCTGATTACGAATCTAACGTAGAAAATTTCTCGTAGAATACGATATTTTTTTAATCTAAAAATTTAGCCATTTTTTAAAGTCGACTACTATACTGGATCCGCCATTTTGTTTTTTGAAAATCTGACGTTAGATTCGTAATCAGCGACCCCAAAATCCTTGGAATAAATTATTCACTTGCCATTTCCTATCTCACAGGATGAGAAAATACGCTAAAACCACGTTTTTTCACCTTTGGGCCGTTTTTTGGGCCAGTTCTTGGTCGACGCCAATTATGAATTAAAAATTAATTGAAAATACAAAAAAAAAAGAAAGAAATTTAAAAACTTTTAAAAAGAAACTTTTCAAAATTTCGATTTTAATCTCTCAATCCTCAAAACAAGGGTGAGAACTACCCCCAATAAATTTGAAAATATTTTTATCGTATTCTAGGCAAAAAAACACATCGAAAACCGTAGCAACCTTCTTTTTAATTTTTTTCATTTTCTCACCGAGAAAGATTGAAATTTTAGAATCGAAACGAAATTTTGTATTTTCTCACCTTCACCATCCCTCTCCTTGTGGCTCAAAAAATCTAAAATTTTGGGGAAGTTAGTTTTTAGCATGTACTATCGATTATGATATGTTTCAAACAGACATTTTTTTTGACCTCACGTAGTTGGCGTGAAATGCCCCATAGACTAATATGTTTCTAATTCACTTTTTTGCATGTGTAGGGCAGCCCCCCTGGAAAATGGTTCCAGCTACGCCACTGGCGATCGACGGCGGTGATGGCGGCGCGCTTTTTTCCTCCATCGAAACCGCGGGCCTAGTCACTCCAAACAAGGGGACGTTCTCGATCATCCTCAGCGGCAGCGTCGTCTCGTGGCCTCCCCCGGCCGTTTTTTCACGGCCCATCGGCCTAATTTATTATACAAAGACAATCTTTTTATTATGCAGTCATGAATTATCGCCGTCGCCGGATACGACGGCGGCAGGAAGGTTTTAAATTGAAAAGTATTAATCAAACCCGTTTTAGCCCGATTTGTTTTTCTCGGCTCGTTTCTTCGGGATGGCCTCCCGGGGACGGTTTTTCCCTTGGCCGCAAAAGCCGAGGAACGCTCCCGGAATGCTTGCAGAGGAAATAAAACGTACGGTATTCGAGAAAGTGGATTTTATAACTGATAAAATAATTTGACCTACGAGCCCTAACAAGCCCTAACAACTACATATATGTTCGGACAAACAACGCAGTTTTCGCGTATTAGACTGTTTTATGTATAATGAAGCAAAAATTGACTAATGCAGCTGACAGTACATAAGAACTTAAAGAATTTGAAAGTATATGTAGGGTTTATTGTTATTTAATAGGTAGGGTCTAATTTTAATTGAACTATGTACGTGGTAGGTACGAATCTACTTATTTATGTATATTGCTGTAAAACCCTAATTCTCACGTTTCGGCATTTACCGTTTGTAGATTTATGTAAATACGTGATACAGCCTATTTGATTTCTGTTAAAAACACCCGCATAATAGTTTGGTTTTCCCAAATTGACCTGCGGTTGGGATTTCCCTAATTCAGTTTACAACTGTTTATTGGTTTCGGGGAACCTACCTGGTCTGTGGCTGAATGTTAGTTTAAGGATTTTAAGTTTTCAGTTTTGAACAGAGTCTCGACAGTTCATCTTTACCGTTCACCGGCTCTACACCGGAGTCTATCTCCGCGATTTACCGGACTTCTCCGGTCTTGCATATATTGTAAATATGTAAATAAATCACTGTACATATAGCCGACTAAAGTGCTTTACTTACCACACTACCCATCGCCATATATATTTTAATTAATGTTTTCAAAAACCAAATTAACAATGTCACTTAACTTAACAAAACAAATAAAATGTAACAAAATAACTGGCAACTAAATTTTCGGAAACAAATATTTTAAGTATTAATAAGGCATTACGTCACCTTTTGCCTTAATTGCGGCCCGAATTCTTGCAGGCATTGTTTCAACCAAACCTCTACAGAGTTCTGGTGAAAGGTGTCCCAAATTTCGCCGACTTTTCCTTTAAAGTAGAGACCGTTCCTTGAGGATCATCTCTCAAAACTCGTTTTATCTTATGCCCAGTGTTTCAATTACATTTAGGTCGGGGCTGTTTGATGGCCACGATAGGACTTTAATATGCAGTTCCCCGAACCATTTTTTTCGGCTTTTTTGCAGGATAGAAAGCTGCGCCGTCTTGTTGGAATATGAAATTATTGTCTGGGTACATATCCTGAACAGTCGGTAATAAGCTATTCGTAAGTATTTGTATATATTTGTCAGCGTTGACGGTACCCTCTATGAGCTCATACTGTCCCAAAACTTTAGCGGACATACGTCTCCAAATCATGACACCCTTCGGGAATTTTACGGTTCGTTCAAGGCAGTTTGTTTGTCTTATTACTCTTTTTCTATGATTGCCTACGCAGACATCAAATTTGGACTCGTCACTAAAAATTCCGTTTGACCAGTATAGAGGTTATAACGTATGCCCTAAAAGTTTTGGCACAACATTCATGAATTTAAATCTTAACAATAATGAAATAATATCAAGTCGCCTTTGGTAACAAAAGATTGTTTACTTTGTTGACTGTCAGTCGAGGGTTATTTATTTTGAAGTTTATGCTTTCAAATGTGGTATAAATTAGAAATAAGAAAAAGTATCTATAACTTAGTTGGGCGGGTACCCAAAGCTGAAATATTTCGAATATTCGAGAATGAAAATGTTTCTCGCAGAACCATTTATCGAACAATAGCGGAGTGCGAGCAGGGAATACCTTGTTTGAACCTTCCAAAAAGTGGAAGACCACGAGTATTTACTGCACAGAGGGAAGAGCGGTTGGTAAGAAGAGCAAGAAACCAAGTTGGGATGTCATCAAAGAGACTGGCTCGTCAATATGACACTTCTAAGAGTACGGTATCGTTGACATTGAAGAGGAATGGTCTGAAATATCGAAAAAGTGCCCCAAATACTCTCAAGGGCAGCTTCTACGTACACCAAGATGCTGCCGTCAACTGAGACGGGTCTACTTTGCCGATGGCAAGAGCATTATTTTAGACGACGAAAAGTATTTCACTTTGGCTAACTCCGAAGTGAAAGGAAATTATGGGTTTTATACAAATAACCTAGAAGAATGCCCTGACAATGTAAAGTTTAAGACTAAAGCAAAATTTGCCGATAAAATCCTTGTCTGGTGCGCAATTTCTAACAGGGGCATATCCCGACCTTTTGTGGGAAGAGTGAGAGGCGAAGCTTTGAACAGTCAGGGGTATATTGAGAACTGTCTTTCCAAATTGCTCCAGTTTGTCCAAGAACATCATGCTGAGGATGATAGCATGTTTTGGCCAGACTTAGCATCGCGTCATTACTTTAGAAATAGTCTATTTCTTTCTTTCTAAGTCACCCCACGTGTAGAGACCTGCTTACATCTCCTCAACGTAGCAAATTTAATAATCTTTTAACGCTCAATCCACGGTCCTCAGTGAGTCCCGTCAAATTCGAAATACTTCATGTAATGCTAGGACATGAATTAGAGACCAAGCGATTGCCAACGTAGCATCCAACAGTGGTGGAACTATGTTCAGTAGCTATGGTCTGGAGGGATGTTTGAATGGCCTGCGGGTGAAAATTGGTTTTGACACCCCAGACCAACTGATTTTAGCTCAAGCATAACTGCAGAGGGATGAATCACGGGGGCTGGAAATTGTTCGAAAGGGTAAGGTAGCAACCAAATGCTCAGAACTTATTAGGGAGGTCGTAATGTGTGCTAGAATAGGGTTTTTTACCAGACAGCGTCCTTCTTAGTCCATCTTGTAGGACTCTGAAGTTGCCGTCAAAATCTTGCGAATTCAAATTTCGACATGGGATTGGTTTTTGGGGTGTGGACGGCGAACCGTTTAAGTCACAGTGTAGCGACTTAAGGGGGAATTAAGAACAACCCTATAGGCTACCGGAATTTTCAAACCGCAAGTCTCTAGCTCAAACAGAACGAAAATGGCGCTCATCTAAAAACTGTTACGCTAATTTTAACGAGCAGATTATTATATATAGTTAGTTATTATTATTATTATATAGATATTGATCTTAATAATTGACTCTCTACATGGATTCTGTATCATTTCAAAATGCTCCTCTCCTAAATGTAACTCCGACTATACCGTACGATCGGAGTGACGGAAACATATTCATAAACGGTCGATTCCTGTTCACAGGTGGATGATGCGGAGGTAGAGATTCGGTGGCAGCGTGCCGAGAAGGGCGCCCGGATTAGGGCGCCTGTTTTATGAGCCAACTAATTGGGATCTATTAGGGTAGCCGGGGTCCTGCGGGTTCGGTGCATTCCAGCGATTACGCGCGACTTTTGCCGGTGATTTATAAACTTTATTAGGGGCGGCACCTGACTAACCGAAGTCGTTCCTCTCGTCCCTTTTCGGGTCACTGAAAAATAGGATCGAAGAGAATAACCCGAGTCAAAAAGAAATCTTGAATGTTAAAATTCAAAAGAAATTCATCAATATTTTCGCCGATAAACATGTGAGAAACCCAAGACATAGAAAAGAAGAGAAGAAGCAAAAGGAAACCCGAAAAAAACAATACAAATTATAGAACAGAAAATATCTAAAATCTTTTAATACTAGTTTTAATAGCCTATATTAATAAATAAAGCCTCAAAGTGTACATGAGCTTTTGTTTAATTTGCACTCGTAACACCCGTCACAAGTTTTGCTTGCAAAAAAAAAAAAAATGTAAAAAACAATATATCCACAAATCTCTTACAATTATAAGAAATGAAGATCATGTATCTCTCTACTTAGCTATTCATTTTGTTATAAAAACTTCTAATTTGGCCGAACTCTGATGTTTAGCCAACAAGGTAGCATATTTTGCAAAAGTACAAGTAACACCCGTCACAGAGCTTAAACCTATTATTGCATCTAAACGCCTGAGTAATTCCTAATACGTTTTTGTTTTGATTAAAATTGAAATGAATTGAATTATATACAAAACGCAGACAATTTTGTTCTAATTTAGGAATCATAACAGTTAGAATGCGTACAAATGTAACACCCGTCACCGCGAAATGGCCCAGTACTTTCTTTGATTTTGCTAAGTTCGACTCACCACCAGTTTTTTTTTATTTCACTCTGAAGTGAAATTATTACCATTGCCAAATATCAACCAACCTAATTTTTTGACAGTAATTCGAAAGATTTATACCTACTATTCAAAAGTGGAACTTTTCTGATGACTAAGGTTCGGAAAAGTATGCTGTCACGTAGGGTCAGCACTATAATACAACTCTATGATAATTAAAGTATAAACCGTACGTTTTTAAGCCCGTATTTCTTGCCCCTGTATACCCACGCCACTATCCGTGCGTGGAATGTTATCCCGAACGAAGGCTTCTTGGGAACCCAGGACTTGGTAATACAATTTCTCAGTAAGACAGCGAGCTACTCCGATAGCGGTGTACACGGGTCGTCCACCGCATTGAAAACAATTTTTGTCGCGAGTTAGTCACTCGTGAATTCGTGTACTGTATTTACATATTACCTGATTTTGTGTGGATCTCAAAATCATGGAAACAACAGATTTGGCGGTAATAAGGTCGTTAATGCCCCCCGATATTGATAGCTAATAAACGGGTTTTACAAACAGCGGCTAAAAGTATATAAATAGTAGTAACACGTGCATT
This sequence comes from Aromia moschata, assembly GCA_029963805.1. NCBI lineage: Eukaryota > Metazoa > Arthropoda > Insecta > Coleoptera > Cerambycidae > Aromia > Aromia moschata. The sequence continues at coordinate 291,161 of JAPWTK010000369.1, read as the reverse complement.
GTTCTCCGTAGATGTAAAAAATAATAATGTACTAATGTTAGTGACAACAAAAAACTGTTAGAATACAAACAACTGTGAGAAATTAGTGAAAATAATGTGCGTGTTGTGTCGTACTCTTTCCATGTGAACTATTTTGAATTTGCAACTTTAACTTCAGTAGATGTGGAACGATAATTTTTCTTCTACAACCAAATGTACAGGCCAAATCGCTCACATTTAACGAGGAATAAATGCAGAAAGACTAAAGTGTTTCTAAATGACACAAACAATGGGTCTGTGCATACATTATTAACACATTTTTACTCCTGTCTTTTTGATCTCTTATATAGTATGTCATCTACTAATGACATTATATGGCTGAACCAATTAATCAAATATAGTAAAGGGGTTCGCCTTATTAGCAACAAACTTCAAACCTGATAATTTGCTAAAGTGAGAATGGACAGATAAGATATTAAGAATTGGTGCTCTTTTTATTTATCTAAGGCGTTTTTGTTTGTAAAGTTCATGAGGAAGTTGCGTTTTTATTTATCTTTTTATTTTAACCGTTTATCATTGATAAAACACATAGTTTTAGAATGTTATCTAAATAACAGATACCGTCTGTGGTGTGCCGCAAGGAACCGTTTTAAATCCATTACTATTTCTTATTAACGTATTACTCGATAAATTGTATGTTTTTTTAAGTTTTCTACTTGTAATAATTTTTATAAAGTCATGAAGTTATGGAGATAATTAAGTTCATTTGGATCATTGATGTCATATAGGTTATAAAGGTCATATGGGTCATAAAAGTCTTACAGGTCATATAGGTCATGTCTATTACAATGGTCAAAAGTGATATAGATGGTCAGGCTTATACCTGCGGGTTATTAATGTCATATTGGTCATACAGGCCATATATGGTCATAAAGGTCATAAAGGCCATATCCAAATATTACATTTTTCAAAGTATAACCTGATGTTTTTAACGATTTAGGCAAATTAAATGTAGAAAAATTGGATGTGTAGGTGATTCCATTTGCAGCTATTTTGTTCAGTTCAACTGTTAGACCTTGAAGTAAATCCTGGTTTGCTATGTTCATGACTTCCATGGCGTCTGATCAAAGGGCTCGAATTCACTTCTAATAGTAAAATATACATGTACCAGCATATGTCGACCATTCACCATTTAAAAACGCACGCATAAAAAAGAGGTGATAAGAAATGTATGGTCCAGTTTTATAATTGGAAGTTAACAGTTTCATTAAGTAATTTTAACATTGTAGTGTATTGTGAACCATGTTTCATCATGTTTTTGGCCCAGATTTTGTAGATTATTTACAGATTATGTAATATTAGCTATTATGAAAAACTATTTCATAAATGTAAAAGTCGAAGAGAATTGAATCACTATTAACATAAGGATACAATTACTTTTAATTGTCAATTGTAAAACGGGGAATGGACAAGGAACTATGAAATACAATAACCAAAAAATCAACACATCAAGAAATAAACAATCCAACTTTTTATATTGTCTACCAAATTTTCAACGTTGTTTATATACTCGACGTACTGGCGACGTGTCAAGGTCGATAATAAAAGTCATGCGTCGATGCTCATCTCTGTTGAAACCACAATAGACCATATCTAACAAATCCCAAATAGTAGGTACACTCGAACCCCTCTTAAGTCGCCAAATCCGTGCATCATTACCTCGCTAAAGTCGCGAAATTTTGCCTCTCTTAAGTCGCGATCATAACCTCAACTTTTTTGTGTTTTAACTGCAAAAAAAATATTTAGAGATATACCACAGCACTTGTTATAACGAAAAATGAGCCAACTGAACGAAAAATCAATGTACGTATACCCAGTCGTGCGTGACAAAGTTCAATTTTCTACTTGAATGAATATTTTAAACATTAAATATTTTTAAAAGACACCTAACCTATTTAAAATCAATAAATGTATTACACAATCATTTTTTTCAATAAAAATTGTACATATTCATGCGAAAATCCAATTTCCAAATGTAGTTCTAAACCTTTTACAGGCGGCGACTTAACCGGGACTGTTTCGCGACCTAATAGGGGGAAACGTGGTGAAATAACAGAGGATGTGAATTAAGCGAAGGTGAAATAAGAGGGGTTCGAGTGTACTCGATTTCTTTCGGAATGGATCAAATCGCAAACTGACAAAGTCGAGAGTGCCGGCCATATTGAAATTGGACACACTTTTTCCTGGAAAGTCCACGGCATTAAATCGAATTAAAGGAATCCGGTCCTTTGTTTGAAAGCGTAGAGACGAAGAGTCTGCCCTCGCTTTCCGCGCTCCGCCTTTCCCAAAGGACGAACTTTTTTACTGCAGTTCCGGGAAGTTGGCTGCGACGGCCGCGCCAAAAAATGAGGATCGCGACAAAGAAATCGGGGATGAAATGGGACGGAATCCGGAGATTCAGTAAGGCGTCAACTTTCGCAATTACTGGAATTAATTACAAAAAGTGCCGCGTATAAATCAGACTTTATTTAAAATTAACGTATCCTTTGTGGCGGAACTTTTATATCATCATTTATAATCTCCCTTTCTCTTATCGTCGATTAAAAACGCCGCATTTATTTCAAATATACCGACGTCGGTTATTTATCGCCTTTCCTGAGCCACCTCGCCTTCTACTTTATCTGACTTAGAAGCTGTTTCGTTATTAAAAGCCTTATTAATGGAAAGTTGATGAATTACGGTGCCAGGATGAAATTTGCGATGACAATAATTCCGTTCGACGTCATTTATAGGGTGGCCATCAAATGGTTTCTTTTTAAAATTGCAATTAAAACTACATCGTTGAATATACTTAAATTATTGTTGCTTTATTCAAGAAAGTATGCCTTCCTATTGTATATGAAAAACAATTTGAGTTAAATGGCCGTCGCGGCTGGCTTGGCAATAGTTCATTCTTTTCACCCAATTTTGCAGTACATCTTCGATTATTTGTGGCTCTATTGCACGAATAACTCGATTGATGTTTTCCTTCAGTGCGTCAGTTGTTTGTGGATTGTTGGAGTAACAACGGTCCTTAACATGTTCCCATAAATTATAGTCCAACGGTGTTAAATCGCAGCTGCAAGATGGCCAATTAATTTCTCCAAAACGGCTGAACACGATTACCGAATTTAGTGTGCAAAAGATTGATAGTTTTACGGCTTGTGTGACACGTTGCTCCATCCTGCTGGAACTAAACCTCGTCCAAATCCAAATCGTCCAATCGCGGCCACAAAAAAAAAACAGTTAACATGTGTCAGTAACGCATAACCATCTTCATTTTGAAAGAAGTAAGGACCAGATGCCACGACTCCAAAACCCACACCAAACAGTCACTCTTGCAGGATGGCTTCTCTGTGACTGCGTGTGGATTTTCGGAACCCCAAATCCTACAGTTCTGTTTATTAACATGTCCTCCAAGATGAAAATGAGCTTCGTCGGAGAAAATGATTTTCCGATTGAAATCGGCGTCATTTTCAAACTCATTTAAAGCCCACACGGAGAAGCGATAACGAAGTGGATGATCATTTTCCTTTACCTATTGAGTAAGTTGCAACTTGTAAGCAAATAATCCGAGGTCTTTATGCAATAGTCTCCTCAGAGAAGTGCGACTGACATTAAGTTGTTTTGCTCTGTGACGAGTTGAGCTTCTTGGGTTTTCACGCACACTTTGGGCAATAGCAGCAATTCTTTCAGCTGTGCGCACCGGACGAGCACGTGGATGACTTCTGTTATCCACAAGCATGCCAGTTTCACGAACATTCCTTAAAAATTTTCTTACACAAGGCGCTGACGGAGCTTCATTTCGACCAAAAATTGTTCTCAATTTTCTCACTGCTTCTGCAACACAGCATTCACTTTGGAAATATCTTTTCAATATTTCCCAACGTTGTTCAAGCGTAAAACGATCCATTTCTTACGGCGGAGGTTAGACACCACATATATGTCAAATGTCAAGCGCGTTAGTGTCGGCAATGTAGAAATACACTCAGTTTAAAAAGAAACCAATAGATGGCCCATCCTTTACCATCAGAAACAACAGATCCGGTTTCCTAATTTATTAGATATCTTCAGTGCGGTATAGAAAAAAGTCTAAACATTTATATCGCCCAAATAGGCTTGAAATGTCTCGAAACGTCCAGAATTTGAGTTTATGGGGTTATACTACCAAGCAATATTTTTTAAAAAAAATTTCTCTGATGTATAAATTACACAGGTCTACAAAAAAAGTTCTGTCTTTGCGATCAGACCCATCCTTTCCTATGTATTTTGATGCACTGAAACCAAATTTGGCAAAAACAGAATTCTACAGCATCACTTTTTTCTCTCCACCCCCACATAACCCCCATAAACTCTTATAGAGGAAATTAAAAAAAAATGAGCTATCAACAAGCTGTCAAATTTCACTAAAAAAGTAAAAAGTTAATATTAAATGCATATTATTAAATTTTTTGGGTTACTGATTACGATTCTGATATCAAAAATGAATTATGTCAAAAATCATTTTTGATTTCAGAATTGCAATCATCAACCTAAAAAACTTTATAATATGCATTTAATATCAACTTTTTACTTTTTAGTGAAATTTGACAGCTTGTTGACAGCTGTCATTAAGCCGAAATTTATTTTTGAATTCAGATTCGTGATCAGCGATCCAAAAAACCAGAATAAAAAATGTTTTTAAAAAAATTTCCTCTATAAGAGTTTATGGGGGTGATATGGGGGTGGAGAGAAAGATTGATGCGGTAGAAAAATTTTTCTTTGCCAAATTTGGTTTCAGTGCATCAAAATACATAGGAAATGATGGGCCTGATCGCAAAGACAGAACTTCCGCACACGTCTCAGCGGTCCAGAACGTTCGAAAAAGCCACTCTGCTGTATTATTACAGTTTTGTTGATAGTTTTCGTCGGTACAAATTAATTTTTAATGTAAATAAAAAGTATCTTTGTGTACAATAATACCCATAGAATCAAGTGTCAAAATTTTATTTTGATCCATTACACAGGTATCGAAAAAAAATTCCCAAAAAAAGCTTAATTTTTCAGTGCGCCTTGGTAGTATAAGCGAGAAAAAAGTCTGTCGGTCTGTCGACACGAATCAGGTATGTCGTAGATTTTTACAAAGACAGTTGAGTGTTATCTAGAATAAATTACACTTAGTTTTCACCTAACTGTCGTAGATAATAAAATATTTTTGGTCTCCTATGTATAGGTAATAATAATATGCACCTACAAGAAAACAAACTGGAAGACAAAAAATGTTTTTTTGTCTACAACAGTCGGATCAAAATTAAGCGAGTCCGGATAACACTGAACTATCTTAACAAAAGTCCATGGCACACCTGATTTGTCTAGCGGCTCACAAACTCGATATTTTACTCAACTTTGAGATCGCATAGAAAGAAACCCCTCGTATATTTTTTATTCAAATTTCGCATTTGCTGGTTTTGAAAAGTTCTGATTAAGGCTTTGAATTCGGATTTTAATTTAAAAAAAATGTTATATTGAATTTCGGGGATATAAGATAAATCGTAGAATTCCATGGGGATGAATCTTAAAAGCCATGGTAGGGTCAGAAAAAGCAGTTTTTGATGCCCTTTATATGAAAACAAGTTTCATCGATTATCTTAAAAAATAAAGACTTTATGGTTTTGTACATAAATAAAACTAGACACCATGTATGTTACTACGGTCTGTAACACCGCGCGCGCCGACTGGCGCGATACTCTTGACGATCGCTATTGTGAGTAGATGTGACTAGGAAGTCCGACAAGATCAGCAACTACCAGATGCAGTGGCGGTTGGTGATATTTCAGTTAGCCATATCTTGAAAACGACGCATGGGACCCACTTCACTTTTTAGGTGATGACTATACACCTCTTACAGAAAGGATTTATAGTGAAAAAAACCGTCAACAAAGTTTGCGAAAAAAATTTCAAAAAACCTGGAGCACTCCCTTAGATTAGAATAGAAACAAATATAAGATTCACTCCCTGTTAGAAACAAATATAAGATGTTTTTCGATTTGTTACAAAATATCTTTTTTTCAAAATGTTATGGCCATTTTAACTTTAATTTTATAGGAACATTTTGTTTAGCAAAATTAAAATGTAACAAATCGAAGAACCTCTCCTTATATTTGTTTCTAGATTATTAAAAAAAAAATTACTGCAAATATTCCACAGAGCGTTACTGAGATCCCAGGGAGTGCTCCAGGTTTTTTGAAAATTTTTTCGCAAACTTTGTTGACGGTTTTTTCACTATAATCCTTTCTGTAAGAGGTGTATAGTCGTCACCTGTGAAGTGGGTCCCATGCGTCGTTTTCAAGATATGTCTAACTGAAATATCACCAACCGCCACTGACCAGATGCCCTTCTGGTAGTTGCTGCACATGTCTAGTTGATTCCATTCATATTTCCGGGTTAAAAATTTTGTCGGTAGAGCGCACCGTTGCGTCAAAGCCCTTCCGGAGGGAGGCGATAAAAAATAACGGCCCCTCTTAGAACGGCACTGATCTGTTTCATTTCCCGCAGGAACCGTGGCCGGAGTCTCTGGCGGCGGATTTCATTTACATCTGGAGCGGATTTACATTCGCGCCGCTCCAGTTTGTGAAATATTCACCGGGTTTTTAGATCCGGCATGTCGGCTAATGGCTTTTGAGTAATGTCAATGAATTTTAAGTCCATTCGATTATGGGCGCTTGGGCGTTCCGCGGCCGCCGACGATTTTTAATGCGTTATTAGGTCCCCGGGTGTTCGGGACGCGACAGACCGTCTTCGGATTTATTTCGGCGGACGTATAGGGGGGTAGTTAGCTTCCATCTACGGGATTACTTACAGTTCGATGATTCGGTACCACTAATACACTCGCAGCTTCGTTCACACGATGTTAATACTCGCTTTAAAAAAAAAAACGAAATCAAATATGGCCATGGCGATGAGTACGTAGCGCGTAACTTAGTTGTTACTTTACTGCATATTGTTAACCATGAAATAATTCATAGATTAAACTTAACTCCGCATGTACATAATAATATCGCATGGTCTAGGTGGAAATTTGAACATTTGAATATTTTAATTGTGTTAGTTTTTTTTTTTAATTTTATTTATTCGAATGGAATTACAATTCTGAATTAGCTCTTTCAAAATAACTTCCTTGGGAAGCCACACAGCGCTGAAGACGGTTCTTCCATCCGGTTACAGCCGTTTGAATGTTTCTATTGATGAAATGACGTTCCTTGAAGCGATTTTTCAATATCGGGAAGAGAAAAAAGTCATAAGGACTCAAACCAGGCGAATAAGAAGGCTGAGGAGCCACAGGAATATTTTTACTGGCTAAAAACTCGTTTACTGAAACTCTTTCCGGATCATTCTTGTCGTCAACCGACGATCTGAATCTACCTTCTGAGTCTACCGCCCTTCCAAGTCCCGTCTCCACAGTGTTGTTAGATCGGGCGCTACGTTGCCAGTCTTATTACTCAATTTACCCACCTCGTAAGTAATTTGAGTGCTCTTGTACCTTATTTATCCTTTGCAATGCATTTGTTCAATCAAAATTAGAATATCAGATATATGGAAGCCACCACACTGCACAAAACAGTATCGAAGACATTAAAAAAATGTTTAAAACATTAACCTTTAAATTTTTAAACTTTAATAAGGAATAATTGTATCCACCTAGAGGTTTCCCCATAACAATGTAATTTGACAGATCTAAATACACCCGTAGAATGTATCACTTTTGTGTCTCTTCGTACAACGTAATATATGTATATATCGGCTTATAAATTAATATCGACTTGGATATAGTTTTTTAATAATGTAAAGTGAAAGTATTTATATATATTTGATATCTGGGTTTATTTAATTTTTGTGTTTAATAAGGTGCAGTGTATAAATAAATAAATAAATAAATGAACAGTGGAATTTGAAATTCTCGTATCCTTGTAGGGCAGCATAGGACCCACGCCAGGTTTTAGATGTTTATTATTAGACCCAAATGGAAGGCTAGAAGAACAAAAAAAACTTCAAACGAAGCTTTTCAAAAAAACATTTTTTTTTTCAAAAATATTATGCACCCCCCATAAAAACGGGTTTTGGAAACGGGTTGTGAAACATTTGCGAAATATTTTTTTTAATGATCAGGTAAGTACAACATATGTTTATTCTTTTTTTTTTTTGGAATTTCAATATCTGCTAAATTCATACGAATTTGATTTTATTACAAAAACTATAAAATAAAAAGTGTTTATATTCACATGGTAACTATGAAAAAATTATATATTTTGTAGTCCGTTTCAAAGATTTTTTTGGAGATAATGAAAAAAATTTACGCAAGTTTCGTTTTTTTTTGCTATTCTAGCCTTACAATTGGGTCTCATAATTCCCCCCTAAAGTTTGGTGTGGTTCCCATGCTTCTTTACGAAAATACGAGAATTTAAAGTACAACCAGCCGCTGGAACTCGATATCAGAAACCCTTAACAAAGGGGGTATGGACGCCTTTGGCCTTAGCTGTTTGAAGTATTAAACAACTAAATTAAATAAGGAACATAAAAAATTATACATATATATCTGTCTATTTCTTTAATGCAGTTGGACGGCCAGTCCAACTTCCACTCGAATTATTTTATAACACGAGTTGAACTTTTCACGTTGAAAAGTTAAATTGGCAGTTTGAAATTTTAATTTTATGGTCGTGGGACTACCGGATAGGCCACTTTGCGGCCTCTGTTTTTTCCCACCAGAGGAACATGAAAAACTAGTGGCAAACTCATCGCGTAACCTAACTATAAACTAGTGGCAAACTCATCGCGTAACCTAACTATATATTATTAAGTAATCTGAGGTGTTTGAAATCTACCTTTTTTTAATACGAAAATGAGAAAAATATGCGTATTTTTTCAAAAATTATCGATCATTTTTCAATATATTGAAAAATTATCGACAATTCATCACAAAATTATTCACCACAAAATATCATTATTTTTAAACCATAAAAAATGTCATCCAGCTATGTGCATAAAAATAGCACCGACTGTAACATATTATTCCATATAATTGTTCAGTCTTCAGGGATAATAGTGAGATGCTGCAAACTATTGATTATCCAATCATATCTGAAATCAATTATTTTTGCCTATACACTGACGTAACCATTGTTATACCAAACTATACAGAAAACCCTTGCATTAGCTCAAATGTGTTAAGATACGTGCTTCATCAATTCGATAAACCAGATGTTATCTATACAGATGCCTCAAAATCTAGATCTGGCACCGGTGGAGCTTTTATTGTTCCGTCGCAAGAAATAGAGTTCAAACTTAAGCTCAACTCTAACTGTTCTATCTTCGCCGCAGAAGCAATAGCAATTTATCAAGCACTTAAATATGTTGAGACGTCTACTTCCTGTGTATCAATTATTTTATCGGATTCACTCTCCGTTCTCAAGAGTATTAAAAACACTCAGTCTTTTGGCTACAAAATCAACCCCGTTATTTATAGAATAAAACAGTTAATATATCAAATTAAACTATCTGGAAGAGAAGTTAACTTTGTTTGGGTGAAGGCCCATATTGGTCTTAAATACAATGAACAGGTTGATCTACTGGCTAAGGAAAGTTGTATATCAGGATCCCCCCAAAATGAACAAGTATGTGTAAATGATGCATCCAACATGTTGAAAAAAAGGTCGAGCAAAAAATTGGAATTATTTATGGAAACAATTTTGTTTCACTAATCCTACAAGGTACACATTAATACACAGTGACATCCCAAAGAAATTTTGGCACGATGACTTCGCTTTTCCGAGAAGGTATATTACAACCTTGATACGTTTAAAACTTGGCCATGCTTGCTATCCAGCCCATTTATTCAAAATTGGAATCTTCAGTTCAGAAAATTGTGAACACTGTGATGTTTTAGGAGATCTCGATCACGTCTTCTTTGGCTGTGAAAAATACAAAGATGCGTCCTCTAAGCTGGTAGAAAATGTACTAAACTGTAATATCGCTGCTCCCTTCAACTTACTGCACCTTTTAACAACTGATTCAAGGAAAGTGTATAGCTGTATCATGAACTTTGTAACGGAAACTGAAATTAAGCTCTAGGTTAATCTTAATCTCGAATCCCTATGTCTTTACTTGTGTTGTTCTCCCTATTTACCGAGGTCTCCCCTGTAGTGTCTAATGTATAAAAATTATCCTGATCGACCCTGAAGAGTGTGTCCCCGTCTTTTCTTATCGTTTTTATAAATTTTTGGGTTTTGTTGGTGTTTCTATAGAATTATGTTAGGTTAGGTTTTATTAGTGACTGGCTGCATGGTATAGGACCTAAAGCCAAAAAAAAAAAATTATTCCATATAAACTAAAAATAACTGTAGCACATTCAGTTAACTTATAATATCTCAAGTTTTTACTGTGCAAAAAATAGCACCGGTCGTGAAACATACAAATTACTGTACAAGGAATCAAATAAAATTAAAAAGTTAAACTGTAATATATTAATACTTTGTTGTATAATCTTTGTTTTTCGATACAGCAGCACAACGCCGTGGCATAGAGTCAACCAGCGCCTGACAACGCTGTAATGGAATAGCCTCCCACGCTGGTTGCACAGCATACTATAATTCTGCTGTATTCTTCGGTTTTACTTTAAAAACAGCTTTTTTAACATCCGCCCAAAGATTTTCAATTAGGTTCAGGTCTGGTGACTGAGCGGGCCATTCCATAACCTGAACTCGATTTTGTGCAAAAAAGCCTTTTGCTAGTCTGCTGATATGTTTTGGATCATTGTCCTGTTGTAAGACCAATCTGAGCGGCATATTCCAGTCCACATAGGGCAACGTTATTTCTCTCATTATATCAACATAGACTAATGCGGTTATCGTAGGCTTGATCCAAAATATTGGCTCAGTACCACAATACGAGAAAGAACACATTAATTTTTGCTCCGCCATGTTTAACGGTCTTGACTGTATACTGGGGTTTAAGTTCATCTCTTGTTGGTCTGCGGACAAATGTTCTACAACCTGGAGTCCCAAATAACTCAATTTTCGACTCATCGGTCCAAAGGATATTTGTCCATTGTGCGAGAGGCCAGTTTAAATGTTCCCGAGCGAATTTGATTCTGTCACGAAGATGTTTCTTCTTGAGTAACGGTACTTTCCTAGGAGTTCTGACCATCCAGTTTTTCTCTATGAGCCTTCTTCTTATTGTAGATGTGTCTACATTGAGATTTAATTCCTTTTTAATAATTTTAAATTTAATATTTTTTATACGTATATTTCAAATGACATATTGTCGGTACTGCCAGTTTGATAGAACTAACTAAGAAGTTTGTAACCAAATATTTTGATAGGCTTTTCTTTTTTTCCATTTTTCCATGCTTATAAATAAAATTTTGGCATAGAGATCAAACCAAACAATCTCTAGTATCCAATAACTGGTTGGTTTACCCTATTTATAGCCCTACCAAAAAAGTCCAATAGACCACTCACCAGGAAGCACCCTGTATACGTCCGTTAATAACTCACGGTGGCTGTCAATCCATGTTTACATAAGAATCGATCTTATGTGAATATACTAAATAATTAATTAATAACAATTTAGTATTATAATTTTGTAGAAACATAACTGATACTAAGATAAACTACTAACCTGTACATACACGATAAACGACCAGCCACGTATGAGTTATTTACGAAGACCGTAAAATGAAAAAAAACTTGTCAAATTGGTGGCGAAACAGGTTGGGGATTGGGTGAGTTCCCGCGGTCGACGCTGTTTCTGTTTCTAGCCCGCGAGTTAGAAGCAACAACTACTACTAAATTACTAATCACGGTATTGCTTTTACCGGCATGTTGTACAATGTATCCCGTACTTTCTCAAGCATTAATACGAAATCGTCTTCATAACGTTAAAGCGGAGTTTTCCTAACTGCTTTACCTGCCCTCGCCGCGTTCCACTTTTTGTGCACGCGAAAACAAAGATCCGCCGGCCACACAGACAGGCTAATATAATAGACCAATCAACTAGCGAAAGCCCCCATGTTAATTGGTCACTAATTGTTACCAGCAAACAAAAAATATGGTCGTATTTAATAGCGAATATAACAAAACAATTCGCAGTCAAAAAAACGGTTTTTTGCAAATAAAAAAAAAGCTTCAAATCCTACACAAGAAAGTTAAATTAGAAAGTTGTAGGTCCTAAAATGCGCGTCGAATGAAATGTGAATGTAAAAAATCGGTTCATAAACATTTGAGAAAAATAAAAAAAAAACATCAAAAATCGTGTTTTCGCATTTTGGCTGTATAAAATCCAATTTTGTTTGAACAGACTTCTTGTTAACTACAAATATAGCCCAAGGCAAGTAGAAAATGATCCTTATTTCAAAAATTTAAAAAAGTTTGATTTTTTCGAGTTAAACGATTTAAAAAAAAACGTTTTTAAAAATCAGTTTTTACAGAGGCTTTTATAGAGGCAAAAATGATCGTACAGAAACGATCATGCGCTCATTTTATTCGCGAAGACTTGTACTTTCAGGCTATTAAAAAACCAAATCGCTTTTATTTAATTTTTGCATAAAAAACGTTGTAAAATTGTATCATTTTTTCGAACCGGTTTTTTTTAATAACTTTTTTAATTTTTGTTTTACATTTTTGGCCGTTGCATATTTGAGAACTGGCAGTGAAAATACGCATTTAAAAAAAATGAAGGTCCTACGACCTCAGGGAGCCGAATTTTTTTTTTTTAATTCATGACAGCGCTGTATACGTCCGATTGACTTCATTTATACACGAAATAGATCTCAGACTTTTACTTTCTTAAAAAAAAATATTTCAAATCATTTCGCATAAATTAAGCTGACATAATTATTTGCGAAATAACAGCGCTGGGTGCGGCACGCGCTAGCCAGCGCACGGCGACAGAGTGGAGGGACACTCTTCGATTCATATCATAATCGATCGGACGATTTCATATCGATCGCGCTCGCAAAATTATCTTTTTCCTCCGCTTAAAAAAAATGATCTCTGCTCCCTGAGGTCGTAGGACCTTCATTTTTTTTAAATGCGTGTTTTGAATGCCAGTTTTCAAATATTTAACGGCCAAAAATGTAAAACCAAAATTAAAAAAGTTATTCGAAAAAAAAAACGGATGGAAAAAATGATACAATTTTACAACGCATTTTTTATGCAAAAATTAAATAAAAGCGATTTGTTTTTTTTTAATAGCATGAAAGTACAAGTCTTCGCGAATAAAATGAGCTGATGATCGTTTCTGTATGATCATTTTTGCCTCTATAAAAGCTGATTTTTGAAAACGTCTTTTTTTTAAATTCGAAAAAAATATTTTTGACGTATTTTTTTAATTTTTTCAAATGTTTATGACCCGATTTTTTCCGTTAAAATTTCATTCGACACGCATTTTTAAGACCTACAAGTTTCTAATTTAACTTTCTTGTGTAGGACTTGAAGCTTTTTTTTTATTTGCAAAAAAAACCGTTGTTTTGACTTTTGCGAATTTTTTCGGTTATGTTCGCCATTAAAACTCGAGTAGCTATCTACGCTATCTTTCTTAGAATTTATTTTTCTATAAGACCATATTTTTTGTTTGCTGATAACAATTAGCGACCGGTTTTCTCCCCGTTGATTGGGCTAAATAAGTCGGGGCTCTCGCTTCCGCCACCGCGGTCAGATCGAATTAAAACGCCGAAAGCATAATTCTGTAGCTGAGGGGTAAAAAATCGTATGTCCATAAAAGAAAAGTTTCAGTAATGAGCAAAATAAGTGGAAACGCTAATGGATTTTAAAATTTGAGATAAATGGAGATACTACATTTTTTAACCTAAAAATATTGCCAATCAACAATACATGACTTAGGATTTGTTCCACAATAACAAAAACGATTGTAGTTTAAAGATGATCTTAACTCCATACTGGTAAAAGTTGGAGTTACGACTGTTTACCTCTCAGCTACAGAATTAAGAACCACTACCGAACGTATTACGAAAAAAGACGCGACATACGAAGTGTGTAAATTAAGTAATGAAACTGACAACGTAGTGCCCGATGTATTAACACTGCGGAGACGGGACTTGGAAGGGCGGTAGGTTAACATGTAATGCACCTTAAGTACAAATTTGAACTTGTTACAGTCATTTGTTTCTTCTTTGTGACTGTTCTCGTAAACCGTTTTTTTTTTCTAGTGCGAAAACAATTTTTGAAAATAAAAAATAAATAAAGAAATCTCATATCGGTGCAAACTAGGGTGCAATAAGCAAGTGATGAATCAGGACCGAACTCAGGAAAGAAATACAAAATTAAAATATGGTATAGACACTTACCCAAATACATATTGTCTATTCAATACATCATCGTCAAGATGTAATGCATGCGCAAAACATGTCAAGTGGGCCATATTTTTATAGGTGCGTTTTAGGCGCTCAGCTGCTTTTCGCATATAAGCGGCTGCATCTGTGACAAACACCAGTAAATTGTCATTGTCAACATACATAAATCCCAAATGTCTTGGTTTTGTAAATAGTTTTCAGTCAGCTTATTTTCAATGTTGTCGGTGTTGAAAGAAATTCGATCAGATTAATTTCGATGTAAAATTCCATGCTTTTCAGAATAGGGCATTAGAATTTTTCAAAAATTGATTTTAAAAACGTTAATTCGAATATATTTTATATGTATTTAAGTTTAACAGTTTTTTCTCTCCAAAACTATATATTTTTGTAAAAACTTCTCAAGAACAAAAATGTCTTGGATATTTTTGAAGGATACTCTATTCAGGATTTTTAAAGACGATTTTTGATTGCTCCAAACATCACGAAATCGAAATTTCCAAAAACGTTGTTTAAAAAAACTGAAAAAAATTTGAGAGCATTTTGCAATTGATTCCAAGACATTTTTATTGTTAGAACATTTGTAGCAAAGTCCGTAGTTTTTGAGAAAAACATGAATTTTATAAAAAACATTTTTTTTTCTTTCGAGTTTATGACCAGAGCTTCTAGGCTATTAGCGCAAAACATATTTTTATTTCGGTCGCCAGTTTGTTTTGCCACAATTTTTTAAAATCAATATAAAGCCATTTACTTTAAATTTGGGTCTCGAGGACGCGATTGTTATAGAAGAACTGTTTCATAAAAAAAATCGTCTAGATTTTTTTTGTCGAATAAATCGTAATGTTATTACATTTCTTTATATTTTTTAAACCATTTTTTTTTAATCGAAGATCATATTCTTAAAAATCTTTACATTTTACGGAGGAATTGACCTGATCGAAATTATTTCAGCACTGATAACTTTGAAAATAAACTATTACACGATACACAACGTACGAAAGTTCCATCTGTTTTAAGTTCCTCAATGTTTTTAATTATTTTGTAATTTATATGCGAACGGAATCCACGACATAATTAATAAGAAAGGCTTTTCTCTTAATATTCGATATTTATTGATTCCGTACCGCGACGATCACAACAGCGAAACACCTAAAACCGAATACACACCTGCAATATACTTGCGGCGGCCTATATAATTTGCAACTAGCGTTCCCGTAATCCGCGGCGGCAGAAGTGAAGAGTGGGAGAGCGGGACTCCCGGAACCTCTGTGTGTAGTCGTTCTTAGCACGCGTAGCAAAATACCGCTTAAATAATGCAAATTGAAGTCCTGACCTGGGATTCCACCTATTTTATTGCAGCCTAGTGCAGACTTTTTTGGACCGCTGTATGTTTTTCAATTTTTTCCCCAGAGTTTTTGTTGTTGCGTAAAAAGAATAACCTTGGATGTAGCAAACAGCTGTATTTGTTTCAATGGTGCTATAGCTTGATGTATGCGCGAATATTTCGAGCTTCTCTCCTATTCCTCGATTAAAATATACAGTTGACTGTCGCGCGTGCCGCTCCCCCCCCCCCTCGAATGCAAATGCGAACGCCAGCCGCATTGCCGTCTACCTAAATAAACGCGCCCGACATGGCGGTAAGAACTGGCTCGTCTCGCAAATATTTCAAAGGAACTTTGTGTAATTCCCGATGTAAATACTCTCTGAATGTTCTATGCGTCCCCTCGCCGCCTTAATTGATATGTATGAGTGCATAATTTTAAGGTCGCGCCCCGACATTATTTTATAGTGCCCCTAAAACCGCCGCGGTGGCGGTTACTGCCAGGGGCGTGCGGGGCCAGAAAATCGCAGGGATTTAAGTAACGGAATTAGACAGTGGAAAAATCGAATTTCTATTTTATTGATGCAGTGGTTCGTTCGTAGAACAGTTTCGCATTTAAAAAAATATGTACTTCATACAAAAAAAAAACGATGCACGTCATCAAACACGTGTTTAAGTTTTTAGAGCGCACTGATGTGGTGGTGGTGTCCCGCAAGGTAGTGTATTATCCCCGCTCCTATTTCTCATGTTTATTAACGACCTAGAAAATCATATACAAGATAAAGTATCACTAATAATGTACGCAGACGATACCACCATTAGTTTAAGCGCATATTCTCTTAAAGATCTAGAAACCACAGCTAATGAAGTCTTGTCACAATTCTACTTATGGGCCCAAAAAAACAAACTTATTGTTAATTCTCATAAAACAAATTATATTATATATTACAAACGTAAAGATATTGAAGATCTATCTCTTACTTTTAACAATGAATTACTAAATAGAGTTCCCATTACAAAATTCTTAGGCCTCTATATAGGCCAACAATTGTATTGGACGGAGCATGTCAATGTTATAAAAAAACTAAGTTCATCGTACTATGCCATCAGAAACCTAAGACATTTTGTAGATGAAAAATATCTTCTTAATATTTACTATGCTCTTGCTTATTCACATATTAGATATCTTATTATTTACTGGGGTATGTCCACAGAACTCAACAGAGTCTTTGTTTTCCAAAAAAGGTTAATAAGGTTAATTTTTAAGTTAAGTCCTTTAGAATCATGTCGTTCCCATTTCATAAATAACAAGCTATTATCTCTACCTTCTATACTAATATATGAAGCTAGTCTATTTACAAAAAAAAAATTCATAAATTTACTCTTTCTAATAATATTCACAGTCACAATACCAGAAATAATAATGATATCTATATAAAAAATATTCATCTCTCATTGTCAAAGAAAAATCCACGGTATATATGCAGTACTATATATAATAAATTACCGGATGCGATAAAAAACAATAGTTGTGAATATAAATTCAAAAAGGATCTTAGAGCGTTTCTTGTGGAGCAATGTTTTTATGACCTTAAAGAATTTATAGATTCTTAGTAAAGAAAATTCTGTTAACTAGATATAAGTAATTTTTTGTGCATGATGTAGATATACAAAAATGTACTTGTGTATATAATCTTGTATAACCATATACAAAAATGTATTTAAGTCCTTTTTATAAGGTTTTAATGAATAATTTGAGGCCAGTTGTTTAAAATTCAGTTTTTAGAAATCATTTTGATGGATTCTTTGTGTTTGTTTATTGATAAATAATTTATTTTTTCAACACTAAAAAGTGAAAAAATTGCATATAATAATGTAAAAGACTAATTGATAGTAAAAGTTGGTTAAAAAATGTTTTTTTAATGGAAGGAAAAATTAGTAGAAAAGTCACACGGAACTTTTGAAACTTTTAAAAATATGTAAAGAAGTAAACGCTTAAAGGACCCCGCACAAAACAAATAGAAAGTGGGTCCCTGTCGATTTGTCTAAAATTTGATTATATGATAGTTCTCGACTTTCCGAACAAAAGGTCTCATGTTGTACCAAAAAAAGATCCTATGATTAGGATTCAAGATATAGAGGGATGAAGGTTGATTATTTGGTTATATTACTGAATATGCCCAATGTATTTTGCAGATCATAAAAGATATAGACAGTTGTTGAGATGTATTATACTTGCCATAACCATGAACCTTACAAGGTCAATTCAAGGTCAAGTTAATATTTTACATGTAAATCAATGTTTTCTAATGTGTCCATACATGAAGAGTTCGAGCAACTTCAGATATAAAGTCAATTGGCTACCCGATGTTATCCAAAGGTCATGTCTGTTTACTTGCTCTTGACCATGAAACTTACAAGGTCATTTCTAGGCCATTCCTGGCCATTTTTAGCTGGAACCAATATTTTTGAATGTAAGGCTTATATTCAAAGGATTCAAATAACCTTAAAAATAGTCAGTTACATAGAGAATTAGTTTCCTGTTATACATGTATTGTATATACAACCCAGCCAGAAAGCTTAAGAAGTTTCATATGTATGTCAGAATTGAATTTTTCGCTCCGTATAGAAACTTTCTTTCTTTCAATGACGACGTTAAAAAAGTGATTTGAAGCATTACTTAAAGCCAACATTTCAGTTTCGGTTATAAATAAACTTGAACAATGAAGACATATATATGCTTTTCAATTTTCGTTGTCAAGATGTTCAACCGTGTTTCAGATTCATTCTTCTGGATGGAAAATATTGGTTCCTGCTAAAAAAAATCTATATGGTCAAGAATGGCCTAGAAATGACCTTGCAAGTTTCATGGTCATGACCGATATAATACTTCTCAACAACTTTTTTTATTGAAATATTTCTTGTAGACTAAGTATTAATTCTCCGAGTTTATGATCTGCAAAATACATTGGGCATATTCAGTAGTAATATAGCCAAATAATCAACATTCATCCCTCTATATCTTGAATCCTAATCATATGTCCTTTTTTGGTACATGAGAACTATCATATAATCAATTTTTAGAGAAATCGACCGAGACCCACTTTCAATTTGTTTTGTGCGGGGTCCTTTGAATTTAAATTATTTTAAATTAATTTTCGATTAATAATAATTTTAAATTAATAAATTATAGTTAAACAATTTTGTAAAACACTTTTGTTTCTTCCCCTCCAGCTCCTATCTACCCCTACGCATCTGGTTACCATATAACAATTGGAACCTACCGCGTGCTGAAATACGACCCCGTTTCTCTGTCAGCCTTCAGAAAGGGCGTCTAGGGTATTTTATGCGTTTATCAAGTACGCTTGTAATAATTAATACCCTTGCGGGCGTTCACTTGTTCATATACTTTCGACAAATTAGGTTGCTTTCTGTCACAGTCGGCCGGTTCCACCACGATATTAACCCCAAAATTCGCCTGAAATGTCATTAATAAATGATTATTTTCTAATCACAGTCAATATTTAGTAACTTCATAATATTCTATTATATAATAGTAATTTTTTTTAGTAATCGTACCTTTGTATAAGGAAAGGACACCAAGAAAATTTTGGAGAAAAATATCGAGTTGTTTTTCACGCACACTTTTTCGAAGTTCAAGCATAAACTCTTTGTGAAAAATTCCCTGGCTACCAAAAAAGCAAATCAGCATGCATTTGATCTTTGACTTGCTCATTCTTGCTTTTTTGGGTCTTGGAGAGCTTGAAGTGTGCCATTCCATGCTTTGGCGCTTGGTTTCCGGGTCGTACTCAGACGCCCAAGTCTCATTACAACTGATGACACGTTCCATAAAATGGGTATCATTTTCAGTCGATTACAAAACGTCAATACACCTTTCCTGATGTAATTTTGTTCCTGCGAAAGGTTTTTTTGGAAACATTTTTGCGCAGATATATCTCATCCTCAATTTATTACTCCAAATCTGATGAACAGTGGTGTGATTCAAATTTAGCTCTTTAGCACATATGTGACAGTCTTGGCCATTCAATAAGGTTATAAACTTAATATGAATAGAAATGTCTTTCTTTGTTCGCCCAACTTTTATGGCTATTTTTTTTAAGGGCTCATTATATAATATGCAGATAGTGGTAAAAGTACCAATTGAACCGAAACAAACAAGGATTCGTATGAATCCTGATGGTCACATTTTAATTACAAAAATATATATTTTGCCGCAATCACCATTCGATCGTCAACTGCTTTCGCAAAATGACGTCATCTCAATTTCTAAAATGGCAGTCCCCTGTTTTTAATATTGATTTTGGTAAATATAGATAAAATTGGAAAAATTTTAGAAAATTTCACAGAATATTCGAAATGAAAATTTTACTATTATTTTTTTTATTTAAGAGACACAAATTTTATTATTACTAGAAAATAACAGTATTGGTAGAAGGGGACCGACAGAGTGGCCTGCAAGATCTCCAGATCTTACGCTTCTGGACTATTTTCGTTGATTGACGATATTTGAAGTCAAATAGTTTTAGGAAACTAATTTACTCAGTTATATTAAGCACTCTTCATTACTTCCATAAATCTAATGAAAGTAACTGTATTTATTCTGCAAAAGAATATGCAGTACCTACAAATTATTTCAATATCAAAGCTATTCGAGCTAAATGTTTGTGTATCCTTTGCCATACAAATATTTTACATTTTCATATTCTTTTTACCCTCACAAAATATTCTCTAATGTAGAATTTCATTTCAACACAGCACAGTTAATAATCGCGCTAAGCAATATGCTTGTTGATCGATGGGTATTACTTTCTATGAATATTCGAATACAGCGCTTCATCCCCAGTCTTTGTACGTAGAGGTACGTATATCGATTTTGTTATGACGGAAATTTAATAAAACGTACTTATGCGTACAACCGAGCCGACGGTTATTAACAGTTTTACGTGCATTTAGTAGCTTTACGTCAAATTCGAAACCACATAAAGCCACGTGCGCACCGGATCCATTAGCTTTGTACGGTTTGTAACATTGTACTTTGACGCGAATAGAGCATACCTGTGTGTAAACTGCAAAACCGAACACGTGCGGTTCGGTGTTTATATAGCAGCGCTGTAACGATGCTGACGATAACGTATCAGTTTTTGTAAAAGAGGTCTTCATGTGGTAAAATGTATTACAATGAATTGCATCGATTAGATTTATTTAATGAACACGTGTATTAGTAAATAGCTTGATTCCGCACAGCTTCATTTATGCATTAATTATGTTAAACTAGGCGTAGAAGTTAACGGATATAATAAAAACAGTAAAATTTTTACGTGCTATTCAAGAGTTCTAACTTGGGGAAAAATGGCTGTAGAGGAAATAAAAAAAAGGAAATTGAAGCTTCCAGTCTCTAGTGTTTGGATCTTGAGTTTAATTTTTTTTTTGCTCAGCAGTTTTTCTTTCAGCAGCAATCATAAGAAAACCATCGAAAAAAAAATTTGAAATTTTTGCTTCTCTTTAAAAGATCCAGGGACTTTTTTTTGGAATAATTTTTTGTTCGATAATATCATTGTAAAGCTCTTTTAGGTAATATATTTTTCTTTAATTTGACCTATTCAAAGCGTAAAAGTAATTTTTGACTTTTATAATCAATTACTCGGCATCGATTACAAATTTTGCAAAAATTAACTATTAGCAAAATCCAAAAAATTGCTCAAAAAATTTTGATTGATTTTAAGAACTTTTTATTCTTGACAATTTTTTGTAAAAGTGCATCATTTTCCAATAAAAAAATTCTTGAATTTGTACGCAATAATTTAGCAGTTCAGGCGCCATTTTGAACGCATAAAGCAAAAAATCGATCTTTAAACCACGTAGACTTAATAAGTTAAGTTCAAACATTTATTCCACCAGTTAGTGAGGTTCTAGGTCCATTGCAGATCGGAAACACCTTGAAAATTAGATTTAAAAAAATGTGTTAGAAAATCGTGTTTTTTTTAACTGCTTTTTTTCCTAATTAATAATTTTTTGGAGGAATTTCATGGACACCATCGGAAAGGGCACGTCTTAAACTTCAAAAACATGTCCATGTCAAATTTTTCTGTCGCAAATAGTATTAGTTATGAGGCGCTGAAAAGCAATGTACCGGGAGTGGCGTTTTCGGCCGAAACGGGTTAAACTTAAAATCTCGAGGTTTCAGACCGTTTTAGGCCTATTTAGCCAGTAAAAATTAAAAAAAATAATTAACACCATACTTCTACTCCACTAATTCCACGTGGATGTGGAAGTAATGCTTTCTAAAGCACTTATCCAATTAATATTATTTCAATTTGGGTTGAAGATGGCAAATCACAATCATTTGAGGAGTTTCTTGCAACTTTTATTACTCCTAAGTGCTCCTCTTAGGAACTAGGAGCTGTCGGTATTGTGATATTTCATTAGAACCATTGCATTCTACTTCCACAGCTTCCTTGCTTACTTTAAAGTGAAAAATTGTGTTTATAAAAGAGATAATTAAGAGAACAAGGAGCCCGCCTCATCGCAATTCCGATGCCTCTGGAGATTTTTCTTCCGTCTTAATAAATCCATTAAACATTACCCTAATTACCACTTTATTTTCATAAAATCGCACAAATTCGAAGCTAGATTACGCATTTCCATAATCGGGGTTGCTTTGAAATTCCTTCCTTGTCGTAATTTATGTAGAGGAAGCCGGGCCTGACATAATTTTTTTCCGACAGACTGAATATTCATAAACAATAATGAGACTGCCGCGAGTTTTTGGCGAAATTATTATTCGTCTAATTGTTGTAACTCACTGCACATAATTGGTGTGCCCGATGAATATGCATGAACCGGGTGAAATTGCATCGCTAAAGCTAACGGTAAAACAACGCTAATGGTAAAATATCGGTAAACAAATAAAAAATAACGGTGAAACATCGGAAGGGCAGTTTCTGGTAAGATCCAAATTAACTAAAAATAAAAAAAATGTTTGAGCGCCTGACCTGAAAGTTGTTTATTTCTCCAATTTAAAACTGGAAAGTGTCTTTCCTGTGTCAGTCTCAGACTTTGTTTTCCGGTTATTGATATTATTAATACACTAATGGAAAAAATTTGTGTCAAAAATGTTTTCCAAATTTTTAATGATTTTTCAGAATGCTGTATCTCAGTGAAAAATGGTCTTATCGAGGTCTAAAAAAAAGCATTTTGAAGCTTCAAGTTTCTAGTTTTGAGATATTTTGGCAAAAAAAATTTTTAGAGCTACATGTTTCGCGCAATTTTAGGAAGTAGTGTGAGAAAAATATTTTGCGGGTTTTTTTATTTTTTTTTTTAAATCCACAAGCTTGAAAAAATTGTTTCTAAACTTAGCCATGGTATGGACCGAATAGCTTGTTTATTCAACTTTAATTTTGTTTTTTTTTTTTAAATTTCGATACGACTATTTATTGCTGACATATCGAACTTTAAATCAAAAAGGACCCTTTTGTCTTTGATCGACGATATCTCAGCAACCAACGGTAGCACAGAAAATCTAAGGGCAGTTCTGAAACTGGAATAAACACCCTACAAGGTTCTGCTGCGATTCTTGAGGAGAATTTTTTTTATCCTTGACATGAATTTGAAAAAAACAGGAAAAAACGGGTAATTGATGGTTTTTCAGAACATCAACGGCTGAAATTCAAATCTTCATGAAACGACTAATGTTGCATGTGCCTTTTACAGTTGAATATACCCCCAAAAACCATGCAAAGTTACATTACGATCAATACTACTGTCAAACTTTTGAAAAAATTAAAGGGTCACGTTTTTTGAGCTTAAACATGTCCTAATCATGGCTAAAGTGAAAAAAATTTTTTTGAGCGTTCTCACATTTTCTTTCCACAACTACCGTTGAAATTTACAAAATAAAATAAAAAATTATTTTTCCAAAAAATTTTTTTTAAAGGCTTCCAAAAACGACAAAATTTTTATTTTCACCATCGTCGGCATTAGCATTACCTGAAGCGTACCACGTGGAGGTTGCACGGTCGGATTTACGCTCCTCCCACACGTCTGAGTGTGTGTGTGTGATTTGTCTCATAAGGTCGAAAGGCAAACACACCGTCTGAGTGTGTGTGCCTATAAGGTATTTGTCCAAAGGTCGAAAGGCATCAGGGATGAATCAGGGTCGAAACGCGATTTGGGTCATCAACTTTAAATTAAATAAAATAAAAAATTGATGGTCAAAAATATCAGACAAACAGACACACACACACACACAGCACGCACGCACACACACACACTAATGCCGACGTAGTGAAAATCAAAATTTTCCAAGTTTTGAAAGCCTTTAAAAACAAATTTCAATTTTCGAAAAAAAAAATTTGTTTGTTTTTTTTTTTTTAATTTCAACGGCATTTGTGGAAAAAATTGTGGGGTAGCTCGCACGCACGCACGCACGCACGCCCACACGCGCCCACGCGCACACGTGCACACGCGCACACGCGCACGCACACACACACACACACACACACACACACACACACACACACACACACAGACGTGTGTAAGAAGCTTAAATCCGATCGTGCAACCTCCACGTGGTACGCTTTGGGTAATGCTAATGCCGACGGTAGTGAAAATCAAATTTTTCCAAGTTTTGAAAGCCTTTAAAAACAAATTTCAATTTTCGAAAAAAAGATTTGTTTTTTTTTTTAAATTTCAACGGCATTTGTGGAAAAAATTGTGGGTAGTCACGCGCACGCACGCACGACGCACGCACGCACGCACACACACACATACACACAGACGTGTGAAGAAACTTAAATCGATCGTGCAACCTCCACGTGGTACGCTTGGGAGCTAAGCCGACTAGTGAAAACAATTTTTTTCCAATGTTCGAAAAAAATGTTTTTTGAATTTTTTTTGTAAATTTCAACGGTATTTGCGGAAAAAATTGTGGGGAAGCTTGAAAAAAAATTTTTTTTTCACTTTAGCCATGATTAGGACATGTTTAAGCTCAAAAAACGTGACCCTTTAATATTTTTAAAAGTTTGACCGTTTGCAACAAAAATACGGTTCGTTAGATCGTAATGTTACTTGCATAGTTTTTGGGGGTATATTCAACTGTAAAAGGCACATGCAACATTAGTTGTTTCATGAAGATTTGAATTTCAGCCGTTGATGATCTGAAAAACCATCAATTACCCGTTTTTTCCTGTTTTTTCAAATTCATGTCAAGGATAAAAAAAATTGTATCCTCAAAAATCGCAGCAGAACCTTGTAGGGTGTTTATTCCAGTTTTCATAACTGTCCTTATATTTTCTGTGCTACCGTTGGTTGCTGACATATCGTAGATCAACGACAAAAGGGTTCTTTTTGATTTAAAGTTCGATATCTCAGCAACAAATGGTCTTATCGAGATTAAAAAAAAAAAGCAAAGCTGAATAAACAAGCTATCCGGTCCATACCGTGGCTCAGTTAAAAAAAAAATCAAGCTCGTGGACTTGAAAAAAAAGCAAAAAATTTCGCTATTTTTTTTTCTCACACTACTTCCAAAAAATTACGCGAAACATGTAGCTCTAAATTTTTTTTTTGCCGAAATATCTCAAACCTAGAAACTTGAAGGCTCAAAATGCTTTTTTTTAGACCTCGATAAGACCATTTTTCACTGAGATACAGCATTCTGAAAAATCACTAAAAATTCGGAAATTTTTTTGACCCTTTAATTTTTTTCCATTGGTGTATAACGAAACAACGTTGTATTCAGTTGCTCCGTCTTTATTTCCTAAATTCTAAATCATTTTTATTACCTTAGAATATTTATTGGTTGGCCCAGTATTTCCATCCAATTGTGTGTTAGTATTGACATTACCTGAATCATTTCAGTAATTACAATTCATGTACTTTCTACTTTAAGGGAAGCTGCAGAAGACTCACCAAAGGTCATAGAGCGTCGAAAAATGTATTTTAGAGATGATGGAAATCATGGATTTAAAAAAATTGGTTACCTTGAACTTCGACTCAACTTTCAGAATACATTAGGCTGAAGAGCTGTCACTAAAAAAACATTGTTAATATTTTCATAGTTTTACACCACATCGTTTAGATATGCTGAAGTAAGTTCTCACAATATAAAATTTGATGAGGTAAATAGATCCACTTTTTGAAAGTTGCAATCTGATAATTTTTGTACTACAGTACTGATTTTTTCCTCTGCTTCTGGTAGCAGAGCTATCATAAGCTCAAGATGATGATGATAACTCCAAGATAAGGATAATATTAAAGATAAATCTTAAAGTTACTAATGGATGGACTGTACAGATTTCGATTGGCCTGCGGAAAATGTTACATAGGTCAGAGCGGTCAAATCACATGATGAAGGATAGAAGAACACCAGAGAAACGTTAGAAATTTTCACGTAATGCCCTTTATACCGACAGAAGTTCCTTTTACTTAAATGTGTCGTTTTCTAAGCCCACAAACACTGTACTTCATTAATCAAGAATTATTACATGAATGAATACACATCCAATGAATACACTGTACGTCATTAATTAATACATGAACAATGCTTCCAAGAGATGACCAATCAACGGATCGACTAAGGAACGTGTTCTTTCTACTCCTTTTTAACATCCAATAAAGTCATGATCAAGAAATTATTAATTTTAAGGCAAATTCTACTATCGGAAATAGTTCACAATAACCCGAGAAAGTTTTCAGTTAATTAGCATTCTTCTAATCTATCTGGCTGCCCTAGACTAGGAAATATTTCCTCGATTTTTCCAACTTCTACGTAACTCAGAACTTTATAGCCGACAATAGTAGAATTCTAGATAAAGTTCTCCCCTAATTCTTACATTCTTGCATTCGTTTTTTAGTCACTAAGTTCCGTATCAGTGCTAACAGAGTGAGTGCTAATAATCTCATCAGTATTTTTTGGATACTGGCCTCTGAAAAATCTTCATCGGGTACATATACCAGTTACCTGATACAACGGTGTCTTATTTTTTCGGAAATATAGTTTCTCTTTTTTAGATTTTATTTTTTTTTTATATACTTGATAAAAATTCCCGTCACATAATGTGACAGCCTTGACAATTCAATATGGTGATAAATTTAATATTAAGAATAGAAATACGTCCTTTTTTGCTCGGCAAGCTTTGATGACGTTTAAAACGTTGATCGATGTTTAATTATAGAAAACTACCTAGTGATACTGCCATCTCCATGCAAGTTAGAGAGTAATATCGATTGAGATCGAGTGAGATTGACGTATTGGTAAGTTTTATTATTTACACATTTCATTTCCTGTTTTGTATGGTTATTCGAGTATTAAAAGGGTGGGCCATTAGAAGGTTTCTTTTTAAGATTGAAATTAAAACTACATCGTTGAATATTTTTAAATGATATCTTGAATAAAGCAACAGCTTCATTCAAGAAAGTATACCTTCCCATTATTTATGAAAAATAATTTCAGTTAAAAGGCCGCCGCGGCTGGCTTGGCGGCCGAATTTTGCAATACATCTTCGATTATTTGTGTCTCTATTGCACGAATAACTCGATTGCAGTTTTCCTTCAGTGCGTCAATTGTTTGTGGATCGTTGGAGTAACAACTGTCCTTAACATGCCACCATAAAAAATAGTCCAACGGTGTTAAATCGCAGCTGTGCAATGGCCAATTAATGTCTCCAAAACGGCTGATAAAATGATTGTGACACATTGCTCCATCCTTCTGGAACCAAAGCTCGTCCAAGTCCACATCGTTCAATGGCGGCAACAGAAAATCACTTAACATGTCCCTGTAGTGCATTCCATTTACTGTAACGCTGTTATCATTGGAACAATGATACCACCACTCCAAAACCCACACCAAACAGTCGCTCCTGCAGGATGCACTGGCTTCTCTATGACTACGTGTGGATTTTCGGAACCCCAAATCCTACAGTTCTGTTTATTAACATGTCCTCCAAGATGAAAATGAGCTTCGTCCGAAAACTGATTTTTCGATTGAAATCGGCGTCATATTTAAACCCATTTAAAGCCCACATGGAGAAGCGATAACGAAGTGGATTCCTTTACCTCGTGAGCAAGTTGCAACTTGTAAGCAAATAATCTGAGGTCTTTATGTAATATTCTCCTCAAAGGAGTGCGATTGACATTAAGTTGTTATGCTCTGTGACGAGTTGAGAGGTTCTTGGGTTTTCACGCACACTTTAGGCAATAGCAGCAATTATTTCAGCTGTGCGCACCGGACGAGCACGTGGATGACTTCTGTTATCCATAAGCATGCTAGTTTCACGAACTTTCCTTAAGAACATTCTTACACCAAGCGCTGACGGAGCTTCATTTTGAAAATTGTTCTCAATTTTCTCACCGGTTCTGCAACACAGCTTTCACATTGGAAATAATTTTTCAATATTTCCCAACGTTGTTCAAGCGTGAAACGATCAATTTCTTACAGTGGCGGTTAGGCACCACATATATGTCAAATGTCAAGCGCGTCAGTGTCGGCAATGTAGAAATAACACTCAGTTTAAAAAGAAACCAATAGATGGCCCACCCTTTATTACTGTATTATGATGTATTTTTTAAGAACTATCGCTTTGTAATAATAGTGACCTGAGTCCGACTCTGTTGGGGCTTGTCGGAATCCGGGCTCTAGTGATTACTTAGAAAAATCAGAAGCTGAGATTGTAAAATGGTAGTATATAAAACACACTTACAGGACTTCTTCCAATGCTCCTTCGACTGTTCCCTTTTAGAGAGCGCTAGAAGTAAAAATAGTCGGAATTAGAAAATCGGAGGTCGTTTGTTCATGTCACCGCTATCACGGTGTCGTTTCCATTCAATTGTCTCTATCATCTTCCATTACGGAAAAAACGATGAACAAAAGACGAAGCCTGGGACGACTCGATTTAATATTTTCAACCTCGCCGCAAAGAGAAGACGGGAGACGAAAAAATCAATCAGTAGCGTTTTCTTTGACTACATAATACTCTTTTTCGAGTTCTCTCTCGCCTTCCTGGAAGTTTTTCGGCTGCGGCCCAACTTTCAATTCGCCTTCTCCTTCAGCGCTGGCGAGTAATTTTAATGACTTTATTCCAACGAAAAATATTCAAACGTATAGTATTCATACCGTCGCCGCAATCCGGGTATTCGTGTCTCGTGCCATTAACTTTTTATTAAAGGTGGAACTTGAGTAAATTATTTGAAAGCGATGAGGAGAAAACTTCCGAAGGCGACGGAGGGAAAGTTAAGAGCTTTTACTGGTAAGTCCGTTTATGATATTTTCCCTTCGAACTCTCTAATTACGGATCGCGTTTACGTGTTATTAATTAAAAATGTTAGCGAGGTAATTAACGCGGGCAATAAGCCCCTTCGCGTTGGGACCAATAAAAAGATTAATTACTTTGAAAGTTTCGACGAAACTATTTTTGTTTTGTTTGTTCGCTAGATAAGCCTTCTCGTATCGCAAGGTTTCTAGAGTAAATAAAATTACGTTTGTTAAGGTAATTATAAAGCGAGTATTATTTTCCGTTCATTGTCGTTCACCATCAGAAACCACAGATTCGGATTTCGATTTTGAGATCGCTTTTCCAGGAGAACTACGGGTTCTCTTTATAGTATTACAAAATCATCTAATATTGCACGAGTGTAATTTGTTTTCTAATTTACATAACATTAAAAATATGCATATATACAGGATCAGTCAGAAAGAATGCGACAAGACTAAACTGGAGATACTAGACACCAAAATATTAGTTTAAGAGATACAGCTATTTTAAGAGATACTTAGAAGCTCGCTAGTTTAAGAGATACAGCGTGTTTACAAAGTTTAAATTTTTCTTCTGAAATTTCTCAATAATTGAGAAAGTTTTGATAGTACTCTCGAACCCCTCTTAAGTCACATTCGCTTAATTCACATCGTCTCTTATTTCACCACGTTTCCTCCTATTATGTCACGAAATCGTCCCTCTTAAGTCGCCGCCTGTAAAAGTTTTATAACTACGTTTGGAAATTGGATTCTAGCATGAATATGTACAATTTTTATTGAAAAAAATGATTGTGTAATACATTCAATGATTTCAAATAGGTTAGGTGTCTTTTAAAAATATTTAACCTTTAACATACTCATTCAAGTGGAAAATTGAACTTTGTCACGCACGACTGGGTTTACTTACGTTGAATTTTTCGTTCAGTTGGCTCATTTTTCGTTATAACAAGTGCTGTGGTGTATCTCTAAATATTTATTTTTGCAGCTAAAACACGAAAAAGTTGAGGTTATGATCGCGACTTAAGAGACTAAATTTCGCGACTTAAGCGAGACGATGATGCACGGATTTGGCGACTTAAGAAGGGTTCGAGTGTATAAATCTGAAACTGGTAGCTTTATGTTTCTTGGTGTCAGAATTACGAATATTTAGCTTATTTTGACGTTGCTCCTAGAAGGGACTAGTTTCACCGTATTATTTATGTAAATTAAAACATTTTTTTTATCTGCTGACCCATGCATAAAACGGTTCGCTATCGGTTTTTAAGTTTTTTTGCATTTAAAAGGTTCAGTGTATTTTGTTGATTTTTCTTCAGACGCTGATATTGCTATAATTCTTCTAATAAGTAGACTTGTGTCAACATTTGTCAAATTTACATATCATTAAATTATTTTGATTGAGCTCAACATGCTTTATACCAATGTCGCTGGTTTAATAAATACAGCATGTTCAAAGTTTAAATCAACAAAAATGCATTGAACCTTTTAAGTGCAAAAAAAATTGGACGTTTTCCACGAAACACCGAACTACTCTACTTTTCTCGACGCGCGTTTCCCCAACCAAGTTGGCATCGTCAGGAGAAGATTAAAACTTTAGTTTTTAAGAGACGATTAAAACTTTAGTTTTAATCGTCTAACATTAATGAATTATGTCTAATTAAACATAACCTCAAAACTAACCAACTATAAAAGGGACTTACGAGCATAATTTGTTGACCAGCATAACATCAAAAGAGGAAAACTGTATAGAGTATAAAGATAGAATATAGAAAATAGATGAATATTTTCCATTGAAGCACCGGTACTATGATTCCTTGCCAGTGTTTTCGACATTACCACCCGTGCTGTCGCTCTTATTTTCTCCCGCTACCAAATTGCCCGTGCAAATTCTTAACTCGGATTAAATAGCTTTCTTACTCCGCACGAAATTCGTCGTAATCCTCCCGAAAGGCCTTACTCCTGCAATATTAGATGTGTCGCGAAATACTAAATGATGTAGGTATTTTAATTTCCCATTTAATGGCCCCTAATATAAATTGAGATTGGCTGCTCGACGCGAGAACGGAGAGAAAATTAATCGTAAGAAACGTTACGTTGGGCCCGTTCAAAGAAGTTGATTAATTTGCCGGGTATTTAGGTTATGAGGAGTGCGAGTATCGTGACAGCCTCCGGGTAATTTGTAACGTAATAGTACTAGCGGTGGAAACTTGTTTTAGCCGCGGGACGCGGTAAAAGTTCGCGTGACAACCTCGACGTGAAACTCTTGCCGCAGAAATTCGCAAAGCTAGTTAAAGTTTCGGCTTAAATTAAAAAGAATTTAAAGTTATTCGAACTAAAACGTCTAGTAACGTACTTAAAATATCTGCTACTGGTAGTGAACGTCTGTTTATTATGCAAAAAAGAATTATACGACTATTATTTAACGTAGGGCCTTTAGAATCATGCAGACCAATATTTAGACAACATGGTATCCTAACATTTCCATCAATGTATATCTATCGATGCATTCTTTATATCAAATGCAATATAAACATGTTCTTACAAAATGATAACGTACATTCATATAACACTAGGTATGGAAATTTAATTAGGCTAGCACAGCACAAAACAGCTCTATTTGAGAAAACTCCATCTTATGCTGGATCCAAATTATATAATAACCTACCAAATGATATAAAACAAATTAATGAAATTAATAAATTTAAAAAAAATGTTTAAGAAAATATCTGGCAGAAAAGTGTTATTATAATGTTAAAGAATGTTATGAAACATGAAGCAAACCATTTACATGTTTTTTACACGATTTTATATATATGTATATGTGTGTATATATATATATGTATGTATGTATGTCTCTGTATATATATAGTATATATGTTTTTTTTTTACATTTTTATAAGTTATACGTTTTTATATTTCTAAAGTATAGGTACATATGTATGTATTATTTAACGTTAGTCTAGTGTCTATATTTTATTTAATTTTGTATAATGTATGTATGTAGTTTATGTATTGTACTATACTTATGTCTGTATTTTTAATGTATTATAATAATATATAATCTACATATTAGAGATTAGAATATTGACTATTCCTAGGCTGTAAAAAGTTTCACAGGAAAAATAAACTATCTTAGCTTATCTTATCTATCAGCTTAAACGTCAAGCTGATGCTTTATTCGATAATGCACAAAGTGTAACTCAGAAACTACTTACATTCATTTGTGCTCTTGTTACGTTGCAATGCATCTCGATAAAGTTACACGCATTTCTTTACTGTTACGACTGTAGGAACAAATTTAACCCCTTGACTGCCAAGAATAAAAATCCTTGCTTTTCTCAAACGGCCAGAAAATCACAAATCTTTTTTCTATAAATAAATACTCTACTAACGCCTGATAATGTTTAAAATGTAATCAATATGCGTTTCTCTATATTTTCGGGAATGCTGAACATGACTGGGGTTTGTTGGGTTTTATTTTGTACCCAAAACTTACTAGAACCTAAGTTAAGGGGTAACACCACTCTAGCGGTCGAAAAAAGGCCCAATTTTGATCATTTATTGTGGGAGAATGAGAAGAGGAATAGGACTTCTTTTTGAAGGGTTAATTAAGCATGTATTGAACTATAAAAAAAATGTATTGCTATTTTCATACAAAATGGCGGCGATACAGCGTATCTTTAAAAACACCTTTATCAAAAAGCCCTCCAAGGGCGGAGAAATTTCTCGAAGAGTTTTAGACCTTGAACGAAAAACTAAAAAAGTTTCTTAATTTACATATTATTGGCTGGAGAGGTACGCAGGGATTTTTTTAAATTGATTTTTGTGGAAACTGTACACTAACGAAAAATAAAAATCGATTTTCACCCAAAAAATTCAGCAGTAAATTGTTTATAAAAAAAATGACATTCTATCAAAAAACGGCTACGTACTTTTATGGAGAATATAACTGATAAGCTACTGTTAAAATTTCAAATCGATAGATGGAACGGTCTTTGAGCAATGTGTCCGCCCAGTTCGAAGAAAGTCATTTTGAAATAATGATGTTTAAAGTTTAAAATAACTTACACATACATGTATATTACGGTATTTGCGAACCCTGGTGGACTTCTGAGGAACCCGAATGACCTTTTACTCTGTTGGTAATAGGGCTACTTATTATTTTGAAAGGTTAAAGCAGTATAAAAGCAACAAATCCAAACACAGTCGCATCGCGTTCGACACGCGTTCAGAGGTGCTGCGGCAAAATCGAGAATCAAACCTTTTAATTTTTTTTTCGATATTAGACCAATAGCGTATCATTTTTATGATCCTATATTACATTTTAAGCTAAAAAAACGAATTTTCAAAAATTCTAGAGTGGTGTTACTCCTTGATGAACTTTTTTAAGTTTTTAAAAAAATGTTTGTCCTCATACACTAAAGTTATGTGGCGCATTTTAACAAGTTATATCATTTCCTAGTTATTTTGACACGCTGAACATTATGGTGTTGTCAAAGTGCTTCTAAAAGCTAATATTGGGGGAAATTGCCCCAGAAATGACTCAATTTATGACATTAGGAAAAACTGTTTTCATATCTGTTCAGACTCTCACAGTTTGTATATTATTCAGAAATTCAGGGATTGAGACGAAGACTGTACAAGACTTTCAGACTCAGTGCGTCCAAATATGCCGGAAATAATATTAAAATGAATAGAATATTGGAAAAACAAAATACCTTGGAAATTATATGTCTGATAAAATTAGCAAAATTTCCTCCAAAAATTACCATTTCGGAAGATATAGGCCAAATTCTAACAACGTCATGATGTTCAGATGGTCAAAACACGTCGGAAATTGTATGTCTACTTAAAGTTATTAGGCAATTTGGCAGTCAGGCCATATTTCAAGAAAATACCATTGAGTTAATTGGTTAATAATGAAATGGTGAAATTACTGTATATACTAAGGTAACCACAATATATCCAAGAAATATACATATGTAAGTCCATCGAAATTATGAAAACATCAAACAATTCCAATAGAAAGGAGCAGAGCAAGACAACAACAATACAACAGCAACTGATGCTGCTACCAGCGCGCTGCGAGTGTGTCGCGACAAGTTTGAACATAACTGTGTCTGGTGATATTTTCCCCACCCTAAGCTCGCTGGACAAGCCAGTGGGTCGATCAGTTTGGCTGTAGCAGTCGTTTGAAATAGTCTACGCACTAGTGACGCGTCGAAGAAATGTTGAGTGTTCAGATGGAGCAACAGGTTAATCTCAAGTTTCTTGTTAAAGTGGGGAAAACTTTTATAGAAGCTTATGCAATGTTAAAAGAAGTGTATGGGAATGAATTTTTGTCCCGCACACATGTTTCTGAACGGTTTAAAGAGGGACGTGAAACGACCGAAGACGATCCGCGCTCAACGTCAAAAAAGGACGAAAACATTGAAAAAATCGGTAAATTAATCCGCGAAGATTGTCTAAGCATCAGAGGGCTTGCCGAAATAACAGGAACCGACAAAGAACGTGTTCGCCAGATTTTGCATGAATGTGCAAGTTTGCGCCAAAATGGTGCCAAAACTCCTCACTACCGAGCAAAAGGAATCCAGAATGAACATTTGCGCTGACATTCTAAACAACATTGACACTGATCCAGGCTTGCTAGACACGGTGACACTGAAGGGGACAAGATTCGAAAGTGTGGAATCGGTTAAAGGAAGAGCGACGGAGGTTGTGAACCAGCTGACAGAAGCGGACTTCCAGCACTGCTTTCAACAATGGAAAAGTTATATGGAGCGGTGTAGAGATCGCTAAGGGGAGTACATTGAAGGCCAAAAAGTTACTACTGTAATTGGTAACGAATAGAAAGTGTGATGACAGCAGTTCGGTTATTTAATAGCCACACCTCGTATGGTCAGCGAAACGTCAAGACTGAAGATTCGTCAGACACGGGAACACCAGGAAACGACCTAGTCATTAGACAATGGTCGTGAAAGCCTTCGCTCTAAGGAAGGCGCAAATATACCTAACTTAAAGTATTTTCAAAAAATATTTTTTTTATTAGTTTTTGCAATAATTTCTCACAGAAACATTTGAATTGGTTCGAAATGGTATTGGATTTCCATCGCCTGAATCAAACCGGCGCGATTTTTCGCACCGCATAGCTGTTTATCAACGCCCCCAAATAATGAGATCGTAATGTTCGCCGCAAATTTTTGACGTAAATAAATCTGCTGTCGCTTTTCCGCTAGGGACATTCATCATTTTCCAAAATAACAGGTATAAAATATGTATTCAAATGAAGAAAACAATTTGCATTTTTCGAGCATTAATTCACGGCGGGAATGCCGGGCTCCCAGCATTTAGGGTACATTATTGCGAGATATATTAATCAAGCGCGGAAGAAAACATATTTCTTTACCTTAACGCGGGTTGTTTATAACCTTCAAGTGGCCCTTCGCATAACGAAAGGAACGTTACCTTTTGTTTCCATTGAAACCATGCCGCTAGATATTTATATATTGCGGATGAATTTCGTAGTAGTTTTTTTAAAGTTCAAAGAGGGACACAAAATTGTTTGGAACAGTCACATAGGAATTTTAAAAGATCAAATAAGTTGTGTTAGAAGTAGGTACTACTGTAACAATCTTTATATTTATAACCGATATCGGCGCTATTAATTGATATAATTTTCAATCACGATAATGAGTCCTATATACACTAAGGGAAAAAATTAAAGGGTCAAAAATTTTTTCAGAGTTTTTATTGATTTTTCAGAATGCTGTATCTCAGTGAAAATGGCCTTATCGAGGACTAAAAAAAGCAATTTGAAGCTTCAGGTTTCTAGTGTTGAGATATTTCGGCAAAGAAAAAGTTAGAGCTACAAGTTTCGCGCAATTTTAGAAAGTAGTGTGAGAAAAAAAAATGCGCTTTTTTTTGCTTTTTTTTCAAGTCCACGAGCTTGAAAAAAAATAGTTCTAACTTAGCCATGGTATGGACCGGATAACTTGTTTATTCAGTTTCAATTTTTTTTTAATCTCGATACGACCATTTGTTGCTGAGATATCGAACTTTAAATCAAACCCAGGAGCACAGACAATCTAAGGGCAGTTCTGAAAACTGGAATAAACATCCTGCAAGGTTCTGCTGTGATTTTTGAGGAGAATTTTTTTTTTATCCTTGACATGAATTTTAAAAAACAGGAAAAAACGGGTAATTGATGGTTTTTCAGAACATCAACGGCTGAAATTCAAATGTTGCATGTGTCTTCATGAAATAACTAATATTGCGTGTGCCTTTTACTTGGAAGGGTGGTAGGCTAACACCTTCATAACCCTAATACGTAGGATAACACCTAGCATAATACACCTTCAGTACAAGTTTGAACTTCTCAGTCATTTGTTTGTTCTTTATGACTGTTTTCGTAAACCGTTTTTTTTCTAGTGCGATTTAAAAACGAGTGACATTAATTTTGAGCAATGGTGTGCTGCCAGGTTTTGCTTTAGACTAGGAAACAGCGCAACAGATACTTTTGCAAAACTTCAACATGCCTACGGAGACAGTGTTTTTTCTAGAGCCCAGGTTTTTCGGTGGTTTAAGGCATTCTCAGAAGGAAGAGAGTCGACTGATGATGAACCACGCAGCGGAAGGCCTTCATCTTCAAGAACCGATGAAACTGTCGATAGAATACGGGATCTTGTGCGTCCAGGTCATCGGTTGACGACAAGAATGATCGGGGAAGAGTTAAATTTGAATCCAAACATCAAGAACAACTGGGTGTGGCATCAGGACAATGCGCCTTGTCACACAGCCATTTCAGTAGGTTTTAGCGAGTAAAAACATTCCTGTGGCTCCTCAGCCTCCTTAGTCGCCTGACTTGAGTCCTTGTGACTTGTTTCTATTACCAAGATTAAAAAATCACCTCAAAGGACGTCATTTTGGGACCATAGAAAACATTCAACCGGCTGTAACCGAACAGCTGAAGACTATTCCAGTATATGAGTCCCAGCACTGCCATGAGGAATGGAGGAACCGTCTCCAGCGCTGTGTGGCTTCCCAAGGAAGTTATTTTGAAGGAGACAATACTGAATTGTAATTCTATTCGAATAAAAAAAATTAAAAGAAACCAGTCTCATTACTTAATTTACACTTGTCGTATATGTTATGCTTTTTGATCATAGTGACAATCAAGGGCGAAGCCAGGGGGAGGCGATGGGGGCGATCGCCCCCCCCCCAAATGGTCAATTAAAAACCAAAATAGTCGGAGGATTGCGCTTGCCGTTGCCTCCAATGACCTTTTTTTTGCTTTTTTGTTTAATCTGCATTGGTCGCCCCCCCCCCCCCCCAAAATAAAATACTGACTACGCCCTTGGTGACAATTCAGTTTATGCTACCCTCTTAAATATTTTTCGCACGGTATACAAATATCATACTCCCATCCACTTTTAAGTCCGGTATACACTCAAGAATCTATAAGCAAACGAATGATGCAGATCACTGAATTTTATTAATCAGCATGAAAAATTGCAAGTAAGTACATTACCTCACCGACGAAATCACCTGTTTTGTAAAAAAACGTCATACACTAGCGCGCTCCGCCGCCGGTCAGATGGCGACTGAGCGACATAGAACTAGTTCGTTAGATACTCCATACGCCCGAATGTTTATTTTTTATTTTTTCATAAATTATTCCTTACATAAACAATCTCGATTCACTTTTCGACTCTATCCTTATTATTTTAGTGCTATCTCTGGTAGGTAGCGAGGTTAAATTTACGTCGTCTCCTTCGTGCCTCAAGTGAATAAATTTCGCCGTCAACATGAACAGCCATCGAGTTTTCCTCGGGAAACTGATCAATGAGATTGTATCATTTATAAGGAGTTCGGAATTAGTTAAATTATAAGCGTTCGCAACATCGACAGACTATACGTTCCGGATGACCTTATCGATACCCGAGGGGAAGCTACTTAATTAGGTCGGAATACGAAAATACCATCGATTTTCCGGGACCGGGGAGAGCCGTGCACTTAGGGCGGACGATTCACAAATATTTAAAGCAACTTGTTGAATATTCATGGGCTAAATTGCGAGGATCCTATTTTAGTGTCTTGGCGTTTCGGTGTGATGCCCTTTTGTCGTTCACCAAGATAGCCGTACATTTTTTATTGGGATCGTTAGTTAGCGGAAAACCATTTTTGTTATTTACCATTATTATGTATTTACTTCCCTAGTAGTATGCGTACAAGCTCCATCTTGTCTATTGAAGCTATCAAATGCCATTCTATAGAGTTAGTCTCATCCAGTCCCCCAACCACTACGTTACAACAAATAATGATCATTTATTTCGTTAATTGTTTCTGTAATTCTAGCTTGGAGATGCACTAAATCAAGTATATTATCAATTTGAAAGATTGCGTTTTATGATGAAGCTATAAGAAGAAAGCAAATGGAGTAATATCGCATGATTTTGGTCGGAATTCATGATCGACATTTAAACTACGTGCCCTAACCACTATATGTTCAGACAAATGCATTTTTTCAAAAAAATTATTCACTGCCATGCAAAAATTTACAACCACGCTTTAAAAACCTAAAATATATAAAATTACATACGTTTGCAAGATAATACAATATTATGTTGAAAATTATTATTAGCTTGGATTTGTTATGAATTTATGGCCAAAAAAATAAAAATCAGCTAAAAATTCTGAAAACTAAATGTTCGGAAAATCAAGAAACCTGCCCTAAAAAATAAATACAAATTTGTTGTTGCCGCGGTAACCATTAATGTCACAATTATATGTGTCAGTCACAGGTTATTTCTGGTAGTTTTTGCGAATATTCGTTATTTTTGAATAAAAATGGGCCGTGGACGTGCGACTGATCAAAAATTGCGGCAGCTCATTGTAAAAAAATACTGCAGTGGCAAAAAAATCCGCGAAATTGCGGAAGAATTGTGCTCTGCAAAGTCTACTGTTGGGGACATATTAAAGCATTACCGCGAGACTGGAAATTTGGATATAAAAGGTAAAAGTCGTGGAAGACCCAGACTTGTTACTGAAAGAAGCCGAACGTTGTTGGTGAAGATTTTCAAAAAAATTCGACGGAACACCTTAAGGGATATATATCAGCGCAATGGAACTCTGAAACAGGAGAAAGGCTATCCCGCGAATGTTGCAGAAAATAGATTCATCAGTCTGGGCTCAGTTTTTATAAGGTATTACTATTTTATTTTTTCAAATATGAGGCACAAAAAAAATCGACTGTTTGGGCCAAATCGAAGGTATCGTGGACTATAGAAGACTGGTCAAAAGTAATTTTCAGCGACGAGTCAAAATTTGATGTCTGCGTAGGCGATCATAGAAAAACAGTAATAAGAACAAAAAATGAAGTCTTACATAAGAACTGCCTTAAACGAACCGTAAAATTCTCGAAGGGTGTCATTATTTGGGGATGTATGTCCGCTAAGGGTTTGGGACAGTATGAGATCATAGACGGTGCCGTCAATGCTGACATCTATTTTTAATCCAGTCTGTGAGCCGGGGAATTAGGCCAACTAAATAAGTTTGGGGTAGCTACTCGACTCAAAAAATTTTTTTTGCATTTTTTAAAGTCATTCGTGACTATCAACCAACTTGGCAAACCCCCCTCAGACCACCCCTATACTATAAAACACACCCCATTCTCACCCTCGTTTTTAAAGGGTTTTTTGGGTCGCTGATCATGAATCCGATGTCATTTTCCGGAAAATTCATGCCACGGCCGGGAAAAACTGAAAATTGGGTCACTTTTGCGGAAATTTAATCATTGTTCACGCGATTTGCGTTTTTTACGTCATAAAGGTATCCAGCAGCGTATAATGATAACGAATAACGAAAAATAATGTAAATTTTCTGAAAAACTATGAAAATATTCCGGAAAACCTGGAAAGACAATTTTTCAATTTCATGAAAATGATCTTGTGATAAGTCGCCATAGGGTTTTTTTTGGGCGCTGATCATGAATCCGATGTCACTTTCCCGGAAAATTCATGCCACGGCCGGGAAAACTGGAAAAATGAGTCACTTTTGCGAATATTGAATCATTGTTCACGCGATTTGCGTTTTTTACGTCATAAAGAGATCCAGCAGCGTATAATGATAACGCATAACGAAAAACCATGTCAATTTTCTGAAAACTATGAAAATTTTCCGGAAAACCTGGAAAGACAATTTTTCAATTTTATCGAAATGATTGTGTGATAAGTTGCTATAGAGGTTTTTTGGGACACCGATTGAGAATGGTATATCATAAATTGACGAAATTACCATTTAATTAATGATAAAACGAAGGTATTTCAAAAGAGTTTTTCTTTTATTTATAGAAATTTGTAACTGTTTAATTAGGACCATATAAAAATGTTTAAAAAATCCATTTAAAAAAACTTAAATAATGAAACAAATTATTTACACTACTTTTCAAGTTTTTGAGAGGTAGTAGGTATTAGCAGCTTGTCGTCCTACATACAGTATTGAGAGTAGAGCACCCTCAGGGGAACGGCATTTTTTGAGTACCCAAAGAAATTTTTATTTACCTGGATTCTCTTTACAAATAAAACGGCGCCGGTGTATATTTTTCTTTTGTTTACCTGATAAAAATAAAATAAAATTCAATCACAACCATAAAAAATATCTTTGTTTTAAAATTGGGAAAACCAAAACATTTTTATGAGCGAACGGTTCATCACGGACACACTGTATACCTCAATACCATTAATACTTTAATACCGTTAATATCTTAATCATAATAAGCGCAATTTTCCAGTTTTCCCGGCCGTGGCATGAATTTTCCGAGAAAATGACATCGGAGTCATGATCAGCGACCCAAAAAACCTCCTAGAACTCACTTTCGATGTTTAATTGTCATTTTTTCAAAATTTAAATACCACTCTAAAAATGAGGGTGAGAATGGGGTGTGTTTTATGGTATAGGGGTGGTCTGAGAGGGTTTTCCAAGTTGGTTGATAGTCACGAATGACCTGAACTGAAAAGAGGTTCATAGAACATGACACAAAAAAAATTCAATCACATCAGTATTTTGAGATATCGTAACCTGTCACATATTTGAGGTTATGTAGCTTCGATAATTTTTTTTCAAAAAATCATGTGTGGGGTCGTAAAGTCAAAATCTTCCCCTTTAAAATTCCGTCGAGTTTGCTCAAATATCTTTCTTTGTCGCCGAGATATTTCAATTTAAATAATGACCATCATATTTCCGTACTAATTAAATGTATTGGGAAAGATATTGTGACATGTTCTGCAAGGCGCCGGTGTATTGTTGGTTGCCTATACGAGATTATTACAATCAACGTAATTTGGAGCCAACAAGACAACGTCCGAGAAAATACTAGAAGGAGCGAAAGCAGTACAGAGATTCTCGACGATTCAAAAGGAGCTAGAAGATTGTTCCAAAGAATTCGTATGGTGTATATGTTACCGGCAATGTACAAAATCCGGCAATGTGCGAAATGTCTAGATATTCTGCAAACTGACCAATTCACCAGACAAAATGCAAAATCACTACTACTTTGGGTAATCTGCGAATTTACTACGCTGTCTTAGGCAATCTGTAAAATGCCTGATGCGATAGTCAATCTGAGGATTAAAAATGTTTACTTCTCACATTGACTAGACAATTTGAAGCTGGAAAAAAAACATTTGCTACATCGCTAGAAAAGATCTTATTTCTACATTAAATGAAAAATACATTCGCTACTAAATACAAGTATTAGTATGGTACAACAAATATTAAAAAAAAAAACGTAAAAATTAAAAGTTAATTAAGAAACACTTGTTATTTATTTTTGCAGGTGATTTTATTCAAGGTCATTCGAGTCTTTGTAAAGAGTTTGAATTGGAACGTAGTCCAGTGAAGATGAAAGTGAGATACCGGGTGGTTTTAGCCCGCGATATTTAGAGTGTGATTGTAAGTTGATAATTGTTGTGATTAACGCGATCAAATTAATTGTAATTAAACAATAAACGCTTTTGCCGAGTAAAAAGTGTTACAATATGATATGAACAATCAATATTCAAAATTCGATATCTCGGTGAAAAAAAATATATATTCGAGCAAACTCTATGGCATTTTAAAGAGAAAGATTTGACTTTAAGATCTGACACATGGTTTTTCGAGAAAAAAAATCTCAAAGCTACATAACCTCAAATATGTCAAAAAAACCGCGTCTTTTGAACTTTTAGGTTAGGATACCTCAAAATCCTGACGTGATAGGACAAAACTAAAAATTTCACAGGTTTACAAAAAAAAGTCTGGAGCTATGGTCAGACCATACGTTTCTTATATATTTTTCAACACTGAATTCGAATCTATTTTTAGTTTTGCTCTATCACTTCAGGATTTTGAGATATCCTAACCTAAAAGTAAATACATAAGAAACGTATGGTCTGACCCCAGATC
The DNA here is from genome assembly GCA_029963805.1 of Aromia moschata. Lineage (NCBI taxonomy): Eukaryota > Metazoa > Arthropoda > Insecta > Coleoptera > Cerambycidae > Aromia > Aromia moschata. The sequence goes on along the minus strand of JAPWTK010000369.1, from coordinate 248,774 downwards.
CAGACAACTGTTTCTTTGTAAACCTGTATAATTATACGAAAAAGAATCAAAATAGAAATTTTATAAAATTTGTCTACACATGGGGATAACAAATTTTTACTATTTACAACATTACATTTCTCGTCTAGTCGAGGATTTTAACACGTAAAGTCTTAGGTCCATACTTATGCAAAGCTTCGTAATAAACTTTATATTCCGCCGTGCAATATCAAACTCGGCAGCGGACGAACAAAGTCCATTCGAAGCAAGTTATCCGCCGAAAAGTAAATTGCCGAAATAATTCCTAATTTGTCTTTGTCTTAAAAGTTTTTAAAAACTTCCCCGGTTATACATTCATTTGAATTACTTAATCTTTCCTTTCCGCGCCGACGAGCTCGCCGTGAATTAGTCGCGGAAATAAAGCGTCTACTCTAGTCGCGACTACCACTAATAGAATAGATAATGCAGTCCCTTATCTCTCGGTGGGTACTTTAAAGTCCACTTAAATGTCATAAAGCACGACGGTATTGCATGCAAAAATTTTGCTACACAAAGGCAATATGAACGAAATGATTCACATGAATTACCTCTGTTGAAAATTGCTTTCAACGTTAAGAAGTTTCGAGCTATTCATTTGATAGAAATAGTTTTAATATTTTTTATTTTTTATCACAATTGTTTGGTTAAAATTAAAACCCCAATGTTGCGCATATGGTTAGTAAAAAATGATGCGAAGTATTGCGTTCAAAGTCAGGCGTACAAAAAAGGCATAGCAGCTGTGAAATTATTGAGTCCCATAGACTAAGAGTATTAAGTCACGTGTTCTCATCTACCTATCATAGATTTTCCCATCCTGGCCAAATTCTGACAGTCTCATGCAGTTTCGCTTGCTGGTCTCGACGCAGGTATTAATATTTTCTGTAGCGAGGATAAGAGCAACATCATCGTGTCTGAATATATTTCAAAACGTTCAGCTTTCATATTTGGACTGAAGTATATAGAGATAATATAAATGGGATAACGAGCGAACTGAAAGCAAATACATACAGTGATGTCCATAAGTAACGGATAAATTAATTATCTACGTAATTTACAATTTATGAGTAAAATCTTGAAACACGTCAATCTTTAATTCTAGAATGACATTTTTTGAGCATAATTTTATACCTCCCCCTCCAATCCCCTTGGAGTGACAGCTACCCCTTAAATTAAAATGTTAAATGGAACGAGGGTGCGTGTGATAGCTCATTTGATAGCTCATCATACCAAATATCGGTCAAATCTGACGTTTTTAGTTAACTCTGTGTCAACATTCATCTATCGGTTTCCCAGATACGCTGCGCAAAATACCCAACAAAAAGAAATAAGTAAAAAGGGTTTCTTTTTACATATAAAAAAAAAATTATACATTTACATTTCTTTATTTGCTACATCTGTGAAAACTTATTATTCTATTATGTTACTTATCGCTGATCGTCAAGTTGATCATTATTTTAACAATGAGTCTTTCGGATACCCAAAGAATTGAAATTTTGATATTATTTGGATGTGATGATGACATAAGAACGCAGAAGCAGGTATGCGAAATATTCAATACTAAGTATCCTGACCGCCGCATTTCTCAGTCTACAGTTGGTAGAATAGAAAACAAGTTTCGTGAATTTGGAAATGTCACAGATATTCCTAAATTTGGTAGGAAACGCATTTTAAACGATGAACAGAAATAGGATATATTGTTAGATATTCAAGATAATCCACATAAACCTACAAGACTAGTTGCCGCCGATAATGATGTTAGCAAAACGTCCATATTGCGTCTTCTAAAAAATGAAAAATACCGCCCATATAAAATTCATTTGGTTCAAGAACTTAACGACGATGACCCTGATCGCCGATTGGAATTTTGCGAAATCATGGCAAATAGATGCCAAGATAATCCTTTATTTATAAAAAACATAATTTTGTCTAATGAAGCAACATTCGTCTTAAATGGAACAGTCAACAAATAGAACTGTAGATACTGGAGTACAGTAAATCCTCATTGGGCGATGGAGGCCAATACTCAATATCCTGAGAAGGTGAACGTTTGGACTGGAATTATAAATTCTCAAATTATCGGACCATATTTCTTTGATGGCACATTAACTGGCGCGCGTTACTTGGATTTCTTTCTGGAAAATTTCTGAGTTTCAGAGTTAAAAATGCTTTTCCCAGATGATGACAACCCCAATGAAATTGATAGAAATATTTGGTTTCAGCAGGACGGAGTTACACCACATTTTTCATTGGACGTAAGAGCCTATCTGAATCAAGTTTTTCCCAATAGAGGGATCGGTAGACGCGGTGAAATTAAGTGGCCTTCTCGTTCTCCCGATTTGACCCCGCTTGACTATTTTTTTTGGGGTTACTTAAAATCGAAAGTCTACTTCAACATACCAAATAACGTAGAAGATTTAAAAGACAGAATAAGGCAAGAAATTAATCAAATCACCCCGGAAACAATACAAAATACTATAGAAGAATTAAGTCTCCATTATTGTCAAGAAGCAACGGGCGCCCAGTTTGAACATTTCACTTAAACAGTTCTTCTGTTCTGTTTCATGTTCTTTTCTTTACTTAGTGACATTAAAAATGTAATATTTTTCAATAAAAAAATTATAGAAATTAAAAAAATCTTATGTTGCTGGATGGAGAATTAAAACCCCTTTCAAATGAGCTATCACACGCACTCTCGTTCCATTTAAAAATTTTAAAGGGGTAGCTGTCACTCCAAGAGGGTTGGAGGGAGAGGTATAAAATTATGCTCAAAAAAATGTCATTCTAGAATTAAAAATTGACGTGTTTCAGGATTTTACTCATAAATTGTATATTATGTAGATAATGAATTTATCAGTTACTTATGGACCTCACTGTATATAGAAAAGAAAATTGGAGACTGTTTATAGATTCATCCAAACGGAGCTTGAAAGCTGTATTGTTGCACAATACTACAGAAACACCCATTGGTACCAAATAACTGGTGCCAAGGGACTCATGTTAGGAAGTTCAAATTATATTTTAATGATTTATTTTAAAAAAAATTCAGCATGGTACTAGTTTTGCCTAAAGAGCTACACCCAAGATTAATTTCTAGAGGATCGTTGTTTTTAGAAAATGAGTTTGCTTCGAAACTCACAGAATTAGGTAACGCCCAACCTTCAACTATTGCTTTTGCTGAACTGACTGATATGCCAAGCACAGATGCCGGTACTCTAATTTTTGTAGATTGAAGAGGAAACTATTATTTCAAGACTCCAAACATATCTTTCATGACTCTAAATCTCTTTGCTCTACTATGCTTTCAAGAACAAAAATCTGAATACATCTACTTGGATCTAAAATAGCATCCATGTAATTAATAAGTTACTAAACAAATCAGTAAAACCAATATTTTCGTTTGTTTAACAGGAAATAGTATACTTACTAGTCGGATACTCGACAGATTCAGAATGTAGAGCAAATTCCCCCGCTTTGTTCCTTTAAGGTGTAACTGGGGTTTTAACCTTACAACCCCCGGGGTGGAATATGAGTGTAAAGCACGCACGTTTACAAATGTGCAAACTTGAGTCGTGTTATCTACCCCCAGCAGTTCTTATCTCTACAACTAACTGTAATAGTTAGATAACAGTAGATATATTGGTTCAACAAATCAACATGCAGTAAAATACAGAATAAAAAGCTGATAATGAGTTGTGTCTACGTAAGTGAAATACGTATTTAGATACACTGTGACGTATCGTACCTCTGGGTATCATCTAAAAAGGAAAGCTATTCTATCTTGCTCACTGGAAAGAAAAAAAGAGATACTCACAAAAGTATTCGGCCACCCTAGATATTGCTAATAAATTGACATACAAGAAATAGTTATCACTGACTGGCAAACAAGAGAAATTAACAGAATGATATATGAACATTATGCTTTATTATACCACATAAAAAAAGTAATCAAAACAGACACAATTTAAAAACTGCCGACAAAACACGATAATGTCCCATTTCTATGTACATAAAAGTATTCGGCCACCAAAAGAAAAATAAAATAGGAAAGGTACAAACAATTTTAAACGGCACATCTAATATCTTGTCGGGTATCCTTCAGAATAGAATTCAGAATAGCTTTCAGCCTATTTGGCATTGAATGCACCAGCTTACGGGTCACTTCCGGGGTCACATAACTCCATTCTGTTGAGAGATGATTTTTTAACTCTTCTTTATTGGTAATTCGTTTATTTTGCAGAGATCGTTTTAGATGTGACCATAAGTGCTCGATAGGGTTAGTACTGGGCGACTGCGGCGGTGTTTTCAATTATCGGTACATAGTATAGCAGCCATTCCCGCGTTTTACGGGCACAGTGCTTGGGATCGTTATTTTGTTGAAATATGTAATAATCGCCCAATTCCAATTTTTCGGCGCTGGCCTGTAAATAATGCTTCAATATATTAATATAACAATATTGGTTCAATATTCCTTCAATAAAATGAAGGTTACCCACTCCCACAGCCGCCATACAGCCCCACACCATGAGCTATCCACCGCCGTGTTTTTGCCACCGGTTTTTTTTTCCGTGATCCCAGAAAGTTTCAGGCTCATTCACATACTGATCACCAAACGCGAGTCTTTTGTCTCTTGACCTTACTAATTCAGGGTTTCCTTCGGGCAACTTGGCCGTGGTAGCGCTTTTGACATTCTATGTATTTATTATGGGATTGCTCCTGGAAAATATTGCGATCTGCGTCATGATTTTGCGTCACGTCACGCTTGGTAAAGATGGTTTGCCTAACCTGAAGGGTAGGGAAAAACTCTATCGATCATTTTTCTTAAGGTTCGACGCACTGTCTCAGTACTAATATTATTTCCAGTACTCTCCTGAATCTCAGCACATATTGTTCTGTATTGTTCTCTGGCATTAGAACTTGGATTTTCTTTTATTTGTTAGAGAATTTGCCTTTCATCTCTTTGAGTTAATATTTTGGGTCGCCGTGATCGTGCTGTATTTACTACCGTTTTATCGATTTCAATTTTTTTTATTATACTCTGTACTCTGTACTCTGTACTCTGTACTCTGTACTCTGTCTTCGTGGTATGCCTGTGTCTGCTAATTTTACGCTGTTCAATATCTTTTTTTGCTAAGGAGATAAGATGCTGTCTCTCTGGTACGGTGATTTCGCGTACTTTTGGCATTTTATTTGCGTGACAAGGGTACACTGTCTAATAGAAGCACGCAGTCTATACCAGTTAATATGTAACCTTTCACACACTAATACTATGACCAAGAACCCTACTATCTCTACTTGCATTACCTACTACAGCTTTGCTTAATTAACTGGCCGAATACTTTTGTGTGTCCGTTTTCATATGTCAAACGCATTGGTCGGGTAATCCCAGCGAATGGTTTATTCTGCGTCTACGTTGTAATTATCCTTTAATCAAGGAGTAATGGAGGAACGTATTTACGCATATTATGCAGTCACACTTAATTGTGAATTTGTGTTTTGTACATTCGTTCTTAGAAATAGAAGGGTGGCCGAATAATTTTGTGAGTATCTGTTATAGTCCTGAAAAAAAGGTAAAATTGTTTCGGATTCGAAGAGAACAACAATTTCCCAGTCACCAGACACAAATAAGGTAGGAGATAATAAGAAAAACCATGTAGATAGCATGTTACCTTTTCCGAAAAACACCAACAATTAGCTTTTCTACAAAAAAAAATTTGAATCTTGAATAGGGCATCCAAAAAACAAAAATAAGAATGGGGCTACCCTTTCCTATTTTTGTTCAGAAAAGTGTATATTTTTTAATTTGATGTATTACTTTAAGAAGATGATTTAGAGAGTAAGCTTATTTTTAAAATTATAATTTTTTGAGGTTTGAAGCAATTAAAATATAAAAAATATTATTTCTTTATCACAACTCGGTTTGTTGATTTTGACACTTAGCACATTTGTTGTTTCCACTCTTCAATTATTCATAACTCTATTCTCATTTGCTTTTATTCATTTGCCTGATACTTTCTTGTATAATTTCATATACAGTAACATATAAAATTACTACTATTTCGACAGGGGTAGGCTCAATTTTGTGCGTAACTGTACCTACGTAGATATATGTAAGGACATTATGATTGACTCTATTATTAACTCTAACACCTATCAGAAATATTACACAATGTCACTTATGAAGGTTGAGACATGCTGAAATTAATAAAATTGAAAATCCATACACATAAATTAAACAAAATTGTGCAACGAATCCATTATTCATCCAGGTCTTACTGTGAGTCATATACAATCATCGAATAATTTTCATGTTTCCATGAAAAAATTTAATAACCGAAAGTAAGTTAAGTTACTTCTGACTCATACATACAGGTATAGAATCATCGTACTGAATATTTCATTCAAATTATCAACGTCGTAATTTAATGTTCTTCAATTATTATTACTGTCTGCTGAAATATTAAAGAATAGAGAACTCTGTGTAAATATCGTAGTTTATAAAGGAAACTATAATTAAAAAAGTTAGCCACCGAATTTTCACACTTAAATTTTTTCTCGCTGTTGACGTTGAAAATATATTTTATTAAGTATGCGTAGTTATTTATTTTGAAAATGTTTTATTTGTGCTATTCATACATAGATGATTTGAATAATAGCAAAAAAAAAACAAAAAAAATCATTTGTAAGTACTAAAAGATTTGTGCGTTTTTATTCACCGTTTTTTCCAGGGGTACTTCTTTATTATCTGTTGTCAAAATTGAATACTACTCTAATCGAAAAAAAAAACCAATTAGGTTTTCTTGTTTTGTCTATATATAGAAATAGTATTTTCAGGAATAGTCTGATATAGTGAACATGCGCCATCTGTTGCTGAGAGTCCCAACCCTATATTTAAAGTTGTGCAGCTTAAGCGTTTCCTTTCCCCACTCTGCAAAAATCGATAAAACCATAGAGCTCTTTTCGGCTATGAAACTAAATAAAATAACGCCATCAGGAATTCTGTTTTCGGTCGTTGAAGTTGAACATTTTTACAGTCAACTGTTTGAAAGTCAGATATCTAATATTATTGATTTACAGTTCTGTCTTATAAATATCTGAAAAGGAATGTTGTTTTCTATACTTCCCATACGGAACTATTGTCACTGAAAAACCATAGCAATATTTGGAAGCGTTATCTTCCCAGTAAGTTTTAGCAGTGCCATCTTCCGAGCAATAGATCAATCAATAAAGTTGTTGATGTACGTTGCTGGTGCCAATTTTATTTTATAGCATTTTTGTAGCAAGATAAAGATATCTAGTCTGTTCCAAAGTTTACTTACGAAATTAAGGTATTAAGGATATTACCGTCACTAGAATTACACAGTATACTATTTCTACAACTCTGCTTCAATAGATTGCACGAATCCAAAGAATTTATAATTGCTTGCCTTATTCAAACGTTGTACCACATAATCGACTTGAACACTGTAATATTTACCTCGCGGAAAATTTGCAAGTTCTATTAGCGAAAGACAAATCAAAGTAGAAACTAGACATAGATTCGTTAATCCTGACTGGTTTACATTTCAGTTGAGGATTTAGTGTATGTAATAAGATCCTATGAAGTGGAGTCTAAGAAAATGTAAATAAATAGATGTAGGATATAGAAATAAAATAGGTATAGAATTCATAAATGGTATGACACATTCATAATATTCGAAAAAAAATACGTTCACGTAAACTAATTCAAAAATACACCATATTTTCCTTATATTTGAGTATAAAACTGTATAACGGCCCTAAAATAATAATAATAAAAAAAAATGTTTTGGAGAAATATTGCTGGGGATATTTTCTGAAAAGTTTTCTTAGTATTACTTCTTAGTGTGTGGTTTTTTCAACTTTTTTTTTAAGGTACTCGTACTGGACAAAGGTATAGGAGAGACATTTTAATACATTTTCGTAACTAGCTAGATGAATAGCACTACTACTATTTTCAAGAAGATAGTGCTAGAGCTTAAACTACAGCAGAAACTGTGATCTGTTTGAGGAAATTTCTTCAAGATTAAGTTTAAATGGTCACCATGAATTTCCACCAAGTTCAGACGTTCTCATCACTGTGTCTTTTTTTGTAGGGACGATATTTATTTGTAAAGCAAATTCTGTGTTATATACACTAGGTGCAGAAATTAAGGGAAATAAAAAAAATCTTAGGTCATTTTCAGACTTGTAACTTGACGCCAAATAGTCTCAGAGAAAAGAAGAAAAAAAAAAGAAATTAAAGATTCTAGTTTTTGGATTTTGAGTTTAAAATTTTTTGATGTCAGCGGTTTTTGAGTAACATGAGAAAACCATCGACAAAAAAATTGTAATTTAAGAGGTCCACGGACTTCAATAATTTTTTTCGATAAGTTTGTTTTACAATAACTAACGTTCTTTGATAATAAAAATATGGATTCTTACTAAAAAACAGTTTTTCACTTAAGAAAAAGAATAAAAAGTGAAAATCGGCCATTACATTGATTTTCAGCAGAAACGACAAATGTAATCATTCCAAGTACCTACTATGAAAAAAAATGCAGCGTTTTGAAACTACCAGGGTTTTTTTGGGGCACTTTAGGGTTGAAAAGTTGCAGTCAATATACTTAATCTATCCATTATTTGCAGTAAGTATACCAAGTTGCAAATAACCCTAATTATGCGTATTCATATTATCTTTTTCAATCAATAATTTCGCTTCGAAAAAATTTTTTTATGCCAAAACCAACCACTATATCTGATAAAGGATCCTTTGCAGTTTTCAAAACCCTACTTGAATTTTCTGTACATTCATTATTTCCCGAGGCAAAAATTTAAAAAAGTCAAAAATGACTTTTTCTTGCTTTGATCGGCTTTGATCGATTTGGGCGGCCAATATTTTTTTTGTACTTAGAGGCCCTGTAAGTAACCTAATTAATCGATTTATTGCCTTTATAGTGCTGTGACATTTTTGAACACTAAGAAATTAAGATTTTTAATATTTACGTACGTTTATTTACTGATTAAATAAATAATATATACAAATCGATAGATCAGCAAAATCATGAGTTTTCTCCGTTAGAAGACAACTCAGAAACGGCTTTTACTTCTTCATTATCAAATTCCTCTGTGTCTTGAAAACTTTCTTGCCAAATTTTGGCGAAATAATCTAAAATGTTTATTACGTGCTTCGGCTGTTTCTTCTGACAATTGTCCTAGGGGAAGTATTGCGTGTTCTATCACAGTGGGCCTATGAACTAAAATTTTATGCATATCTAATTGGTGTCATTGGATACCATGGATACAGCTGTACATAAAGTTCTGCAGTTTTCTGTGTATATTCTGAAAACTTTTCTAATTTTATGTTCTTTGGATATAGTTTCAATATTGACTTTGAAACGATATATTAAATTTTTATCGATGCCAGTTATTGCAGCTGCCAAGGAGGGGTGGATAAAAAATCTTCTACTGGTATTGCCATAATTCGCATTACCGTATCCCGGATTGGGAACATCTACAATTAAACCTAATTATGTCCTAAAACTTTGATGAATTTCCGCCTCCTTTTGGTTGACAATGACATTTTCGTCTTCCGTGTTCGTCTCCACTTTTTGATTGGTAATTTATAGGCAATATGCAACAGGCTTTCAATTAAGCGAATTTTGGCATGTAAAATAGATTTGGCATGTTTCATTTGAATTGTTTCAGTTTTCTTTTGCTGTACTTTAGCAAAAGCTCTTTTATATTTTGTAGCTCGCTTTGGTGAGGTAGTTATTTATTTAAGCACACGAGCAACATCTCTTTTTCCAGGTGTTTCTAACTTAAGCTGAACAGCATGCGTAAGTATTTCTACATCGGTAAAGCTCCTTATGCTTTCAGTTTTTCTGCGTTTAGATCTCTCACTTAATTCACTAAATAATAATCTTGTGGGTCCTCCGGGTTGATTTACTATACTTGGAATCTCGAATGTCCCTTCAACCCACTTCTCATTCTTCTTGAGAAATGTATCTTCTTCTTCAAACCGTGAAAATTTATGTTTAATTTATATTTTGTCCTCCTCATTATAGTCGTCGTAGCCAAGAAAGATATTTTCCAGAAAATTCAACTTTTCAATAATTCTTGGGCAATCTTGTTGTTGCATAATATCAAACAACTACAATAAAAATAAATATAAAACATTAATAAAAGAAAAATACGTTGCATATAAATGCGATTTGCATCTATGATCTTTATATACCATTATTTTCTAGAACTGCGCGATTCCGCGGTTATTTTTTTGAAGTCATATTGTAGAAACATGCAACGAAAAAAATAATGGAAAAATGGTCATTTTTTAAAATTATTTATACAACAGGTAAAACTGATATTATCCTAAACAAAATATCTAAAAAGTATATATGTATATACTTACCTGCCCCACTAAGATCCATAACACTATATTTCCACCACAGCCGAAAGTAAAATTATTTACTATTGAAAATGTAGTTACACTGGGAACGTTAATCACAAATGCGTGCACACAAGTGGCAACAAAATATCAAGTGGCAACTGACTGTAAGGGTGTACTATCAAGTAGGGCGGCAAAATAGGAGTTGTACGTAATTCCTTAAGGGGCACACATAGTGTGACCGCCTAAAAAAAGGTAATTTTTGGGAATTAAATAAAAAAAAAGTACTGCATCAAATGTTTTCAAATTTTAAGGAAAAAAAAAGGGAATTTAAGAAAATGAATCTGATCATTGCTCAAAAATCTGATGATTTTTGGCGTGCCAATTACATTTTTCATACAATCGAAAAACTGGAGGGTAATTGTATAGAGAAACATATACAAAATAAGCAGAAAAAAAATCAAATCGATCGCATGATTTGTAATTGAGTTATAACTGCTGCAAATTAGAAAAATGCAGTTTGGAGATAAACGCGTTCAAAGGTAAAATTATTGATTTCATTGTTATAAATAGATAAATATCATACCTAGATCTAATCTGCTATTTCAGGCCCATACAATTCACCTTCCTCTTATTCAAAAACCGCCTGTTGGAATCCTATTATAATGACTTACGATGACCAGTGGCGGATTTACATAAGGGCACTTTGGGCACGTGCCCCGGGGACCCCACAACCCAGGGGCCCCCACAAGTTGAATAACCCATATTTTTTGTCTCCTACATTTTCGAAAAATCAAAGAACGTGGGACATACACATACACATTGATCATTTAAATAATAAAACTTCTTCGAGAGAATGTAATAATTAATAACCGATATATAATTAGATAATAAAAAATTTGATTTTCTTACAAGGGCGCCCCCACAGAATTTGATTTTCTTACAAGGGGGCCCCCACAGCCTTCGTGCCCAAGGGCCCGTTAAATATAAATCCGGCGCCGACGATGACGACAGAGTCCAAACAATAACTCAGGTAGGCCCCGTAGCAAACGTAACTTTCTAACCAATGAGCGGCTACTTTTTAGAAGGTTGTAGTTCAAAAACTATTTGAGATACGCACGTGAAATGGAGTTGTACGTAATTCCTTAATTATTCAATTTTGTTGTGCTACATACGGTTTCAACCTACTATGAATTCTACGAAAACGATTTTTGGCCGCCCAAATTCGTCGAATACCCCACTGTGCGGCGATAACTCAGCAAAAAATCATCTCATAAAGAGAGAATTAAATTATCTAAAAGAGATTTATAATGAAATTATCGAAATTATTGACTTCAAAAAATTATTGATGTCCGTGGACCTTTTAAACAATAAGCAAAGCTTTAATTTTTTTTCGATGTTTTTCTTATGATTATTACTCAAAAACTGCTGACGCTAAAAAAATTTAAACTCAAGATCCCAAAACTGGAAACAGATATTATTTTCTCTGCGGCCATTTTTCTTACAGCTCGTTACAGCTCTTTGAAGATCGTCTAAAATCCTTTCTTCTCCTGAATTTTTTTTATATCCAATAATTTCTGCGCCTAGTGTAATTCCGAAAATTCTTGCATCCAGACGCTCTACTACTTAACATAAATGCATCATAGGCCGTCATTCCCTCCTACCTACTTGTCTCTCGGCAAGCCTTTGCCGCAATATAAATCTCGCGCTGCCGCGTGGAGGTTCTTAAATTTTTAGGGCCTCGGCGTTTCTCGATATTAATATAATGCCCGGGGAAGTGTGTGTTATAAATTATTCAAAACTTCCCAGACTGGCGGAGTAATCAGGAGCAGCATGGGGATGTGCGTCTAGGAGCTCAAACTCAATTTTCTAACGCGTTCCCACATCCGCGAGGCACTGACAAGAGACAGGATTCGAAAATATTCCTTCGATTACTTTTATTATTTCCAGCTACGGAATTTGATTGAAGTCGGCGCGCAACCGGGATGCCTCAGTCGGCATCCGCGTCTCACGATGTTACACGTCAAGGCGGCGATAACAGGGGCGGCTCAACGTTTGACAGGGGTTGGCAGATACGAGGAAGCAGTAAATATTACAATCACACTTTGAGAAATCTTCAGTACCAGGTCAGAATTGATACATACCAAAATTATTTTACATTTGTATTATCACTCTACTGTATATGACAAATTCACCCTCTATTGTTGTTGAAAAATTGTTCCTTCCACTCCCTGTTCAAACGAAAAATAAATTAAAATATTATATTAGGAGTTCGGAGGTTAATAATAGATGCCTACTTCACCAGGGGCGGCCCCAGGATACCAATATCTGTAATGTTACGAAATGTCAAGCAGGTGTTACCTACACATGTGATGGTAATTGTTGTGGCCTAACTAATCGGCAAAGGTCGCCATGTCGCAAGACACAGAACTTGCATACACACGATAACCGACACCATAATGTGCCCGTATGCCACTCGAGTTTCCACAAATTATCAGCAACTGTTCCATATGTTCAGGAGTTAAAATAGCTGCCTGTCCCCATGTGCCAAAACGAGTCACAATAGGCTCCACTGGTAGTGGTGTCTGTCCTTGTTAGAACGTCAGAAAACTCTTTTCCTCCTGGATGGTGTTTTCAGAAATACTTTTTTCACATTGGCTATAAGGTTATCAATATCATGATAACAGTTTCGTCAATTCGGTGAAGCCCATGTGCCAAACATATAACATGGATTAAATTAGTATATGTCCTTTCTAAGGGCTATCAAAATGCCCTTTCATTGTTTTTGTCTCATCCAGTCCCCCAACCACTACATAGCTATGTTCTGTTCTTTAGCATCCGTCGTTACGTCGACACTAAGCCATATATGTTTATTGTGCAATTCCAAGATGATATATATTTTTTGTCCTCACACAGTCGTCTAAGAGCTGTTTTTGCGGGCAGATTAATATAACTTCGCCGTAGTTTCCACTTGTACCGTTCTAGACAAATTATCTGAATTCGAGGTGATCTAATTTGACGAATGGAATATTACATGCTACCAACATTTTGATTGAGTCCAAGTTAAATTGTCTCTGTCTGTCTCGCGCACTCACACTACCACTTACAAGAGCTTTATGTTTGCGTGTAGCCACATACTGCAAAACATATGTTTTAAGTGCCACGTCAGTACACTGTCACATACGGTAAATCGAAGTTCACTGCCATTAAAAGTCAGTTCCGCAAAATTGTGTATTCAACTACACTCGACATCGACATATCCGAACTCCATATTTCCGAACTCACGATACTTATGAACTTTTTCCCATGATATTTCCCAACTTGTGCTTCCACACGACCGAACTTGTCGCTGATTGGTTGACAACAAAAAACCGCGAAATTTAAACGAGAAAAAAAAATGTAAACACAATAATGCGTTTGTTATCAAACATTTAGATTTTCACAGAATTCAGCAAAGAGGAAATCGCCCTCCCTCAGCAGCACACCTGAGACAAGTTCTCCAAGAGTTCTTCTTTGTACAAACCAGTGAAAAACACTTCTTTCAAATGGCGTATCATAAGTACCGGTGCACTTTTTTGTGTCAATTCCGACAAGTAAATTTCTTTTTTTCCAATAATTTCTGTCACTGACGATTTACAAATATTGTACATCTTACATAGTTAAACATTTTTAACACCATTTTTTTGCGTGATTTATCAGTTCCAGCTTTTGCTCCAAGGTTAGCGTTTTTGCAGGCTCTTTTCTCTGCAAATAAACAGTACAATTATGTTTGTTTTGTACCACGGTTTTCTTAAAAAATACATATTTTCTCATCATTTTTCATTTCAGTTTTAAATTATTATAGGTTACGTCAACAAAATGTTCAATAAAACAAACCTTTACTTTGAATTACAAAATAATTAGCTGCATCACTTTCCCCTTTGCACCTTGCAACATTTATTTTGTTTAAAAAACTTTCTTTTATTAACATGTACACATGTATGTATTACATTTGCGAAAAACAAAGAAAAGTATATAGAATGAGCCAGAAAAACCCTTTGCGCATGCGCCAGCGTTCAGTTCACTTCGGAAATCCCGAGGTGAATGAAATGTCGATGTCGAGTGTACTTGTAATTTGATTGAACTACGATTGTACTATGTACATATATACATAAGTTGACGATAAACTTTGTTAATGTGGCGCATATAACAGTATTCAAGTTGCGTTAAGACCGGTCCTGGAATCTATTATTAACCTACGAGTTCTCATTATATCTGTCATCGTGTTATATCTGAAATGCTATATCTTAATAGAAATCACTTTTTGATGAGCATAATAAACCTCTTTAAACGTTAAAGTGTGAGTTTGGAAACGACAAATTTTAGTTGCCGACTTTGTCGGATCTATTGGAACATATCTAGTGTTATTTAAATACTCTGTCGTCTTATTTTGCTCCTTGAAAGTAGAAGTCACATATAACATTTAAAAAGTGACTGGGAGTTTGTAAAAGTTGAAAGGTTTCCTGAACAAAAAAGGACAGAAGGAAAAATAAGACGTGTCATGTTACTGAGATCTTTGAACGCTGTAGAAGTCATATACAACTTCTTAAAAAAATCTGGCTGAAAATATTTAGAGGTCTTTCTAACGAAAATGAAAAAATAATGATAGAGTAAATATAGTGTGTGTCAGCCAAATGGACTACATTCAATGTGCAAGTGACACCGCATTGGATATCACATTGGACAATTTAGCGCTGTATTTGATTTTTAAATTTTCTCCAAAATTAACCAAGTAATTAAAAAAAACTTTTTATTTTGAGCATTACAAAAAAAAAGCGGCGCTCGAAATGTTCACAAGAATATTCATCTTGAAAGAAAATTCGTTCTATTAACAGCTAGATGAAACAACCGAAGGTTTTAAAATAAAATATAACCACATGCAATTTGAACAATAAAAACTTCAGTAAACGCAATAGTCCTAAATTTTACTAGCCCTCTCTACCTTCTAGATAAAATTTCTAGCAACCTTTTTTATTTTTTAGTATATCAAAGGGAGAGACACCCCCACTACCCTTCCAGGGATCTGCCGATGGACGAAAACATCTTACCTAAGTCCTAGGTCGTATCTGCTGTCTGTCGCGCAAATTTGCTCTAAACTTGTGTTTATTCGAAGTGTTTTCATTAGAAGTTAAATTAAATTAGTGGAGTATGTTTCCGCTTCCTAACAGTATCGAAACACTCGCCGAAGATGTTTATTATCCTTTATCGCTGCCGTTGGATATATTCGAGCTGTTACAATTAATTCAATGCCACTGTGATACGGAAGTCAAAGTAACTGCCTATTGAGTCTTAACTTCGTCAGTCAGGCGATCAGATATCGACAATATCTAATTGGATTAGACGACGTTCTGTGATAAACGTTCATTATAAAGGGTTTTCCAATAGGGACGGGCCGATATTGACAAGCTGTGGCGGCCATGTTGTTTTGGCAGTGTCTGTCAAATATGTCGTTTATTATTCTGTCACTGCTGCCAAATCACCATGGCAAGTTACACGATTGAGCAGCACGTTCAAATGATAAAAATTTATTAGTGAAAACGGTGTAAAATTGACGCGAGTTGCGTCCATTTTACCGCAGACGCGATGGCTCTTCAAAGTCGACTCTCCAAAGTTTGGTGGCCAAATTCGAGACGAAGGTTCTGTAAGCAATCTGCCAATCCCAGTATGTCGAAGACACGCCAGATCGGCCGAGAACATCGCCTCTATCCGTGTAAGTGTGCAGGAGAACCAGAGGCAGTCAATTACTCGCCGTGCTTTCTCTCAAACTCAACCTTTCGCAGACTTCAACTTGGCGAATTTTGCGTCGAGACTTGGGCCTGCACCCGTAGAAGATCCAACTGACCCAGGAGCTCAAAGTTAATGACCATAGACAACGCCGGTTGTTCGCTGACTGGGCTTCGGAGCGTTTGGAAGAGGACCCCAATTCTGTTCGAAAAATCATATTTAGTGACGAGGCACATTTTTTGATAAATGGCTATATTAACAAGCAAAATTGCCATATATGGGACGACGCCAACCCACACGAGATTCACCCAGTGGCACTGCATCCACAAAAAGTTACTGTTTGGTGGAGCCAACGACGTCGTACAAAACGACGTTGGTGAGGCCATAACTGTCAACGGCGACCAATACAGGTCAATGACAACAAATTTCTTTCGGCCCAAATTGAACGATATGAACGTGGACGACATGTGGTTTCAGCAGGACAGCGTTACGTGCCACACAGCGAACGCCACGATGGACATTCTGTATGAACGATTTGAGAGTATGGTTATCTCTCGCGGAGGTGACGTGAATTGGCCACCAAGATAGTGCGATTTAACCCCGCTAGACTTTTTCTTGTGGGTTTTGTCTTTTGGGAAACTGGTAGTGTTCTTGCAGCAAAGTTGTTTTATCTAATAATGGAATACAGAAAAAGTATCACATAGCTTTTTTAATGCCAATATTTGCAAGAGCAACCTGCTCCGGTGTTATGATTATTTTGTTGTGTATTATCTGCCTTTTTGACAGTCTGCACAATGGTTTATTCTTTGGAAGAAAGAAATGAAATCATTTTAATTTACGGCACCAATAATGATGTGCGCGAAGAAGAGTTCAAACATTTAACGAGACATATCGAAATATTTCATATGTTTACGTTGTACAACTTTTCGCAAACGTTTAGGGCAACTGGTTCTGTGGGCAATGTCAGACGCAATGGACCTAGAGTTTTAGACGAGATAGCCCAATTTGAAGTGCTCGGGCATTTGGTAGTAAGTCCAACTATCTCAATGAGAAAAAATAGAAAATTTCCCCCAGGAAGACCTACTTCACTTTCAACAAGATGGTGCACCTACGCACTACGGTGGGCCTGTACAAGATTGGTTGAATGCCACATTCCTTTACAGATGGATAGGAAACAGGGGACCGATAGAATGGCCTGCAAAATCCCTTCATCTCAATACCAATGACTTCTTTTTACGGGGTTACCTGAAATCAGCAGTTTATATAATAGCACCGCTAAACATCAAAGAGCTAGAACATCGTATAACAGCTGCGTGTATTTGTAAAAAGTGCAGGAGAACTTGAACATTATATTACACGTAAGATTATGTGAAGAATTAAGAAGAAGACTAAGAAGAATACAATAAAATCATCTTCAGGTTACTTGTGTTAATTTTTGCTTTCAAACAGGCGTCACTTTGTTTTTTACAATAAAAAGGATAATAGATAAGTTGTTATTTACTTTTTCTCAAATTATAGGGGGTGGTAAGTTTTGAAATAAACACAGTGTATGTATGGTACATATGATACATCATGAACATGCTACATCGGTATAATTCGAGTAAAGTGTAAGCTCTGCTTATATTCGATACAATTTACCCTTCACATTTTGCGGTATATGGATAAAAAAGTCATTATGGAAAAGTTTAATCTCCTGTTACATAAATTATACACGAAATTAATTACGAACAGCGCTATGTTATTTCAGCATTAATGGTATTTCAACAAATATGTAATTCCATGCTTACCAGTTGTGTAAACATTAAAGATTACTAAACCGAAATTAAATATTTAAATTCCCTATGTATTTAACGCTGATAAATTCTATGTATAAATAATTTGAGATCGTACATAGGATAAACTCACAGCGCTGCTAATCGGGTTGAAATTCTATCAACTAAAATATCATACAAAAAACTAAAACAGACAAATGGATATTAAACAAAACAGCCATATTTAAGCTTTGTAAAATATCACAAGCAAAAAGTCCTAATCATCTTATAAACACTTTATGAATTTTGGAATTACTGGAATCTACTTTTCATGCAGAGTACTAAAAAAGTGTCGATAACACATATCATTTGGTATAAGACATAGGACAATACGCATTTAAAAACAACAAAACACAAACAAGAAGGGATGCATCTTTGCTAGCACGACTCTAATGTAGCAAATAACGACACCAATATAAATTTTATTAAACTCATTTATTCTTCTGCTTCTGATTGCTGTTTGTCTGCTGCAATTATAAGAAACCAAGATGTCGCAAATAATAAAAATTTATATTGAATCAGTAACAACATTCCTTTCTAACAATGAACTTTTTATTGAAAGTATCCATAAACATTGCTGCACCAATTTAATATAATTTCATTTTCCACAAATGTGAGGACACAGTGAACTATTTTCTAGAAAACGACTTCATATGTACTTATAAGATTTACTTAGAGTTCAATTACTTACTTTCCTCTTCAGAAAGGCTCTTTTAGAAATTATTTGCTTACATTTTAGAGTTTATCTACAACACACATATTACTGCCAACTTTCTGTACATAATTTGAGGTTGCCGCTCACGAAATTGAGTTGTTCAGTTGTCTGAGGTATCAAAGATCTGACAGATATCGCACCGCATTAATACTAAGGGGGGGGGTTACAGGTCACAGTGGCGTCCCTGGAAACGAACATGCTGAAGAACTTGCAAGAACTTGCAAGGAATCGTCTAATCAACTGGAAAATTAGTAAATAACGTCTCCACGTCAAAGCTACTAGTCTGTTTGACAAGGCATGCCACCGCAAACAGATGACAAGAGATGACAAGAGCCAACGACATACGCTTGCCTACCTTACGTTGCAGGAGTCACAGATAGACTAAGAAAAACTTTATCTAAGAAAAACACTGGCATCCATATTGAACAACGACTAAAATACAAGTGCTTCCCTCCAACAAGGATCCATTCCCTAAACTTTTCACAAAAGGTGTTTACCACTTGAAATGTACCTGTGGTAAAAGTTATATTGGACAAACAGGAAGGAGCATTCAGTGCCGGATCAAAGATCATCAACTACACCCCAGACTTGGAGATCCAGACAAATCGGCAGAAGCGGAACATGTTCAGACCAATGAGAACCATCGAATCCATAATGAGAACGTAGCAGGACGTGGCTTTCAAGGTATTGAGGAGCAGAAGGCGAAAACAGTCTTTGGAAAACTTCTGAAGAAGCTGACAGCGTGATCAACGAAACCCCAAGACAAGTTAGACGACAGAACCCGGAAGAAACTACTTCGGCATTAAAATTAAGTTGTCTGAATGTATCAATAATAGAGTTCAACAGCTATCAGAAATAAAGCAGTCATATAAAAAGGGGTAGGTACGGTAAACAATCTCGATTAAGGTTGATTGATTAAAGCAAATTTCCAGTTTTCGTTTGAATATATCGACGTACAATATGTACTCGGTTCCTTACAAAGCTGCGAATACGCCGCGGTTCCATTAATCTGCCTCGAAAATGGGTCTATTAATTCTATTTAAAAATCAATCCCGAAGTTCTGTTTCGTATAAAACGACGAATATTCGCAATGAACACGGCCGTATTCATTTCATCATATCCCCGTCGAAGTATTGATTGATATTTAGCAGTCAGGACGATGTCTAAAATTTACCAAGCCGCTCTGGAATATATAATATTAACCGGCTATGAATAATTTATTCGCCGACCCTGAAATATTCCACCACACGTAGGTCACGTTTTAATTGGGCCTGATGTGGCCGGATTTATGGCACGCTGGTTTCTTAAGAAATCGGAGGGTTTTCCTTTTCATTCCAGCATGGAGGACAAAGTATAGATGACGAAACGTTTTACTGAATTGGTATGTTTGTATACAAATATTGTCTTTTAAATGAATTGCTAGGGGTTACCACAAGGCTCAATGCTAGGCCCTGCATTACCTTTAAAATTCAATAAACACTCAGAAGTATAGTAAGATAAAAAAAAAACGTCTTCCAAGTGTGCTGTGAAATCAGTTTCGCTTGTCTTGAATGATTTTTCTTGGAACTGCCAAGTTCTGAAAGTTTTATTATTAATAAAATTACATTAGATACTGTCATTGGCATTGCATAATACATAAAAAACAACAATTATAAAGGACCCCGCATAAACAAAAGGAAAGTGGGTCCCGGTCGATTTGTCTAAAAATTGATTATATGATAGTTCTCGACTTTCTGAACAAAAATTCTCATGCACCAAAAAAGAGACTATGATTAGGATTCAAGGTATAGAGGGATGAAGGTTGATTTTATTTGGCTATATTACTGAATATGCCTAATGTATTTTGCAGATCATAAACTCCGAGAATTAGTAGCCTGCAAGAAATCTTTCAATAAAAAAAGCTATAGACAATTGTTGAGAGGTATTGTATTGGCCATGACCGTGAACTTTACAAGGTCAATTCAAGGTCAAGTTAATTTTTTACATGTAAATCACTAAAACTAAAAAAAACTCGACGTTTTCCTGGAAACACCGAACTACTATACTTTACTCGACGCGCGTTTCGCCAACCAAGTTGGCATCTTCAGGAGAAGATTAAAACTAAATTATAGCCTACACACTTGCCGTAACTTGTCTTTGTTTATCAAAGCAAACAGTGGACTGGTGGGTATCGGACCATTGTCCTTATTCATACTACAGTTACAATTAATGATTTCTAAACTTTCAAAAGCATCCAACTGTCTACTGTTTGTTACGTTTCTAATTAATTTTGAATTATTTATGTCTATCCTATGATTCTTGTCAAAACCGTGTTGAGCAACACAAGATTTTTCTGTTCTGCCATATTTCAATTTATTTCAATATGTAATATAAGAGTATGAATAAGGACAATGGTCCGATACCCACCAGTCCACTGTTTGCTCTGATAAACAAAGACAGTTACGGATCAGTGAATTTTTCAGGAAATTTAGTATAAATAGTGCAAGTGTGTAGGCTAGAATTTAGTTTTAATCTTCTCCTGAAGATGCCAACTTGGTTGGCGCGTTGAGTAAAGTATAGTAATTCGGTGTTTCGTGGAAAATGTCCAGTTTTTGTTTCTACGCAGTCCAGTACCCATAGGTGTAATTTTTTCTATGTGCCAATATAATTCCTTAAATAAATAATAGTTTAAAAAGCCTCCCAATTTTTAGCGGAAACAATATTTTCTAAAAATAATTAAAAGTTAAAGGGCTAGAGGGGGATGGGGCTCCCCCCCCCAAGGGTAAAAAACCTTGACTTCCAAAGGTCAATGATCCCCCCCAAAGATAACTACTGGCTACGCCCTTGGTTGAACATCTTGACAATGAAAACTGCAAAGCATATCTATCTCTTCATCGTTGAAGTTTATTTATATGTTCAAAATTTTGAAAACTTAGGAAAACGAAAATAAGTGGGATACATCGTACGTGTATAATATAATATAGACATCCAAAAAAAAACGTCATCAACTCTGGCTATGAACGAGAGAGATGGAAATAGCGATCATGTCTAAGCTTTTTGGTTATGTCAAACTTTTGAGAAGTGACTGTCACAATTTGTAAAATAAACAATGGCTGTCATATGATGTGGCAGTGTTGACAAGTACATAAGGTTATAAATTCGATTAAGAATGCAAATACTTTTTTTTTTTTTTCTTGGCCAACTTTGATGACGTTTTTTTTGGATGTCTCTATATATACTTGTATAATATTTTATGTAGTGGCCACTTTTCAACAGATTTCCCTTTTGCTTTTCGACACATTTTTTTCATTACTCACCCGCCTACTAAGCGATGGCGTTTAATTAGGTCGAGAGTCGTTCTGGAAGTCATTCTGGAAGTTTTTATGCCTGTGTTCTGGTGCTTAAGAGCAGCTTGATGCGTCGAAAGGAAAACAAAGGTCTTGTCCGTTTATTGTTATGGCACGGACGCGCGTGGCGTCAAGAAAACTAATTCCACGAATGTATGTGTGGTACTCGCATGGTCTGGCGAATCGCAGAGTGGGTAGCTGTCAGTGCGGGAGATCAATAGAACGCCTGACAGAAAGGTTTGACGTAACGGAGTTGGGGTGGGCGAGTAGGCGATGTCCAAATATTTCAAACAAATGCCTCTCGATTTAATCCGATTACGTTTTGGCGAATTTGGTGGGGATAGGTATTTTTCTGTGGACTGCTATAACACCGTTCAACATGAAATTTGGGTCTGGGTTCTGCATACCTGATGCTCATGTCTTCCACGTTACTAATTAGAAAAAAAAAATGGTTTTCCTCGAAAAAGATTGCTTTTGCAGCAATTAGAATGAATTATGGATTTTAAGAAGTTTCCTATTTTTGGAACTTTATTGTTTGTAAAAATAAAACAAGCTTTCGTTATGGATTTGTTTCATTTTTATTATTAAAAGTAAAAAACTACTACTGTAACAGAACATATAAAACAGTTTAGAAATGTATATTTTTCGAATTTCTTCGTGATCACGCATTCTTGGTTGTCACAGCTGCTGCTAGCCCAATAAACACACATATGTTAAAAAAACGTTTTTAATGTCCAAACACCATTTGAAAAATGCGTGTCGTTACTACGTGCATTCAATTTAAAAATGTCGCGGTTTTAAACGTTTAACGTAACGAAAATAAAAACGTTTAAAGTAAGTGAACATCTTAATATTCTTAAATATATACGTTTCTAAATAATCTTTTAATAACGTTGAATATTAAGGGAAATTAAACGTATTGGTAAACGTTTAAGAAATGTGGTTTTCAACGTTGTTTTAACGGGTTATCTACAACCGTTAAAATTTTCACCTACCAATTTATACTGCTGTCGCAGTTACACGTAAAGTAAACAGTAGAGAATTAAGAAAAAATATATATTCAAGTATATAAACATAATATAATGAGTAATAATATATATAACATATACATGTCTGGGAACCGAAACCAAACATCTTGAAATCAAAAACATAAGAAACTTAAATTATATTATTGTTGTTCTATGATGTCCTCTCCTCTTCTAAAAAAAGAGTCTTTGGGGTTTTCTGTGGTTTAAGAAAACAGACGTTTCTTGACGTTCAAGAAATGACGTTTCTTGACGTCATTTGGTTTAAGTATTCTGGTGGCCGAATGTTTCAGCCGTTCTTTTACACTCCAAGCATTTGCAGGTCGTTATTTTTGTTTGTCGGGAAATTAAGATTAACGTCCTCTGAAAAGTTGATATAAAACATTGATACGACTCTTTACCTAATATGTATCTGATTACCACAATATATATTGTAGAAGTATTGCCATTGTAACATAATTGTTGTAAACTACCAGCCGTCCGGACTGCTCAAGAATACCTAAATAAAACATTTCGTCATTAGTTAGATGAAAAATACGACTTATTCTATATTATCACTAGATGAACGGTCACTGGTCAATTCTACACCAGTATCAAAATACAGTTTTTTTCTCGTATTCTAAATTAAGGCTAGAATAATTATGTATCTGCGGAAGTTGATAGTTTTGTTGGTATTTGAACAAAAAGGTTACATGATAAAACATGCAAGGGGAGTTCAGTTTGATGGGGAGTTCACTCTTTGAAAAATTCTCACTATTTGAAAAACAGTTGCATAAAAAATTCCTTTTCATTGTTTTTTTTTTTCAATTGGCGATTAAATACAATTTTTAAGTGTATCATAGTTACCTCTGCGGTACCTACAAAAAATGTAGTAATAAAAATGAAATTGTATAACGTACAAATTAGCAATAGGTAAAATAAATACTTGCCGATTACAATGTGGAAAATGTCTGGCATTCATTACAAATCACGCGGCAAAAAAAAAGAAATACAGGTCTACTTACCTATACACATGCAGAAGAATATAAAAACACTTCTCCTTGGCAGGGTAACCCGTAAATGCAACAATGTAATACATAAGACAGAACAGGAAATAGCACGCGTCATGTGATTCGCATAAGCCAATACAGTTATTTTCCCCACACAGAGCGTTCTAGTTACGTCATCATTGATACGTTTTAAAAACTTTTTTCTGTTTCTTAAACGGATGAGGGATACGTTTCATCATCATCATATCATGTGTAGGTGTTTTAAAATACGTGTGTATGGAATTAATGATAAACCATATTATTTAATAATATTGTTTATCATTAATAACTTCATTCTTCATTTACTTATAGACAAAGTATTTTCCAATAACAAAAGTAGGATTAATGTTCGTTTAAAACACGTTTTATATATAGCAATAATTCACGTTTCTCTTATGTTTTACAAAGACGTTTCTTATACAACCAAATAGAGTACTAAGTCAAAGTAAACATTGTATTAACGTTTGACAGAACAGTTGTATAATTTACTTTGAACAACGTTATTTTAATGTTTTCAAAGAGACTGTTTAGATTTTCGTTTAAAAATCATATATTTTTAACGTTTTAATTAACCGTTATTTTCTCAACGATATATAAACGGTTGTTATTCTATCGTATCGAAACGTATCACGTTTCTTTAACCAATGATACGTTAAAGTTACGTTTCTATAACGTATGTGTGTTTACTGGGAGAAGTTTGTGATGTCAGGCACTTGGAAATTTATCAGTTTCGGACAAGAAAGTACAAGACAATTTCGGACGCTGGAGCAAACATTGATGATAGATTTGAATAAAAAATCTGTTTGTTATTCTTGCCAGCCTAGCGCTTACTTGGATTAACCATACAAAAATATCAGGTTTGAATATGATCTCGTTCCCTCCACATTCTTGTTAGTGGTTTGGCATATTTTTTTCTACCCTATACCAGGCTAATTATTAAAAAATATATATCTTAAGCGATGAAAAAATTGTGAAAACATAATTCCGAATGGCTAAAAAGTTATATTGCGACTACATATGTACCTACTTATCTTCTAAATTGTTTTTACAGTTATTACACGAGAAATGAGATCAGTTGTTATCTTGAATTCGAAATGTAGCTTATAATAAGCTTCATACACTTCAAAAACATTTAAATGTGTAGCTAAAGCGATTTTTTTGTGTCTGTGTTTGATCGGATAGCAGAATGAGTTCACTTTGGGTTTACAGCTTGTGGTTCCATTTTTGAACCTAACAACATACAAAATGTGTTGTATTTCTACACCAGCGATGAAGAACGTTGCTTTTTACTCGGCCCACGTATATGGTCATATAAAATCTAATATTTTTTAGTGATTATAAAAGTGACAAAAGCAAACTTTTTTAAAAATCAACGACCATTTTGGATATTTTTTGACTTTGAGAATCAGAATGATGTCATTAAAATACAGACTCAAATAAAAAATGTTCTTTTGTTGACCGCTGTAATTATGTAATATTCGTATGAAACAATCCCCTTAGGTTGTTTGAATCAAAAAATGTAATTTGAAAGGTAAAAATACGTCTCAAGGGAATAATAATACTTTGTTGTTTATAAGGAAAATGTACACCAATACAGTAATAATTACACAGGTTTACAAAAATGTTGTCTGGATCGGATGGTCATACGCTTATTATGTATTTTTCGACGCTGAATTCGTATCTATTTTTAGTTTTGCTTTAGACTTTGAGATATCGTAAAGTAAATGTTCAAAAAACGCGTTTTTTTTTAAACATATTTGAGGTTATGTAACTTTACATATATATTTTTTTTCGAAAAACGATGTGTGGCATCTTAAAGTACAAATCTTCCTCTTTAAAATGCCGTTGAGTTTGCTCAAATATCTTTTTTTTCGCCGAGACTTCGAATTTTGAAAATTGTCTGTTCATATCATATCTTTCCCAATACGTTTAATTGGTACGGAACCCTTATTGTCATTATTTAAATTACAATATCTCGGCAAAAAAAAATATTTGAGCAAACTCAACGGCACTTTAAAGGTGAAGATTTGTACTTTAAGATTCTCGAAGAAAAAATTCTCGAAGCTACATAACCTCAAATATGTCAAAAACCCGTATTTTTTGCACCTTTAGGTTACGATATCTCAACATTCTGACGTGATAGACCAAAACTAAAAATAAATTCGGATTCAGCGTCGAAAAATATATAAGAATGTATAGTCTGACCCCCGATCCAGTCAATTTTTTTTGTAAACCTGTGTTGGTACTGGAGCCTGGAGTGGGTACTGGAACCTTCGGCGTAGAAACCTTCAAAGTGTGGGTACTGGAACCTTCGGCGTTTTTTCTAAACCTTCAAAAATCAGTAGTAAAAAAAACATTACTATAGATGGCGCAATTAGTATTTTATTTAATTTATTTCACAAGAATTTCTAGAATCTATGTTCCGGAAACGTACAAAGAATCCAAAATTAAATAGGCTAACCCGAAGGATTTTGACCTGCTAAACACGATGCCGTTACTTGTTTCTCTCCATGAAGTTAGAATTATGAAAAAACATAACCTTTTAAATTGATATGAAGCAAGTTTTTTCTTAAAGTAATATTAGTCATCACTGTCGCAGTCCATATTAATCCATTACAGCATTTTGTTTTTGAAAAAAAAATATTAAATAAAAATAATAATAAACATAACCTTAAAATACATAAAACACTATTTTTCGTAATACTTTCAATAACTCAAAGAAATAATAAATATAATATTCAATAATTAATTATATTTATTATATCTTTGAGTGATTGAAAGCTGTGTGTTACGAATATAGCGCTTGATGCATTTTAAGGTTATGTTTTATTTATTTATTCAAAATAAAAAAAAAAATGTATTTGATTTAAAATAGACAATGCAGTGATACCTAATATTACCCAATAAATATGATAAGACTTGCTTCATATCAATTTTAAGGTTATGTTTTTTCATAATTCTAACTTCATCGAGAAAAACAAGTAACGGCATCGTGTTTAGCAGGTCCAAATCCTTTGGATTAGCCTATTGAATTTTGAATTCTTTGTACGTTTCCGAAACATATATTCTGGAAATTCTTGTGAATACTCTTAAATAAATTCACATAGCACTATAGTAATGTTATTTTTTTAATATTATTATTTTTATTATTGATTTTTGTAGGTTTTGATTTACTGAACACGATGGTCGAGTCCATTTTACCCAATATCGTTTCGTTGCCGAGCTATGAAGGTCTCAACATAGGCCAAAAAAGCCTTCTTTGCAGTTTTAGGTTAGGTTTCTGAAAATTGTGACGTAGTATGGTAAATAGGACAACTGTATTGTGTTCAGTATGTCAAAAACCTTTGGAATTACCTATTAGGCTTCAAAAAAAAAGAAAATAAAGAACTGTTTTTTTGCAGGTCTATGTTATCAGAACTTAAGTAATCTTCAAAAAGTAGGTGTACGAATACTTTCGCTGTTTACTGTATCTGTTTTAAGAATGACGAGATCTTTCGAAATCCCGAATAAAACGTCCAGGTTCATATTTAAAAATATGTTGATCTTAATTTAACCCTTAATAACCTGAATTTTAATTTTGTTTTCAAAAATGTTGTTGTGTTGAATATTTCACAACTTTAGGGTTCTCTAAAATCAACACCACTAATTTTTGGTAGAAAAAAATGCTGCATTTGCCAAAAAATACTGTTACATATATTTAACGCTAGGAAGATATGTGAGCAAAAACAAAACAAATTGTGTACAAAATGTGTTAAAAATGTATTCTTCAACTTGTCCGTCAAAAGACGAATTTTCCATGCCTAATCTATTTCATCCGGTTTATTATTATCTGCCAAATGTAAAAACTGGATTATTTGTTCAAATCTGATTTTACGCATAGAGTTTTTTACCAACTGGTTTCCCATATCTGGTTTAGAATCCCAGTAATATCTTCTTGCTAGTTTAACATCATATCCACTTAAAATAAGTATTGCTACAGCACATTCTTTTTCCTCATAGGTAATATTCGGATCTGGGGCATTTTTAAAAAGGGAATATTTTTAGTTTCATCAACTAGAAATTTCATAATGCCATCATCCCAAAGCATCTCAAACACTTCCACAGGTGTACTATCGACAAAATCTGAGAAATCTGGAGGTATGACATTTTTACCTCCACTCTGAAGATCACCACTTGCCCAAACAAAATTGGTTTGCTTTTCCTTGACAAGAGGTTCTTGCGTATCCATATCCTTTTGTCTTGTTTTATTGAATCACTATTTATCCGGACATTATTCCGTTGTTGAATCTCCACTCCACTGCAGCTCGAAGTTGACGTCCAGATAATCTATTTATATCCCCATCGTCATCTTCAGCGCCAGAGTCCTCGTCTGTCAGCACACTAATTTCAGGAGGCTCGGTATATATCGAAGTTATATCAATACCATCTTCGGCATAAGCTAGCTCTAATGCTTCTTGCAGAGAAACTCCTCTCCTAAGGTAAAAGAAACGTATATACGTGTTATGTTTAATAATTAGTTTATAACCATCAAACACACATCCTTTAAGAGGGAAAAATTATTTATTCGAAAAGAGGAGATTTCTGTTACCTGCCTGGAGTGGTTGTGGTTTGTCCACCTGGTGAGATCCATGCCTCTTCTTTCCGGTACCGGAAGGCTGGGTTTTCTAGGTCAGGAACTTCACTCCGGAAATTAATCGATGGCGGAAATATATAATGCGGAACAAACGAAAGTTAATTTTTTGCAGGATCTCAGCGATGCAACTGGATTGCTAAAGCGTCTCTTGCGTATATGTATGCGGGAAAGTCACTTGCGTATATATGTCGGCTTCCACGAAATCCGTTCGTACTCAAAAAAGGTATAACAAAAAATCTCCCTCTTTTTTGCCGATCATATACCGCGTGTTAGATTTATTGCGAGGATGGCCAAATGAGCGATCGATTCAATTTATAGGTACTTAAAATAAAAAGGAAAGATAAAGAGAAAGAAACAAAAAAGATATGGACGGAACAGTAACCTTTATTTTATAAAATAGTGTTAACATATTATCCTAGCGTTACATATATGTAACACTAGTATTTTACAAGTAACAACATAAAAACTAGAAAAGTTATCTTAGAGAGTTACTTACTCCAACTGAATATCCATTTTCGGCACGAATTGAAAACAACACTTGAGAAATCAGCTTACTATGTAGACAAAACAAACTAGATCTCTAAAACACTGGCACATCTGGTACAGGCATGTCTTTAGGTATGAAAATTGTAATGGCTACAATTTTCTTTTTGGAATTCTATCTGTAATGGCTAATGTAATTTCCAAATTGTAATGGCTACAAGTTAGTAGCAAAAGTATTCGAAGAGGGGAAGTAAAACTATATAGGGAATTTGCGTTACATATATAGAGACATCCAAAAAAAACGTCATCAAAGTTGGCCGAGAAAAAAAATACGTATTTCTATTCTTGATCGAATTTATAACCTTATTTACTTGTCAAGACTGTCACATCATAGTCAGCCATTGTTTATTTTACAAATTGTGACAGTCACTTGTCAAAAGTTTGACATAACCCTAAAGCTTAGACATGACCGCTTTTTCCATCTCTCTCGTTCATAGCCAGAGTTGATGACGTTTTTTTTGGATGTCTCCATATTTAACGCTGGGTTATTAAGGGCTAATGATGTTGATGATCTGATGACGGTTTTTATGGTTTCAGACTTTGACTTAAAAAAAAATAGTTTTTATGCCGCTCGATTATACGAGATGCCGGAACAGTATTCGTAACCCGTGGCCCTATAAAAATTTCATTTAAACGCAAACGGCGGCGACTGCACGCGTGAGATTCGAAAAACCGCAATCAGCGCGAATATACCGAGGGTGCCGTCCCGCTGGGGCTGCCGAGTTAACTATGTAAATGTGGCAATCAAGCCGGGATCTCAGGCGGCCGTATTAGCATAGTCGCGTAATATCTAGGCGGCCGTGGCCAATTTCGGCATCGGCGGCCATCGTATGTGCTGCTGTATTAGTTTTTTTCCGGGGGTTATGCGTGAGCGGTGTCGCCACCGGGGAGCAGGGGGCGTTTCGATATCTCTCGTGGAGCGCCATCGCTGATCGCATGGCGATGGCGGAGCGATTAATTGCGGCGAGGGGTGAGCGGGGGTTCGGGAATCGGTCGTAAAACCTCGGGAAATTTCTTGATCGAAAGCGCGAAAAGAGCTCCCCAATCGCACATATTTATTTATATGATGGCTCGTAACAGCGATAATAAAAAAGGGTCGTATCTTGTCGTATAAATTTTACGCCTCACAGAGGCTTAGGAAAAATGTGACACTCTGTATAGTTTAACTGTGGAATCCAGGGGCACGTGGCATTACTCGCGGCACCTGGACGCTTGGATACTTTTCAGATTAGCGAGTTCTTCATAAAGATTAGTAGTTCAGTAGTCAGGGAACTAATATCATCAATAACTGTTCAATCAAGGCGCAAAAAGAATGCAACCGTTAATTACTCGAAAATGTATTAACAGATCGAGCTGAATTTTTTTTGTAAGTTCACACTACAAACAGCAGTCCCTCCAAGAAATTGGGGTTAAAAGGACCCCGCAATAATCTGATGGAAATTGGGTTTCGGTCAAATCCAAATCGTCTGAATTTTGGATATGTGGCACAGAGCTCGAAAATCAATACTTTGGCTGCCACGGAGCTTGAAAGCTCCAAAGCTCCACCACAGATTTATTTATCCGTGCAGTCTTTATAAATTTTTAAATAACTTATTTTTTCGATTTTAATGTCTAGGTTTATGTTTTTGACGTTGATGAATTCAAATCCGATGTCAAATTGTCCAAATTGACACTTGACAGCTGCCAATTAGCTGTCAAAGTGCCTTAACAAAGTGCAAATCTTATTTTTATGTTATGAGTTTATGCTGTTTAGGTAACTCAGTTCAGATATGTGTTCTTGAAGACTTCCTCTACAACCATGTCAAATTTGGGGGAACTCTCTCCCGCGGGCACAGCAAAAAAAACATCAATTTTCGTTCAGTAGTTCCCGAGAAATCTCAATTCGTGGAGGAGAACGTTCCCCCCACCACCGCGCCACTTCCCCTTCGCTCATGCACCACGCGGCCGCTCTCTAAAATTGCACGTTTTTCAGACGCGCTTTTGAGGTACTTATTATTATCGGATCGACTTCAAATTTGATACAGTTGTAGAGGAAGTCTTCAAGAACACGTAGCTTTTTGCAAAATTGCTCTACGACATTTATCGTGGAAATAGGGGCCGTTTTACTAAAGTACCTGTTTTTAGTTTTTCCGCAATTTGCGCGAAAACTTATGAATATTTTTTTGACAAAAATTTAACTGTAGATAGGTGTTGGAAAACTCTACAATTTGAGCGGAAGACATTTCTAAAATAATTACAGACCGAGTAATTGAACATCGAAAACTCGCTAATTTTCGAGGTTTTTATTTTTTTGTGCAAAAAAGTTATCAATCGATTTTAATTATCCAAAAACTTTTCAAGCGTTAAAACAAACTTTTCAAGCGTTATAACGTGATACTTTTTGTTTTTTTACTCAACATTTTTTTTCGTGCCTAAAAGTCGAAAAAAAAATTCTCAATCCTACAATCGGATTTTGTCCAAAACATTTTCATTCGATTCGTACGATTTTTCTCCTGACCAGTGGCGGTGCGTGATATTTCAGTTAGCCATATCTTGAAAACGACGCATGGGACCCACTTCACTTTTTAGGTGATGACTATACCAGTGGCGGTGGGCTATAAGGTGCGCTGGTGCGCGCGCACTACCGACAATTTAGCATTAATAATTTTATTTAGTAATTAATGGATGCATTCTTAATTTATCGCCTTGCCGCATCCCTAGCGTTAATACCTACCATCTCAATATTATTTGGCAGCAGCGTTACGAATCCACTAGACGCTAGGTCTCTATCTCCAAGGCCACTGGTTTCCGATCGCGGCACGGGAATCGACACGCGCAATACGAAAAAGCGGGACGACCATCGCGCTTCCGTGCAATACGAAAAAGCGAACGCGTAAACGCGAAACTCGGGTTTTCGGTTAGAATCTAGTTTGGAATAATGAATTCTATTCAAAACTTATTAAAAACTCCATTCTCTAGCTTGAGTTTGGAGGAAAAAGTGCAAATTAAAACTCTAGTTAGGCCCACTCCACAAATTAATTTAAAATTAGCCTTGAAAGGAAAAAATAAACAATTTGTAAGAACATTTAATAATGACTTATTTAAAAAACATTTGTGGTTAAGTGGATGCGATGTATTGAACGCAGTGTTTTGTTTCCCGTGTGTTTTGTTTGGCGGAGAAACACCTTGGACCAAAACTGGAGTAACGGATTTAAATCACATAAACGAGAAAATAAAAAAACATGAAAATTCTGCTGGACACATGAATAATATGTTTAAATTTAGCCATGCTAGGCACTGAAAATATTGCTACGATGCTCGATTCTGCTCATCGACGAGCAGTGGCAGCACACAATGAAGCGGTTTCAAAAAACAGGTATGTTTTAAACATTATTATTAACTGTATTCGTTTTTGTGGAAAATTTGAACTGGCCCTAAGAGGACACAATGAATCGGAAACATCATCCAATACAGGCATTTTTCGTGGGTTGATTGATTTCAGTGCCGAATTAGACGAGGCTATGAAGTATCATTTACAAAATGCGGCGGCTTTTAAAGGAACTTCTAATACTATACAAAACGAGCTACTTCAGTGCATGCTTGAAGTTTGTCACGATGAAATAACCATTGAAATTAAAAAATCCACTTTTGTTGCTATAATAGCAGACGAAACTACAGACGTTTCTACAATTTTTCAGTTGCCTTTAATATATCGTTACATGGTGGGTGGAAAGCCTGCAGAAAGATTCTGGAGTTTTTTAAAACCAGTAGGACATGATGCAGAGTCATTGGCGGAGTGTTTAAAAAGTGAACTAGACTAGATTATCGTTATTTTTATGTATGGTGCACCCCCAATCTTAGGATCACGCACCGCCACTGGACTATACACCTCTTACAGAAAGGATTTATAGTGAAAAAATCGTCAGCAAAGTTTGCGAAAAAATTTTCAAAAACACTGGAGCACTCCCTGGGTTCTCAGTAACGCTCTGTGGGATATTTGCAGTATATTTTTTTTCGTAATCTAGAAACAAGTATAAGGAGACGTTTTTCCATTTGTTGCAAAATATTTTTTTTTTCAAAAAGTTATGGCCATTTTAATTTTAATTTTATAGGAATATTTTGTTTCCCAAAATTAAAATGGCCATAACTTTTTGAAACAAAAATATTTTGTAACAAATCGGAAAACGTCTCCTTATATTTGTTTCTAGATTATGAAAAAATATATACTGCAAATATTCCACAGAGCGTTACTGAGAACCCAGGGAGTGCTCCAGTGTTTTTGAAAATTTTTTTCGCAAACTTTGCTGACGATTTTTTCACTATAAATCCTTTCTGTAAGAGGTGTATAGTCATCACCTAAAAAGTGAAGTGGGTCCCATGCGTCGTTTTCAAGATATGGCTAACTGAAATATCACGCACCGCCACTGCTCCTGACTATTACGTTGAAAAAGTGCCGCAACTAGTTATTTTAAAAAATAGTCTACGCCGCCTGGACTAATTTAGTTGTTCCTCAAATCTGTAAGGAAAGCTAATTTTTATCCTCTTCTTTAGTCGACGTCTTATTGTAACATTTTAATTGAAGTGTAATTGAAGCCAAGAGCTTGCTTTCCCGTTTAAGGACTTCTCGGATGAGTAGCTAAGCGAGCATTAGAGTTGTAGAGGCATTAGAGATGTCAGAATTCCGACCGAGCGGCGAAATCCGCCCGAGAAAGCTTAATATTTGGAGGTATTTGTGTAGTTTCGCTTGATGCGATTAACTTGGAGGATACGCCGTACTTGGGGGTCAGCTTGAGGATGCGACTGAGAGCCTATTGATTTTACACTTCAGATTTCTGGTGACGTTGAGCGTATTATATACTATACATGTATTTTGAGAACTTTGAGGATACGAGAAAATCTAATAAACATGATGTGGAAGGCACAAGAGAGGGAAAACACCGTTAGCCCAATCAACGGGGAGAAAACCGGTCACTGATTGTTATCAGCAAACGAAACAATATGGTCGTATAGAGAAATAAATTCTAAGAAAGATAGTGTTTTCTGCTACTCGAGTTTTAACAACGAAGATAACCAAAAAAAAATTGCAAAAGTCAAAAAAACGGTTTTTTGCAAATAAAAAACAGCTTCAAGTCCTACACAAGAAAGTTAAATTAGAAAGTTGTAGGTCTTAAAAATGCGCGTCGAATGAGATTTGAAGAGAAATCGATTCATAAACATTTGAGAAAAATGAAAAAAAAAAACGTCAAAATTCGCGTTTTCGTATTTTTGCTTTTACGATTTAAGAACAAAAGATGTTTTCAAAAATCAGCTTTTACAGAGGCAAAAATGATCGTACAGAAACGATCATGGGCTCATTTTATTCGTGAAGACTTGTACTTTCATGCTATTAAAAAACCAAATCTCTTTTATTTCATTTTTGCATAAAAAATGCGTTGTAAAATTGTATCATTTTTTCGAACCGGTTTTTTCGAATAACTTTTTTAATTTTGGTTTTACATTTTTAGCCGTTGCATATTTCAAAACTGGCATTCAAAATACACATTTACAAAAAATGAAGGTACTAGGACCTCAGGGACCCGAGATAATTTTTTTTTAAGCGGAGGAAAAGATAATTTTGCGAGCGCGATCGATTTGAAATCGTGTATAGTTTTCGATGCGCCCAAGTGGAGTGTCCCTCCACTCTGTCGCCGTGTGTTGGCTAGCGCGTGCCCCACCCAACGCTGTACTTTCGCAAACAATTATGTCAACTTAATTTATGCGAAATGATTTGAAATATTTTTTTTTTAAGAAAGTAAAAAAGTCTGAGATCTATTTCGTGTAAAAATGATGTCAATCGGACGTATACAGCGCTGTCAGGAATCGGCTCCCTGAGGTCGTAGGACCTTAATTTTTTTTTAAAATGCATGTTTTGAAATTCCAGTTTTCAAATTGCAGCGACAAAAATGTAGAACCTAAATTTAGAAACTATATTCGAAAAATCCCGGTTGCGCCAGAATAGAGCTTTTACAATGCATCCATCTTTTTAGAAAAAATTCGAAATAAATCGCGATTTGGTTTTTTCAGTTTGAAATGTCACACGTCTTTGTGAATTAGATTAATTTTAAACCGCTAATGTCTACCATATAAATACTGTCAAATACGTATTGAGCGACACAATTTTTATTTATTTTTTCTTACTTTAATGGTTTCTAAATTTTACACATAATTACCGTGTTTTTTTAAAAAACGCTATCTTTCTTAAACTGTTTTCTCTATACGACCACATTTTTTGTTTGCTGATAACAATTAGTGAGCAAGATTAACATGAGGGCTTTCGCTCAGTTGCTTGAACTACTTCTAAGATGCCTACTTGCTTGGCTAAACTGAAAATGTAGATAGTTTGGTATTTTGTGAAAACCACCGAAGTTTTGTTTCAAGTGAACCATCAAAGTTGTTCTTGCTCATCCACAAAAATAGTGAACTTGGTATTATGTGTCAAACTATAATTGCTTTACACATCATAGACACTTTAATGTTTTGCAATCACTCTCAATGCGTTCAATTAATTGTAGCATGCAACACCTTTCCATTGCTCAATTTGCAAAGCGATAGGAGAGAATGTTTGACCCTAAAGCTCCGACAGCACAGCGGTTAGGTGTAGGTTCCCAAGAATATGAAAAAACCTTTGATAGTGGCTTCGGGCACCAGATATTTTTTACATAAAAATACGAAAATAGTAGACAGAGAACGATAATTTAGCTTTCTCGACATATTCAGTATATGTCAATGGCAAGAATAAAATTCCAATATAAAACAATAACAAATATATTACTATGTTTACACAGAGTAGTTATTGACCCAATATTTGGCTATATATACATATATACAGCATGCCGAATTTACAATTTAACTTTTGGACCGGCATCGGCAGGGTACAATAAAACGGTCTTAAGTGAAGCGCAGCGAAGTAGGCCTTGGAGGTAGGAAAAATGTTAATTGAGTTGCTACCAGCAGTACTGCGGTGACTCGTAGACTTTACTCCTCAAGATTTCTCCTACTTGTACGCCACTGGTCGAGGTGTTCGTTCCCTTGGAGCTGGCGGTTTGTCCAGAAGGTGTTTACATACAAGAATAAAACAAACAGAACCAGTGCTCTTCTAATGACATTTCGAAAAAAGTGGGTATCTGTAAATTTGAAGTTATATAAAACAAAGAGCAATGAATCGTACAAAAGTCAAAGACTCAGGTAATTAATTAATAAAAAAATTCAATAATATGACCCAAAAGACAGAAAAGTTAACAAAAAATGAGTTAACAAAAAACAAACTGATAATTTCAGAAAATTGTTTAGAAGTTTTTTGTTTTTCAATATTTTCAAAATATTTTCAGTATGTATATGACCTCTATTATTTTATAAAATTTGAGATGAATCATGTCAAAAGTTGAAGTTCCGCCATGTCCTTTAGTTAATGAATTGCTCTACTCACCAAACGTGGATTAAAATGGCCGAAGTCTCGCCTATAACAATTGCTAAATCAAGAAGATCAAGAAGCAGGATCTTCCTGTTCGTTCCTTATTTATAAGGTTACAATAACACAAAAAAATTATCGAATGTCTGTCAACATCAACAAGGTAACCAACTGATATCTTACAAGGCACTAGTCAATAGTTCAGTGGCGGTGCGTGATATTTCTTAGTTAGCCATATCTTGAAAACGACGCATGGGACCCACTTCACTTTTTAGGTGATAATACAATACACTTACACAGAAATGATTTATAGTGAAAAACCCGCAGCAAAGTTTAAAAAAAATTTCAAAAACCTAACACTGTTCCTGGGTTCTCAGTAACGCTTGTCGGATATTTGACTATATTTTTTTTCAGTGAATCTAGAAACAAATATAAGGAGACGTTTTTCGATTTGTTGCAAAATAGGTTTTTTTTTTCAAAAAGTTATGGCCATTTTAATATTAATTTTATAGGAACATTTTGTTTCCCAAAATTAAAATGGCCTGAAATTTAAATCGAATTAGATAAAAAAAATATACTGCAAATATTCCACAGAGCGTTACTGAGAACCCAGGGAGTGCTCCAGTGTTTTTGAAAATTTTTTTCGCAAACTTTGCTGACGGTTTTTTCACCTTTTGTAAGGGTAAATCATCTGTGAGTGGGTCCCATGCGTCGTTTTCAAGATATGGCTAACTGAAATATCACGCACCGCCATTGCAATAGTTGCATTCGTTTAACATTTTAGTAGGTGTGTTCGTTTCACTTAGGAACTATGGGTCAGATGTCATCTCACGAGTTATCGAAATAAAAATAAGAATGTGACGGGATTTAAAATAAATACCGTTACAAGCGAAGGTCAATTTAAGTTTTCCACTAATGCGGATTCCATATGAATGATTTTAATGCCAAGATAAATGCCACACTTTATTAACTTGTGTCGAAATATTCATAACTAATAACTCTAGTAAATATAAATTTCTTGTAAACTCTCAAGGAGTAAATAAGAAGTCTCTTTATAAATTTCGTCTGAGATGAATTATTATTTTTCGCGTACAATTATCGGCAACAATACCGTTACCATTGTGCAAGACGAGACACAAAACCGCCTAAAACATCTTTTGTCGCGACGTAGAACCGCTATCGTTATTGAATGAGCCGAAATTAAAACAGTACCACGCGCCCCGGGATCGCATCGCTCCAGTGGCGTACTCATTTTCTTATGCGGACTCTTTGTACAAACATACTACATTAAAAAAGGCAGCAGTTCGTGTCCCGTTTTTCAACGCCAAAGTTTTTTAGACACAACAAATAATATTTCCTAGTACTCGTATCTTTAGCAAGTTTATTGATGGTGCTGGAGTGGGTACTGGAACCTCCGGCGTAGAAACAAAAAACTGGACGTTTTCCACGAAACACCGAACTACTACACTTTTCTCGGCGTGCGTTTCGCCAACCAAGTTGGCATCTTCAGGATGAAGTGAAGATGCCTGACCTGAAGATGCCAAAACCTGAATTTGTATGATATTTTTGTTTCAACTTTAGAAATTATTTTCATGTCCGCAATTTTTTTCCTGCTGTGTAATCTAGGTGAAATTACATTGGAAATATTTCTGTCAAATGCTGAAGCCGATGTAAAGTAAAGTGCCAAAAATACTGTTTTTTTTGACATATTTGAGGTTATGTAGCACTGCAATTTTTTTTTCTCAAAAAACTATGTGTGCCGCTATACCTGAAAAATCATAATTGTTATTATCCATTATTTTTATTTTTATGTTACTATAAATTTTGAGAATACAAAATAATCTAAGTAAAGACGTCATTCTTTAGAGGCCCTTAGATTCTGAACGAGCCGATCTTTTGACATAAGAAAATATTGATTTATTGCTGATTTTTAAATATTTTTTACGTTTCTTAATTAAAAAACCAAAATAATCTTTTGATATACACGTGTTCCTAATGGGTTTTTAGGTATAGGAAAAAACACAAACATGAAAATTTCAAAATGCAATATCTCGGCGAAAAAAAGAAGATATTTGACAAAACTCAACGGCATTTGAAAGAGGAAGAAAAGAGAGAGAGAGAGAAGAAAAATATCGCGGTGTTACATAACCTCAAATATGTCAAAAAAGTGTTTTTGCACTTTAGGTTAGAATATCTCAAAAACCTGACATGATACCTAGAGCAATTCTGAAAAATTACTTAGGAAACAACTATTTATTGTCCAGGTGCACAAAATTTTCATGTTATCAGACCAAAGAAAACGGCAAAAAAACTTGAAATTTAGGAAAAAATATAAATAAAACATATATGCCCCACCAGAAGACTTTGTGGGATTATCTAACTAGATGACTAGTTAGAGAATAATTGTCTAACTAGTTGTGGAATACTCGATTGTTCAGGTACTATCAACTGCTATTTTTGAAAAAATCTGTATCTATTCTTAATGTCGCCTTTTATAAACTTTAAACAGACACATACAACAAGAGAATATTTCTAGAATATTTCTCGGTTCCTGGAGAATATTCCTACAATATTCTACTACGCATGAGGAATTCACTACTTTATGTCCCCATAATGTTTCGTGCGTACGTCACTGCGCTCCGTCCCCGTTTTAATTATAAATACAATTATTAGAAGTATTTTGTTCTGACGACGCCAAAGGAGCGGAACGACGAATGCAAATGAGTACAATCTCGTGTTGTTTCTTGTAAGCTCCTGTTTATAATCGAGTTAGGAGGCGGTCGTCCGCTTCTTTATTCCGCGCCGCCCCGCACCCGCCGCCGCTCCCCTAATTACGTATGTATCTATACAATTCGAGAGGTTAATCAAGTTTTGCGCCGTGTGAAACTTAAATAATCCATTAAGATGATGAAGACGCCTCGTCGAGGGTTGCGACGACGACGAGGACGACGACGAACCGCCGGGAAGTCAGAGGGCTGGCGGGAGGGGGCTCTATTATGACATTTAGAATAATGGGATGAATATAACCGTGATGAAGTTCGTAATTCGTTAAGGGAGCTCCGGTTTCTTCGCATCCCTCCGCGTTGAGGATTCGTCGTTTCAAATTCTAAAGCATTTCCTGGCGAAACGCTTCAAGCTTTGTACCGTCGAGGAAGAAGGGAGAAGTGAGTGTTCTGACGTCATATACTGTGACGTAAGCGGTCATAGGTCTAGTGGAACAAAGCGGCGAGGAACAGGAGAGGTGTGTTCCAACATGTACTGGAAGCAGTTCAGAACCGTACGGAATGTGCGCAAACTGAGATTTGTGTTCCAACAGGCACATAACTAATTCTGGTACTAGTTCAGAGAGCATTCCAATACCAACCGAATTATTTCCAAATTGCGAGTTTATACGCAATAGTCAGAAGAAACCAAAATACTGGCTACGATACGTGGACGATACATTCATCAGTTGTTTTTCTTTGATCATTTAAATAACCTGCATTAAATATTTAGTTTACAATGGAGCAGTGGCGGTGCGTGATATTTCAGTTAGCCATGTCTTGAAAACGACGCATGGGACCCACATCACTTTTTAGGTGATGACTATACACCTCTTACAGAAAGGATTGATAGTGAAAAAAATCGTCAGCAAAGTTTGCGAAAAATTTTCAAAAACATTGGAGCACTCCCTGGGTTCTCAGTAACGCTTTGTGGGATATTTGCAGTATATTTAATTTAAGGTTATTTTAATTTTATATAAGGAACATTTTGTTTCCCAAAATTAAAATGGCCATAACTTTTTGAAACAAAAATATTTTGTAACAAATCGAAAAACGTCTCCTTATATTTGTTTCTAGATTATGAAAAAAAATATACTGCAAATATTCCACAGAGCGTTACTGAGAACCCAGGGACTTCACAGTGTAAAAAGAAATTTTGAAAATTTTTTCGCAAACTTTGCTGACGGTTTTTTCACTATAAATCCTTTCTGTAAGAGGTGTATAGTCATCACCTAAAAAGTGAAGTGGGTCCCATGCGTCGTTTTCAAGATATGGCTAACTTAAATATCACGCACCGCCACTGTTCCATTGTAAACTAAATATTTAATGCAGGTTATTTAAATGATCAAAGAAACAACTGATGAATGTATCGTCCACGTATCGTAGCCAGTATTTTGGTTTCTTCTGACTATTGCGTATAAACTCGCAATTTGGAAATAATGCGTCGTTTTCAAGATATGGCTGACTGAAATATCACGCACCGCCACTGCAATGGAGACCGACCAAGATGAATCTTTATCGTTCCTGGATGTATTAGTGAAGCGAAAAAACAACAAGAAACTGACCCATGCAGCATACAGAAAGAAAACCCACACGGATCGTTACCTTAAATATAGCATCACATCATCATCCACAACAGAAGAGATGATTAATCCAAAGAAATTAATCCAAACGCTGGTACACAAGGCTGAAATTATTAAAAGAACTGAATAACATCAAGGAAGCTCTGACAAAAAAATGTATACAAGGGAAGAGATATAGACAAAACCGGACAAGAGGGTATCTCAGCCAACGACATATGCTTGTCTACTTTACGTTGGAAATCTAAGAAAATCTAAGAAAACATAGGCGTAAGATATCGAACAACGATGAAAATACAAGTGATTGTCTCCAACAAGGATCCAGTCCCTAAACTTCTCACAAAAGGCATTTATCAGTTGAAATGTACTTATGGCAAAAGTTATATTGGACAAACAGGAAGGAGCGTTCAGTACCGGATCAAGGGACATAATTAAGGGACGACACACCAGACCAGTAATAGCAATTTTGTGGAGCGAGAAATCCGCTGTTCCATCAGAGACCGGATATTTGTTCTGAATATATATTAAGTTGCCATGCTCAAAAAATAATTCATTACTCCTTCAAGAATACCCTGTTGGAACAAGCCTTATGTTATTTGCTCGTAAGCATCATATTGCGTGAAAAAAGCTTTTATTAATAGTTCTAGTGTTTTTTTTTCCTAATATATTTTCACACAATTGTCATATCACCTTCAGCTTTTTTATTTTTTTTATTAGACGGAGAATTATCAACAAAAAATCGACAATCGATCAAAATAAAAAAGTGGAGAAATGAATATTTTCGTCGCTGACTGTATATTCAAAGCAGATGCTAGAAGCATCTATTATACTCTACCTACTAAATACTATTCATAGCGGTAGGTATATCCAGTACGCGTCACCCTAATACGTACATAGCAGAATGAAGGGGAATTGATAAGTTAACTTCTTTCTTGAGTAGACGTCACCACCACCTAAACATGAGGTGGGAACCAATCGCGATCCAATCGCTAGCGCAGGCGTATGGTAGGCATCCGGTTTGTCGATGGAGATGCATTGGTTGAAATTTGAAATAGCATTTTATTATTTTACTCACTTGGCGGATTTCTTGCCTTCGAGTTCGCTTCGCCTTTGGCCGGATCATCTGGGTACATGGCTTCGTCTTGACGTGAATAATATCGACAATATGTTTAACCCACTATAGGAGTCAGAACACATGCTGTTTTTAGAAGCAGGTCCGGCTCGGAATCGTTTCAGAAATACATATCAAATACATAGAACCTTTTACAATTTATTTGGATTTACTTAATGAATTTTACCTTTAAACCGAGGAAATATTCGAATCTTACTTGCCAAATTTTTATACCCGCCAAACAGGTATTTGGAACAGGTCTGCCCTTGGAATATATTCATCATACCTACCTGTTATCATAAAATTCTGGATGCCTCGACGTAGCGTCGGTATCTAGAATTTTACGATAAGATTTCTGTTTTTATACTAGGAAGAGTCGTTTTTCCCCGGTATACCTGTTCCAAATACATGTTCCCATAATACCTGTTTTGAGACAAGTAAGACTAATACATATTTCGTCAGATTAAAGGTAAAATTCATTAACACAAAAGCAGCTGTAACGAAACTGCAACTGTTTAACAAGAGACGAAAAAGTTACAAAAGAGATCACACGCTAGTTACAAAGTAATTACTTTTAATAATA
This sequence comes from Aromia moschata, assembly GCA_029963805.1. Taxonomy (NCBI): domain Eukaryota; kingdom Metazoa; phylum Arthropoda; class Insecta; order Coleoptera; family Cerambycidae; genus Aromia; species Aromia moschata. The sequence goes on along the minus strand of JAPWTK010000369.1, from coordinate 206,069 downwards.
AATATTTTATGAGTTTCTGTGGATAATATCTTTTAGGTTTCATTTTCGTGACCACTGACATTATGACACCCAAATACCACTCCGTCGTGTATTAGTTAGCTCCCTAGTACGTTTATTCGAATATTCACTATTGTATTATGATGTATTTTCTGTGAACTATCGCTTTGCAATAATAGACCGACTGTAAGGGTTGAATAATAGTCCAGAATTCGACTCCTGTTTCGACACGCCGGAAGTTTGACTGTGCATAGTAATTGTTTCACAGTAGTTAAGTTGAAAAAAGATAACAGTAAACTATTATACGCAACACAGTCTGAAAATGAAATTGACTTATATTAATTGATCGTACATCAATGTATTATTATAAACACAGGGTTTTTATAAAGACCTACTCCATCTGTTTTCTAATCTCGCTAATTTTCCAAACTAAGGTAAAGACCTATTATGCAGAGTTACAGTTAGACCTGGCAACGTCTAAATTTCCGCTAAGAAGGGGGGTTGGTGTACGTTGTATGTAAGTAAATTCGCCTAACTTTGACATAAAAATGTCCCATTTAATATGTATACATGGTGGAGACTTTAACTGGAATATATTCGCTAGCGGGGTGGTGAATGATTTTTCAAAAAATTCCCCGAGACACGTCAACTTTTAAATGTATTTACCTACATTTTGCAAGTAATGTGAAAAATATAGCCCTTCAGGGGTGGCTGAAACCACCCTCGACATGATTTTTTCAAATACAACCCAATGGCTTGTGACCCCTCATTGTAAAGCTGGTGGAAAGAGGACTCCAACGCACTGATCAAATTTTAATTTTTAGTATGTTTGTAGGGTTGCATACAATTAAAACGTAATTTTATAGTTTAATTTATTTTTAACGCAACAATTTCGTACTCAAAATATGTGTTGTTTAGTTTTGGAATGTAAACCTTACTTTTCATATGTCCCCACAAAAAAATTCCAAGCAATTTTTTGCCACAACTGATATTTGTTATTTTTTGCTAGTGTTTTTACACGGCCGCAAAGAGTAATTTAGTTTGTATGCTGTATTCAGACTTTGAAACGAAGTGTTATTTCAAATTGGTGAAAATGTCTTATTTAACTGAACCACTAAAAATCGAAATTTTGATGATGATTGGATATGGTGATAGGGCGCGAACTCAATGCGAAGTTGTTCGCTTGTTTCGAGAAACGCATCTTGACTTGCCACCACTAAATCAAGGTATCATTAGTTAATTGAGGCACAATATCGAGAGATGGGTCATGTCAGGAAAGTACCGAGTAAGAGGCAGGCTGTTGTTGATGACGACACGAAGTTGAATTTGTTGCTTGCTCTAGAAGAAAATCCAATCAATCTTAATCACAAAACAGTTTTAAAAATACTTAAATATGAGAAAAAACGCCCATATAAAATGCAAGCTGTTCAAGAGCTACTCGAAGATGATCCAGATCGACGAGTGGAATTTTGCGATTTATTGATGACTTGTATTGATCAAAACCAGTTATCTTTAGAGTGGATAGTTTTCTCTGACGAGGCTACTTTTTACATTAAATGGGCACGTAAATCGCCAAAATTGTAGTTATTGGGCTGAAGAGAACCCCCATTGGATCAGGGAACCTCATACTCAGCGCCCACAGAAAACTAATGTGTGGGCCGGAATAATACAAGATAGAATTGTAGGACCATTTTTCTTTGATGACACTCTTAATGGAGCAAGATACTTGCGTTTACTCCAGCATGAACTAATGCCAGTGCTATGTCATTTATTTCCAAACCCCTTAAACCCTAACTTGACCGACGAGAGGTTATGGTTTCAGCAAGATGGGGCCCCACCACATTATGCTGCCATTGTTCGCCAGTATCTGGACAGAATTTTTCCCGGTAGGTGGATTGGGAGGCGAGGTAATATTGAGTGGCCAGCAAGATCTCCAGATCTTACACCACTGGATTTCTTTTTTGTGGGGACATCTTAAAAGTAGGGTTTACATTCAGAAACCCAACAACATAGCAGATCTGCAGGAAAGGATAAGAGAGGAAATCGGAAAAATAACACCGCAAATGTTGTATAATGTAAAGGACGAAACCTACCACAGACTGGGATGCTGTCAACAAGTGAATGGTGCATATTTTGAACAATTGTTACGTTGAAAATAAATTTCATTTTTAAATTGTTTTAATTGTATGCAACCCTACAACAATTAAAATTTGATCAGTGCATTGGATTCCTCTTTTCACCAGCTTTACAATGAGGGGTCACAAGCCATAGGGTGGCATTTGAAAAAATCATGTCAAGGGTGTTTTCAGCTACCCCTGACGGGCTATATTTTTCATATTACTTGCAAAATGTAGGTAAATACATTTAAAAGTTGACGTGTCTCGGGAATTTTTTGAAAAATCATTTACCACCCCGCTAGCGAATATATTCCAGTTAAAGTCTCCACCGTGTGTAATATCCACCTATGCACGCAGTATGGTAACTCTTACTGTATAACAACACTGAATTTAATAACGATCACTTTCTCTGGTGATAAAATAAGCTAAATAAAATAAATCGTATAATGTAACAGCAACTCGGCATACAATCATATGAGCGTTTTTTGTAATAATCCCTAGACTAACAAAAAACCGCCGCGAACGTGGGAGTTGATTTTTCGTAACGCTGCTTGTTGTGACAGAATAAAAAGTAAGTCACCGATAGCAACGTCTGAATCGAAGTCGGCAGAGACCAAGGTCTCCCTTTTTTATTCCCTTTATTTTATTCCAGCTCGGGGGGGGTATTACAACCTACAGTAAGTAACTACATTTTCGATGATCAGTTTTTAGGCGTCTGGATACATACCGAGATCGGAGGGAGAGTTAGATACAACGTCAGAGGGTCTTGTCCCGTGGGATTTGGAAGAAACGCACGTCCTTGTCCCAAAGGCTGGCTGTTATTGAAGTCCCGTACGTTAGGGTCATTAAACAAGTGCTTATAGAATTATAAAAGAACTATGTATTAATATAATATACAGTAAGCGGCAGCCTAATGCGTACATAGACATATTAACATATTAACAACATATCACATGATACATTTTTATGTCATAGTTAGGCGAATTTACTTGGGCCGGCGGGGCTTGGTTTTAGTGGGGATTTTTAGCGGAAATCTAAAGAGCAACGTTGCGGCGAATCGTAGCTCAGGTCAGAGTCGGGCTCAGGTCACTATTGTTGCAGAGAGATACATAGAAAATACATCAGAATACATTAGTGAATATTCGAATAAACGTACTACGAAGCGTACTATTACACGACGGTCTTTACGTGTGGTAATGTCAGTGGTCACGAAAAATGAAACTTAAAAGGACTTACCAATTAAAACTCATAAATTGTTTGATACAAAGAGTAACATTACTTTTTAACTAGCGTAATGATATTTTGCAGAACATATCTTTGCAACTTTTTTTCGTCTTTTGTTAAACAGTTGCAGTTTTATTACAGCTGATTTTGTGTTACTTAATTAATTTTACCTTTAATCTGACGAAATATTAGAGTCTTCCTTGTCTCAAAACAGATATTATGGGAGCAGGAATTTTTAACCCTGGTATACCCTGGAAAAACGAGTCTTCCTTCAAGGGCAGACCTGTTCCAAATATCCGTTTGGCAGGTATGAAAATTTGGCAAGTAAGACTCGAATATTTTGTCGGTTTAAAAGTAAAATTGATGAAATAACTTCCTAATCAATTGTAAGGAAACCGCATTTGTTTAACAAGAGACGAAGAAAGCAATAGTGTACTGCTATCACCGACTTGTGATCTATGGCAACACCATGGATCCTCTATGCCCTACTTTTATAACTGATCATTAAAAATCTAACTGTCATTATAACTTTATAACTTGTGAATCAAATTTCTTCGCATTTTAGGTCGAAATTTTATGAGCTTCGTGGGTAAGTTCTTTTAAGTGCCATGTTTCGGGACCACTAACATTACCACACCTAAATACGGCTCCATTTTGTAATAGTTAGGCCCTTAGTACGTTTTAATTTTCTGTGAACTATCGTTTTGTAATAATGAAATGATCCGAGTCCGCCTCTGTTGAGATTCGCCGATATCTGACGTAATCACCATGTTCATGTTAGTAGCATCTGCGCATGTCAAATTTAACGCGTCGGGGCGCCTAATTTTCGTAAAACTAAATCCCTTACAGACTGACCACCAAAATACCATTTAATTATTTGAACTTTTTCGTTCGTAATAACGCACTTTTCTAATCAGGCACTAGACCAGAATAAAATATAAGGGTATTTCAAATTTTAACTCAAACAGCCCTACTAACAGACCGGATGCATTTCATACGCCTGCGCTAGCGACTAGATCGCAATTAGTTCTCACCTCATGTTTACATCTGCTCAATAAAGAAGTTAAATTTTCAATTGTCGTTCATTCAGCTATGTACGCATTAGGGTGCCGCTTACTGTATAATTTATTCATTAAAACCTTGTAAAAAGGGCATGAAACGTTAGTACAAACAGGGCGACAATACTTAGAATAATTCAAGTTTATTCTGTATATGGTTATAAATAAATTACACACGCAAACACATTTATTTTTTATACCTACACCACATGACATCACAAACCGTAATTATAGCGAGCTAACGCTAATTAAGATATGCTTTATAGTCATAAAAACTTTGTTCCACAAGAAACAATCTAGGATCCTTTTTGAATTTATGTTCACAGCTACTATTTCTAATTGCATCAGGTAATTTATTAGAATGTATATTGTACTGCGTATATGCCTTGGATTTTTTTGACAATGAGAGATTAATATTTTTTTTATAGAGATATCTTTATTGTTTGTGGCCTGTAAATTGTTGTATCACGTAGCAAAATCTAGAGAATATGCACATGTTTTGATTGTAAAGCAGGTATATATATAAGTTTTATGTACCTTTGCACAAAACTAGTGCAAAATTACAAAAAATGTTGTAGAAGCCTTAAATAAGGAACGTTCTTTGGGTCGCAAATTCGAGAACTTTTTAACGACAAAAATTTTGAAACTACACTTGCGAGAAAAGAAAATAGGGCTTGGACTGCTTTCGAAAATGTATGTAGTAATTTGCTAGGTAACAAGAAATCAGAGAACTGCAAAGATCTAGTTGAAGAATTTCTGATATTAAGAAAACTGATAGAAAAGCATTGGCTAATACGGTCAATTCTGGTATATTTGATGATGTATCTGATATGGATCAATTTTAGGCTTTAGGCAACGTTTTCATTTGATTGCATCGTTTATTTGGATGACGCAACAATTTTGATTCCTTCAAAATACTGCAGATTAGATTTTAGGAGAACGAGCGTGAGACAATTTTTCGAAACTGTCACCAACTACGGTCACAGGTCTACGAAAAAAAAAAATCAATAAATCCCGGGTTTCTTGTTGTCAAAATACGTTTTTATGGAAAACATTTTTTTAAATATATATTTCTTAACTAGATATGTCATTTCCCATATTTTTACGCGCTGAACACGATTCCGTTGTTAAAATTTGTGATAGATCTTATGATTATGACATAAAAATTATTTTGGATGTTGAAATGGTTCTACTACAATTAATATAGTGTTAAAATTGTCCTGGTTAATATTATAATAATTTAAAGGCTCGATTGCTTCTGAAAACATATGTATGTATTGTTGTCAATCTACTTGCTATTTCAGGTTTCCTGGAACCAACTATTTCGTGCCTTGATCAGAAAGTACAACATAGATAAGAAAGTCGGAATCCTCACAATCCAGTTGATATTTCCGAAGTAATATTAATTTATAGGGAACTAGCGACCCGCCCCGGCTTCGCACGGGTGCACGCGGACTTTTTTGTAGACCTTTTTAAGGTGTACGATACTGTACGTACATTATTTTGATCTATCTCGTAGGGTTCAGCCAGCGTTTGCAATGTAAGCGCATAAAAATGTTTTTATTTACGACATTACATTAGAAAGCTCTAAAATTATCAGTGTTTCTCTACTATATTATGCATGTATTATACATATAAACCTTCCTCATGATATCGGAAGTCGGAATCCAGGAAGTCGGAATCCTCACAATCCAGTTAATATTTCCGAAGTAATAGTAATTAATAGGAAATTTTACAGAGAATAAGTGGTCGTAAACATACTTCGGACATGACAATGTAAGGTCATACGTTCTTGAAAAACACTAATTCTTCAATTTTTGCTCTATTTTTCACTCTAAATTCTCATTTTATAGGAAGTGGAAGGGTCTTGCATAAATTTTGACAAGGAATCGATCGAATTCAGCGCGTAAAAATACTTCGGAACTGACATTTCTGGTCATATGTTCTTGAAAAACACACAATCTTCCATTTTTGGGCTATTTTCATCCTAAATTCTCATTTTATGGGAAATAGAAGGTTCTATCTAGCACAAATTTTGACAATTTATCGTATTCAGCGCTTAAAAATTATTGCGAAACGACATGTCTGGTTACGATTACGATTACGATTACGTATGGGGTAGGTACACTTAAGCGATACGATACCCTGTGCACTTAAGCGATACTTATTGTGCCCCATAGTCTAGTCATTCCATTAGTCCTGTTTCCTTAAGAAATTTAAGGACATTTTCTAATGGAGCGTCTGTCACTTCTTTTGGTTCTATTGTTATAGCCCCAATGTGCCCCGAATACCTGATAGCTGCCAGCGCTGGGCATTCGCATAGTATGTGAAGGGAGATTTCTTCCTCCTCTCCGCACCTTCTGAATCGTCCTTTCTACCCAGATTTTCGTAAGATGTGAGGTGGAGTACCTTTTATGCTCCTTTTTCCCATCTCAGCTGTTTTCTACCCAGTTTTATGAAGTTTTTTGACTTGTCCCAGGATGGTTCACCAATGAACATCCGCGAGTGTCTCAACCCTGGGACTTTCGCCCAGTGCGATATATGTTTTTCTCTTAATAGGTCCTTCATGACCCTCCTGGCTGTCCGGTAAGCCAGACCGCAGGTGGGTTCCGGCCCTATCAGTGGAACTTCCGCCCCTTTCTTTGCAAGAAAGTCCGCTCTTTCGTTCCCTTCATGGCCTTGGTGCCCTCTCATCCACTTGAGAGTGATACTGTTGTGTTCCGCTAGTTGTGTTAGCGAATCCATACAGTCTTTAACTACCTGGGAATGTATTTCTACAGCTCCCAGGGCTTTGAGTGCTGCTTGGCTGTCAGAGATGATCTGGATCCTCTTATTTGTATAAGACCTCCTAGTCATCTCCTGCGCGCAAGCGGATATTACAGTTATTTCTGCCTGAAATACGGTTGCATAGTTCCCCAGGTTTATGCTGATTTCGCACCCTGGGTCTCTATTTGTTGCCCCTGCTCAGTACTTTGTTCCGTTTTGGACCCATCTGTATACCAGATGGTTCCATTCTGCTGGACTGGTGTGTGACTTCTGTCTTCCTCTCCCTCCTTCGGTACGATCACCCGATAAGGTTTGTGGAAGACTATGTCACGGCCAATTCTGTCCGACCGCATGTTTAATATACGGTTTTGCTTTAATTCTCTGTATGAAGTCCGCGTTTACATGTCTGGTTAAGAAATGATTAATATTTCAAAAAAAAATGTTTCGCATAAAAACGTATTTTGACAACAACAACGTTAGCACAAGTAGAAAATTTTCTAGAATTCTTTCAAGATTTGATAGGTTCAGTTCTTCGAGCAGTTTTTTTTTGTAGACCTGTGTAATCGAAAACGACAAACAAATTGAGAAAAGTTCACACAAACGAAAGATTTAACAATCATATAAAAGTGATGACTATAACTAATCGATACTATGATGCTATTTCTGTTACGGTTCTCTCTCCGAGAAAATGATATTTTCTATTAGCGCCCATGCATATATTATATTCGGAACAATATGAAGTTTATGTTTTTCATAAATCAGCCCCGTAGCGAGGGCTAAAGCGACTCGCGAGATAGGCCGGCCTAGGCGGGCTTCGGCGCTTTCCCTGGGACTTTCCAAGGCTTTGTAGTTCCCTGCACTGCCGCCAGGACGCGGTCGCCCAGCTGCATCCCCGTAATCAAGTGTGGGCTCACACTTATCCCGTTGCCGACTCGGTTACTCGTGTTGATATAACTCGAGAGATGACTGAAGTGGAATTTACCATATACGAACTTAATTATTAGATTCAGACACGAGGTCTTCGCGTTCTTTACATAACAAAGTATGGGGCTTAGATTTACAGAGTACATACCAGGTGTGTAAATATTTTCTTGTTGATATCAGACAAAGATTTTTCAACTCGCAACAATACTAGTTTCATACAACAGCATAGTTTGTAATAGCGCTGAACATGTCGAATGTTGTGCCTGGAAATCATTTGACGAAAACTGGTTCCATATGAACTGAATGAAAAACAGCAGGAAAATCAAAAAAACCCTTGCGAAATGCTGCTCACCAGGTACAAACGAAAGTAATTTCTCCATAGAATTGTGACTGGCGATGAAAAGTAGATACATCTTGAGAATTCTAAGCGTAAAAGATCACGAGTAACTCCAGGCGAACCATCGATATCGACTGCAAAGCCCGATCGCTATGGACGGAAGACAATGCTCTGTGTTTGGTGGGATCAGAAGGGTGTTATTTATTATGAGCTGATAAAACCTGGCGAAACAGTTAATAGTGAACGCTACCGACAACAAATGATCGATTTGAATTAAGCTTTGCGTGAAAAACGACCAGAATATCAAAAAAGGCAACACAAAGTAATTTCCATCACACACAGCAAAACTGGTCAAGAAACGATTGAGGCTTTTAGTTGAGAAATACTCGGTTACTCGTGTTCAGATAACTTGAGAGATGACTGAAGCGGTTCTTGTTGACATCTGATAAAGATTTTTCAACTCGCCACAATACAAGTTTCATACAACAGCAGTTGTTAATATTGTTTAGTAGTTTGTAATAGCGTTGAACATGTCGTTGAACGTCGAATTTTGTGCCTGGAAACTACGATTTGCGGATAGCATTGATTTTCTGTTACCATTTGAAGAAAACTGCTACAGAATCGCATCGAATGCTTGTCGAGGCTTACGGTGAGCATGCTCTTGGTAAATCACAGTGCTTTGAGTGGTTTAAGAAATTGAAAAGTGGCGATTTTGAGGTGAGAAACAAAGAACATGGAAGACCACCGAAAAAGTTTGAAGACCGCAAATGGGGGGCCCTTTTGGGGGGGGTTGACACTCAAACGTAACAACAACTCGCGGATCAATTAAATGTGACACGAGAAGCCGTCTCTATACGTTTGAAAGCCATGGGAAAGATCCAGAAGATGGGGAAATGGGTTCCATATGAACTGAATGAAAGACAGCAGGAAAACCAAAAAAAAACCTTGCGAAATGCTGCTCGCTAGGTACAAACGAAAGTCAATTCTCCATCGAATTGTGACTGGCGATGAAAAGTAGGTATATATTTCTTGAGAATTCTTAAGCGTAAAAGATCATGGATAACTCCAGGCGAACCATCGACATCGACTGCAAAGCCAAATCGCTATAGACGGAAGACTGTGACTCTCTGTGTTTGGTGATAAAAATTAGAAATATTTAGTTGAGTTTTAGCCGTGCAGCATATGAGAACAAATCAATATGACTAAAATGAAACTTAGTATTTGCTTAATAAAAAAAAAATGTTTAAATTTATTATTATTACATAACTTTACTTAACAATTTAAAAACTGCAGAGCTTTATCTTGTTATTCTTCTATGTGTATATCTATTCTTTTCAACGAATGTGGAATAACAAAACTACGCGCTAAACTAAAAACTTCCATAAAACCCCCAAAATATGGGTCTGCAAACGTCACAACTCCTCGTTATACACGATTACACATTTCGGGGTTATGTTCTGTAAGTTCAACTGACTCCATTGAAAGTGCTGGAGACGACGATTATAAACATTATTTATATGGGCATTCGGCTTCATCCCATCCGCAATCCCGTTCTCCCTCTTCTTGGAACTTGTCCAAGTCTCACGCAACATACAACTGATTTGGGAATTAGATAACATCAAGCGTGAGTCATATTTCATTTGCCCGGGTGTGAGTCTATGGAATTGTGCCTCTCGATTGCGTCCTCTTCGGATTAGATACATACAGGGTGTTTAAGGTTTCTTCGAATGCCCATGTATCGTGCATTAAAAAAAATTCAAAGACAGAAGGGTCAGAATGTAGCGCGTAACTTAATTATTACTTTAGTTATATTGTTAACTATAAAATAATTGATAGTTTATACGTAATTACGTTTCAAATTCAGTGTTAAAGTTTCAAATACTAGATCTTTTAATAATAAAGGGTGGGCCATCTATTGATTTATTTCTAAACTGAGTGTTATTTCTACATTGCCGACACTGATACGCTTGACACTTGACATATATATTGTGTCTAACCTCTGCTGTAAGAAATTGATCGTTTTACGCTTGAACAACGTTGGGAAATATTGAAAATTATATAATTCTGTGTTGCAGAAATAGTGAGAAAATTGAGAACAATTTTTGGTCGAAATGACGCTCCGTCAGCGCCTGGTGTATGAAAGTTATTAAGGAAAGTTCGTGAAACTGGCATACTTATGGATAACAGAAGTCATCCACGTGCTCGTCCGGTGCGCACAGCTGAAAGAATTGCTGCTGTTTCACAAAGTGTTCGTGAAAACCCAAGAACCTCAACTCGTCACAGACCACAACAACTTAATGTCAGTCGCACTTCTCTGAGGAGAATATTGCATAAAGACCTCGGATTATTTACTTACAAATTGCAACTTATTCAAGAGATAAAGGAAAATGACCATCCACTTCGTTATCGCTTCTCCGTATGGGCTTTACATGAGTTTGAAAATGACGCCAATTTCAATCGAAAAATCATTTTTGCGATTCATTGCGATCATGGAATGCGTTACAGAGTACTGATTTTTTTGGCCGCGATTGGACGATTTGGACTTAGACGAGCTTTGGTTCCAGCAGGATGGAGCAACGTGTCACACAAGCCGTGAAACAATCGATCTTTTGCACACTAAATTCGATAACCGTGTGATCAGCCAGGCCATCGCGCAGCTGCGATTTAACACGATTTGACTATTTTTTATGGGGACATGTTAAGGACCGTTGTTACTTCAACGTTCCATAAACAATTGACACAATGAAGGAAAACATCAATCGAGTTATTCGTGCAATAGAGCCACAAAAAATCGAAAATGTACTGCAAAATTGGGTGAAAAGAATGAACTACAGCCAAGCCAGCCGCGGCGGCCATTTAACTGAAATTGTTTTTCATAAATAATGGGAAGGCATACTTTCTTGAATAAAGCAACAATCATTTAAAAATATTCAACAATGTAGTTTTAAAAAAAAACTATTTAAAACATTTGCTGAATATGTTCACCAGCTTGATCTAATCTGGCATCTCTTTCTGATCGAATTAAAAACACCTGTGTAAGATATCAGGATGATCATTTATCTCATAATTTTGCTCTGAAATTCTAACTTGGAGATGCATAACATGGAGGAGTAACGCATGATTTTGGTCACAATTCATGTTCGACATTTAAACTAATTAATATATCTTGGAAAAATTCCCTCAACGTCACAGTTTCGGCTACAGTGTCAGTTCTAGCGATATCTTGCTGAAAGTTACCTTGTTGTAGTTCTATATCATCAAGCTTGTCAAGAAAATGTGTTAAAATTAGCTTGCTTTACCTTTGTCCAGTGAGAGTACCATCAAATTGGTCCAAAAATTCTTCGACTAATAGTAGACCGAACACCGATTTTCGGTGGTTGTAGAACAAACTAAGTGATTGTGACAAATTAAGAGGTGCAAAAATGGGAAGACTTGCAGGTTCTTTTTTTAAAACAGTATCAATACATATAGAAGTTGTAGGAGCATCTTCCTCAATTTTTCGTATGTTTTCTACTAACTCGGGGGGACGGTTTCTTGGCGGATCACTTCTTTCTTTTCTTCCTACACTTTCTGTTTCTGAAAAACACTCACACCCTTGGACCCTATATCATGGAACTCAAGTACGATTCGAGCATAAAGGGTTTGTGTCCTTGAAAAAACGTCTTATAGACAGTTGTACAAAAAGCACCCGTAAGAAGAAATGACACTCCTTCAGTTGTCTATAAACTACTCGACTATTTTAAAACCGCCCATAAAGTTAATTTCATCGCCTTTTACATATCTCTCCAATTCCATATATATAAAAAACATCGATTAGGTGGTAAAGCAATAATTAAACATCGACCACACGCTTTCATAATGCAGTCGAAATTTTAACTGCCGCATTTGCTCTGTGACTCCGAAATGGAATATTCGGTAGTAATGAAAAGCGAATTTCAACAAAGGATAGGCTAACAAATATGAAACAAACCATTTTAGACTCAAAAATTCGCAATTATTATTACATTCATAGAACAGTACGCGGTAACGAGATGATTCTGATGGGTTTCATGTGAAAAGTTTCGTTCTATAGTTTTCCAATATAGCCTCGTTTTAAATTGCGAGCTATTGGAGCGTGCACAGCATAAGAGGATAGATCTCGTGAACAATGCAAATAATTATGGTAAATTTTTTACGTTTTAGCACCAGTGATGGAAAAAAATTACTAAAAATATATTCTACTACAACATACGAGGTGTGGGTGGCTAAGGTTTTGCAACAAGTTTGCACAGAACTATGTCTGGTGATAATTTTCCCACCCTGAGGTCGCTGGACAAGCCAGTGGGTCGCTCAGTTTGTATCAGTCGTTTGAATTATTCTACGCACCAGTGACGCGTCGAAAAAACGTTAAGTGTTCAGATGGAGCAACGGGTTAACCTCAAGTTTCTTGTTAAACTGGGGAAAACTTTTACAGAAGCTTATGCAATGTTAAAAGAAGTGTACGGGAATTAATGTTTATCTGGTACACAAGTTTTTGAATGGCTGAAACAGTTTAAAGAGGGACGTGAAGCGATCAAAGACGATCCGCGCCCTGGACTGCCTTCAACGTCAAAAACGGACGAAAATATTGAAAAATTTTGTAAATTAATCCGCGAAGATCGTCTTCTAAGCATCCGAGGGCTTGCTGAAATAACAGGAATCGACAAAAAATGTATTCGCCATGAATTCTACATGAATCGTTCAACATGCGCAAAGTTTGCGCAAAAATTATCCAAAATTCCTCACTCCCGAGCAAAAGGAATTAATAGTGAACATTTGCGCTGACATTCTAAACAACATCGACACTGATCCAAGCTTGTTAGACGTGGTGACACTGAAGGGGACAAGATTCGAAAGTGTGGAAGCTGTTAAAACAAAAGCGGTGAAGGTTCTGAACCAGCTGACAGAAGCGTACTTCCAGCACTGCTTTCAGCAATGGAAAAGTCAGATGGAGCGGTATAGAGATCGCCAAGGTGAATACATTGAAGGTGAAATAGTTGCTACTGTAATAATTGGTAACGAATAAAAGTGTTATGACAGCAGTTCGGTTATTTAATAGCCACACCTCGTATCATTGCTACTATCATTTTAAATGATAGTAGTGATACAAAAGTTCCCTTGTCGCTCGTCTCGATGTAGAATGAAAGCTAAAGTGAAGACAGAGAATATGTCAGAATGGTATAAAACAGAAATACCGAGCAGAACTGCCGACGCATAATAATTTGTAATTCATGGACGCCATCATTTATATTCTGCGAGAGGTGTAAAGTTTTCAATCCACTTTCGAGCAAAAACATTGCCGTGCCGTCGAGGTCAAAAAACCAAGAAACAATGAGTCCTATCCCATTTCATTTCCAGTCATGTTTATCCATGACGTGGCGTTTGTCTGAGTCGAAACCCAACGCGTAATTAAAGCGTTGAGAAGCTGTTTAGGTGCCTTCGGGGTGGAACTACTCCACACGAAATCAGATCGGAGGGACTTTCATAAAGGGGTTTTTAGCGACCTTCTCACTAATTGTGTTTAGATGCATTAGCGTTTTTATCATTACTTAATCTCTTTAAGTGTAGTAACTTTTATTTGCCATTAAAAAATATGTAGGTGTAACAATTGCAAAAACAATTATGGCGTGGAAATAACAAAAGCGCTAAGTGCCATTTTTTCGCAATTGAGATTTTGCTGTACAATACTACTAGCAGTATTTGAGAAAAGATCTAAGGGCCAGCTTTAATATTATATATGTATTAATATGGGAATTTAATATTATAGTATTAATATGGGAAAACAGATGACTCTGTAGGTCCTAAAACCCCAAAAAAAGTCCAGATAAATAAGACTCTGTTGTGACAACATTTTATTACTTTCATATTTATAGTTTGTAGAAACCACCCAGGGGTATTATTTACAAAAGAAAGCTATTCTCATCTTGTTCCCTGGAAAGAAAATATAGTCCTGATGAAACGCAAAACTGTTTTTAGACTTGAAGAAAACAACAAGTTCCCAATTATTAGACACAAACAAGATAATAGATAATAAGAAAAAGGCACCTAGAGAACATGTTATATTTTCTGCAAAACACCAACAATAAGCTTTTCTACAAAAATTATAAAAATTACTGAATCTTGAATAAGACACTTAGCCCCATTCTATATTTTTGATCTGAAAAGTGTTTTATATTGAGAAGAAATTAAGAAATGAAGATTGTTTAGAGAGTTAATTTTATCTCTAAAATTTTAATTTTCCACGTTTGAAATATTTAAAATATAAAAAAATATTCACTTTTTTTTATCATAACTCGATTTGTTGATTTTGGCACTTAGCACCTTTGTTATTTCCACTCTTCAAGTATTTGGTTGATTCAAAAGGATTGAACCTTGCTGATATGTTCAAATATGATTATTTTATTTACAGTTCCAAATTCCCAAGTATTTCAAGGTAATGGCTCAATACTGAATACTAATGAATCAACCGGATACAATAAAATTGTGGGTAGAAACAAAAAGCGAAGAAAAGGGGAAAGAAATAGTCTCTCATGGTGGAAGATAAAATAGTCCTACTAATCAGGGGTCAACCGGGTGTAAAATCACATTGGTAAAAACAGATATTAGGCAATCTTTTTTAGAACGTTGTTAATCAATTTGACGAAAAAAGCACTATTTGTTAGCATTACATAAAAAATGACTAAAAAGTGTTTTTTGTGTGACTCGCACGATTCTTTGATTGATTTTAACGATGAAACTTTCAAAAATTGTTCATTGAAGTTAGCGTTTCGTAATAAAAAGAACTTTAAATACAACGAAGTTGAGCTAGCTAAAGCATCACTCGATTTTGTTGGTTACCATACCACGTGCTATAAAAACGTGACTGAAGGTAAGTATATAATATATGATTCTTCAAAATTATTATATATTAGTTAATATTTTCTCTATATTTAATTTAAAACGAAAGAATATAACACTAGCAAATGTTATATTCTTACGTCGATTAAATTAGTTTCAATTAAAGTAATTATTAACAAAAAACAATTTTTTTTTGCACCTCGGGTTTTTTTGTAATTCCCCACATTCTTAATTTTTTTAAATTTCTTTAAAGAATTGTTGGTCAGCAAATAAGTCACCCATTTAGCAATATTTGCAAAGTCTTCGGCAAGTTTCTGGCATACCAGCAAAATACTATATCTACACCATAGGAAAGTGCAAGATTTCAAAGCCGAGCATTAATAAATAAGAAAAGAATAAACTCTTCAAATAAAGGGAACTGACAGAGAAATGTTATATCCTTAGTTGCCAGACTGATATGTTGTTTTAAAGCTGTTATAATTTATTCTCTGTCTCTTCTTCTCTTTTATAGTCTGTCTCTGTGTTTACATCAATAGGGAGCCAATAAAATTATGTAGGCGGGACGCCCCGCCCATAAATTATAAAGCGCACGTGTGAATTGCATACTTCTCTAGACTGTGACAATAAGTACAATAACCGAAATAAGGAATCAGTTTAGCCGTGTTTGCGTAAATAGAATGTGTGGTTTCAACGAGACGGCTGCCCGGTCCACAACAGCCGACAAGTAACAAATTTCTTGGAAACCACATTTCCTGGGCGACTTATTAGTACTATGGGCACAATTAAATGGCCACCCAGATCCCCTGATTTATCGCCCAACGACTTCTTCCTTTGGGGATATTTAAAACAAACTATTTACGGACATGAACATGAAAGACCACGAAATTTAAATGATTTACGGGCCAGAATTGTACAAGTCCTAAATAATATTTGCCCTGAAGTGTTAGAACACGTAAGAACTGAGTTTTACGATAGACTAGGTTTTTGCGAAGCACAAAGGGGCGACGTTTTTGAACCACTTATTCAAAGGTATTTTTTTTTTTCTTTCGCATTATAACCGGGTTGATTTATATTTTTATTTTTTTATTTTTTATAGAACTTCAATTTTATTTTCTTGCAGACCGGTTAATTAAGGAATACAAATATTTGAAAATAAATACAATTATGTTCGTACACTTCTTTTAAGTGTATGGGATAATTGTAAAAGTCAGAATTACGTAAGAATTTCGTTTCATACGTCTAAGTCGCCAATAGCGGCGAAAAAGTACTGAGTTCCACTCCACTCAAATTCATCGAAAGGCGTGTAGGCAATATCCCACCCACAACCTGTTAGGTTATACGTTTCTAATAGGTGCACAAGCGTGAACCACTGTAGCATCTAACTGTCTTTGTCTGTCCTTACTGGTGTCTTTTAACTTATTCTCTTCTACACATGTATCGCCAATGGTGCAATTTCCTACCCTAGTATATATATTTTCTGTGCGCTTTCTGGCCAAATATTGCTACTAGAGCAAAGAAATTATAATTTTTGCGACTTTCTGGAACAGTATTAAAGACATTATTTTCATTTAACGATGTAAATTAAAAATCTCATAAATATTTTTAATTATTAAATATCATATATCAAATATTTATTGTGGTTTTCTCAACTCTAATGACAGTTGCTCCAAAATAATGTTTAGTATTTACTAATATATCGCTATCCTTCTCTGTTGCATGAATAAATAGCATGCGCGCTCTCTTTCATCTGGCGGTCACGTCGCGCGCATCTGCAATGTTGCGTCCTCTTCTATCGCACGGGACAGTTAGCTCGGACCTTTTTTGTCACAAGTTTCCTCTCGCATAAAATTTTCACCTTTCACCTTTCAAAACTCGACAACCGTCATTCAGGCCAGATTTTTTTACAGACAACCCTACATCACCGTGTTTGCAATTAAATAGCGCTTATTTTGATATAAGATTTATTTATTAAACAAATAGGTGAAAATAACTAGTATCGATTTACCTGTTTATGCCTGCCAACCCAGTAGTTACGCCAGGAAAAAAATAAACAACCCAACGTTTGTATTCTATAGGCTTCATACTTTCGGTTGGTATTAAATTTTTTTCGTTAAACTGATGAGTGCAATATTTAATAAAAAGTCATTTTTCAATTTTGAATTAATCATAGTCTGGCCAGGAATTTTTTAGCCAACCCACCCGAGATATATTTTCTAATATTTTAAATTTGATATAAAATACTTTTCATCCATTAAACAGATCGGTGAAGGTCGTTTCTAGTGCGGATCCTCTATTATTTAATACGCTTACAGAGTATGTGCTTAATAAAACAACAGTCGTGGGTATCTGGCTGTAATTTATTTTTAATGCTATCATACAACTTGAGCCGCCAGCAGAAACAGATCAGCAAAAAAGATTAGTCGACAAAACAAATTTTACGATAATGCGTGATACACAGGGCGGTACATGACGGTTGGTCTAACACATTACTTCTTTGGGGAAGCTGAAGAAGATAATAATATATGGAATCAACAAAATAACACAGGTCTACAAAAAATTTTTTTTTACTGTTCTAGGAACTAAACCTATCAAATCCGAAGTATTTTTTTGTGCTGAAATAGAATTTTTAACTCAGAAAACTTTCTACTGTGTAGATTCTCAGTAAATCCCGGTTTCTTGTTGTCAAAATACATTTTTGTACGAGATATTTTTTTTGTATTATTAATCATTTCTTAACCAGACATTTTATGAAAATATATACACACCGGCAAAATTAGGGGAACGGTCAAAATTTACCCTAAATTTAACCTTAATTTTCTCTTGAACCCTCATCCCGATTTTGACCATTTTCTTTTTAAACTATATTTTGATTCTTTGTGAACACGTTAGACTTATTGCTGATTTTAAACAATTGGTCCTAATCTCATATACGGAGCTGAAAAGAAAGTAATATTTTTTTCTTAGTTTTTGAGACACTCTGTAGAGTGAACGAATCAAATTCCATTATGCCTATTTAAAGATTCATCTTTTCTGATCAAATTGATTTTTGATGATTTTATGATCAAAAAAGCAAAAGTCACATTCAAAGTTTTGGTTGCTAAAATCCAACATGGGTGATATGAATCCTACTTATGTAGCGAGGGCCGTAGCGTTAAGTGAAGATGGCAGATCTTACTCTTATGTTGCTGATGTGTGAGGAAAATCAAAATCAACGATTTACCGTTCCGTAAGGCATTGGAGGCAAACTGGGGAGTATAAAAGAAGACGAGGCCAAGGTAGAAAACGGACAACCACGGCTAGAGATGACAGATTTGTACTGTTAGAAATATTACGAAACATGCGTAGAATAATACCACAATTAAGAAACGAGCTGGAAGAAGTACGTGGAAGAAGAACAAGTAATCGGACCATTAGCAGAAGGCTCAAAGAAGTTGGTTTGAATGCCTATAGAACGAAGAAAGCTCCACAACTTCAGCAAAGCCATCGAGTGGCGAGACTACACTTCGCTAGGGGCATGAAAATTGGGAAAATAATCAGTGGGCCAACGTTCTTTTTACATATGAGAGCCGCTTTTGCGTTAACTCCATCGATTTCATGGAAATATTATATCGCCGCCGAGGAGAACAAGATGAACAGTTTACTTTTACTCCTGTTTCCTTCGGTGGAGGTTCCGTAATGCCTGGGGTGGGATATGTTTAGGAGGCCGAACAGAGTTGGTTATTGTTAATGGCGCTTTAAATGCAAATGGATACATCCAAGATATTCTGCAACAATATGTCGTACCATTCGCCCCTCAAATCAAGACTTTTTTGCTGATGCACGACAATGCCCGCCCTCACGTGGCTGGTTGTGTCTTTGACTTTTTAAGTACCGTCTGAATAAGGGCAATGGATTGGCCGGCATATTCCCCAGACCTTAATAAAATCGAACATGTCTGGGATATGTTAGGTAGGCGATTAAGATCCAGAAATCCCGCTGTTCAAAATCCCGAACAAGCAGCAGCAGCTTTTGTTGATATCTGGGACAATCTGCCTCAAGAGTTGATTGATAATGTCATCATGAGCATGGGAAGACGGATGACTGCTGCCATAAGGGCGCGTGGAGGTCACACACGTTATTAAATCGCATTTGTTATTGTTGGTGTTTTGAATCGTTATCGTTTGTTAATTTATTGTTATTGTTTTTCATTTGGCCAGTTGTCTTTTAAACACGCTCCAATTTATGCGGTAAAGCACAAATTGGACCAGTCCTAAGCCTGGGTCAAGTGTGAAGGAAGGCCTTAGAAAATAACAGTTCACCAAATTGAAAACATGAAAAGGATAAAAAGTGCGCCAATGCACTATTTTTAACAAAACCCTGTAATATCTTCAAGAACTGAGATATCAGAGTGAATAAAAAAATGAATTTGATCAGATAAGATCAATATTTAAATAGGCATTATGAAATTATATCGAATTTGATTCGTTCACTCTACAGAGTGTCTCAAAAACTAAGAAAAAAATATTACTTTCTTTTCAGCTCCATATATGACATTAGGAAAAAATTGTTTAAAATCAGCAATAAGTCTAACATGTTCACAAAGAATCAAAATATGATTTTAAAAAAAATGATCAAAATTGGGTTCAAGAGAAAATTAAGGTTAAATTTAGGGTAAATTTTGACCGTTCCCCCTAATTTTGCCGGTGTGTTTATTTATTGTCGCCGTGAGCTTGCTTTGCCAGCCTACTTGCTATTGCAGGTTTCCTATAACCAGCTACTTCGGGCCTTGGTCAGAAAGTATAACATATGTAGATAAGAAAATCGGAACCCTTCGAAAAGAAAATCCGAAGTAATACTCTATTTATTGGGAATTCTACAGAGTAGACGAAATGGTCGTAAACATACTTCGAAAAGACATGTCAGGTCATAATATTCACAAATTCTTCCATTTTTAGTCCGTTTTTCACCCTAAATTATCATTTTATAGGAAATGGAAGGGTCTAGTACAAATCTTAACAACGAAATTGTCAGCTCGTAAAAATTTTTCGAAAATGACATGTTTTTGGGCTGTTTTTCACCCTGAATTCTCATTTTATAGGAAATGGGAAGTTTTGCACAAATTTTGACAACGGAATCGTATTCAGAGCGTAAAAATACTTCGGAAATTACGTGTCTGGTCATAGGTTCTAGAAAAAACACAAATTCTTCAATTTTTGGCTGTTTTTCAAGCTGAATTCTCATTTTATAGAAAATGGAAGGGTCTAGCACAAATTTTGACAACGGGATCGTATTCCTCGCTTAAAAATACTTCGGAAATGAAATATCTGTTTAAGAAATGATTGATGTTTCAAAAAAAAAAATTCGCATAAAAACCTATTTTGCCCACAAGAAACCGGGATTTACTGAAAGTCTACGCGGTAGAAAGTTTTCTGAGTTAAACATGCGGTTTCAGCACGAAACGTACTTACTTCAGATTTGATACGTTTAATTCCTGGAGCCGAAAACAATTTTGTAGACCTGTGTAATGATAGAGAAACTATATGCATATTTTCAAAGAAAAAATTATCTTTGATTCACATTCCGCTAATGATACGAATATTTTATAAACCTCTTCGTCACTCCGACCCTATGAAATACGGATGCCAGTCTCTTATGCATGCGAAGGCTATCATTCGGGAAACCCATCAAAACATCCGGTCCATAAATAAAGAATAAACTATTGATGAACGGCTGAGCGATTAATATTGGGATCTTCCCTCTTCGCATCCCAGAAATTAATCGTCTTCGCCACGTCAAACCCGTATTTGTATTCGGCAGGTTTCCCTGAAGTCATAACTCCACGAGGGAAATTAAGAAACGGCCGCGAAAAAGTTTCGGACGTTGCTCGCCTCAAAAGTGGGTCGTTTACCGCGAGATACTTGGACCGATTAATCAACTCGGATTTATTTCGGTCGGTGATTACTTGAATGGAGAGAAAGGTCGGTGGCGAGCCCGAGTGAGAGATTGATTTAGTCGGTAGGCAGGTAAAACAGCGATATTTGTCTTATCGCGATGTGGGACTTGTTAAATAGACAGGAGACAGATATCATAGTTGATGGTGGAAAACCACCTTTAAATACATAAATGTCGCCTTGACAATTAAATAAGGTTGTAAATTTAAGATAGGTTATTAAGATTTTTTAATGTCTAAAATATCTTGGAATATCCATTTAGTCGTAGGTCTGTATTTTTGAGAATGCATATCAAATATTATATTGTTGTTATTATAATATAACAATATACAGTATACAGTGAGTTCCGTAAGTAACGGATACATTAATTATCTATGTAATGTACAATTTATGAGTAAAATCCTTAAATATGTCAATTTTTAATTCTAAAATGACATTTTTTTGAGCATAATGTTATACCTCCCCCTCCAACTTCCTTGGAGTGACAGCTACCCTTTTATAATTTTTAAATGGAACGAGGGTGAGGATGAGTGTGAGCTCATTTGAAAGGTTTTTTAATTCTCCGTCTAGCAACATACGATTTTTTTTAATTTCTATAACATTTTTCATTGAAAAATATTACATATTTAATGTTACTAAGTAAAGAAGAGAACATGAAACAGAACAGAAGAACAGTTTAAATGAAATGTTCAAACTGGGCGCCCGTTGCTTCTTGACAATAATGGAGGCGTTGCTAAAAATTCTCCTAAAACATTTTGTATTGTTTCTTGCATTATTATGTCTTTTAAATATTCTGCGTTATTTGGTCTGTTGAAGTAGACTTTCGATTTTAATTAACCCCATAAAAAAATAGTCAAGCGGGGTCAAATCGGGAGAACGAGCAGGCCACTCAATTTCACCGCGTCTACCGATCCATCTATTGGGAAAAACTTGATTCAGATAGGCTCTTACTTCCAATGAAAAATGTGGTGTAGTTCCGTCCTGCTGAAACCAAATATTTCTATCAATTTCATTGGGGTTCTCATCATCTGGGAAAAGCATTCTTAACACTGGAACTAAGAAATTTTGCAAGAAATCCAAGTAACGCGCGCCAGTTAATGTGCCATCAAAGAAATATGGTCCGATAGTTTGAAAATTTATAATTCCAGCCCAAACGTTCACCTTCGCCTCTAACATCCAATGTGGATTTTCTGTACTCAGTATCTACAGTTCTGTTTGTTGACTGTTCCATTTAAGACGGATGTTGCTTCATCAGAAAAAATAATGTTTTTTATAAATAAAGGATTATCTTGGCATCTATTTGCCATGATTTCGCAAAATTCCAATCGGCGATCATCGTCGTTAAGTTCTTGACCAAATGAATTTTATATGGGCGGTATTTTTCGTTGTTTAGAAGACGCAATATGGACGTTTTACTAACATCATTATTGGCGGCAACTTGTCTTGTCGGTTTGTGTGGATTGTCTTGAATATCTAACAATATATTTCTGTTTATCGTCTAAAATGCGTTTCCTACCAGATTTAGGAATATCTGTGACATTTCCAAATTCACGAAATTTGTTTTCTATCCTACTAACCGGCCGACTGGGAAATACGGCGATCAGGATATTCAGGATACTTAGTATTGAATATTTCGCATACCTGCTTCTGCGTTCTTGTTTTATAACCACATCCTAATAGCATCAAAATTTCAATTCTTTGGGTATCCGAAAGACTCATTGTTAAAATAATGATCAACTTGTCGATCAGCGATAAATAACATAATAGAAAAACAAGTTTTCACAGATGTAGCAAATAAAGAAATTTAAATGTATAATTTTTTTCTGATATGTAAAAAGAAACCCTTTTTACTTCTTTCTTTTTGTTGGGTATACTGCGCAGCGTATCAGGGAACCGATACATTTAAGTTGAATGTTGACACAAAATGAACTAAAAACGTCAGATTTGACAGATATTTGGTACGTAGGCACTTGATTGTATACATTTCATAATTAATAAATAATAATTTTGAAATTATCAAATTTAATTTTCTTGATGAAAAATATACAAAATTCAAAAAACCTTATATTGCTGAATAGACAATTAAGAATCCTTTCAAATGAGCTATTACACGCACCGTCGTTCCATTTAAAAATTTCATTCTAGAATTAAAAATTGACGTGTTTCAGGATTTTACTCATAAATTGTAAATTACGTATGTAGATAATGAATTTATCCGTTACTTATGGACCTCACTGTTTAAATTACAATAACAGTTTCCTACCTGCGAATACAGTTACTTTATCAACAGAAAAAATATTCGTTTGTTTTTAACAAATTAAAACAGTTACCGCTGTTATCATCGACCTTGAGAGGCATAAAAATCAATAAACCTGTAAGAAGCCTAAGTAGTGTAATACGTAAGGCACAAAAAAGTTGGCTGTGACAACAACTTGTATTGAGGAAGTGTCACGCATCTAACAATCAGTGGTGTTTATACGCAGTGTATGAACAGTGTGGTGGTTGTTAAATCAGCAAATATGTTCATTAAAAGTGTGTGAACTTATAAATGTACGCTTTAAACGTTTAATAGCAGTGAATAGTGGTAGTTTTATAGTGTCAGAGTTGCAGGTATTTGCTTGCGCGGAAGAGGATCGTGTTTGAGGTTAGATATGCTTCTGTAATTTTATTTATTTTTTTATTAGAAAAGGCTGGATATCAAATGATTTGTTTATTTCATTACTCTATTCAATAGACATTAAGCAACAAATCGGTAGCAGTTGTCTTTGTTATATTCCGAAAAATATGGAAAAACTAAGGCACGAATATATTTTTCAGATTGACCTTCGTGAATGACAACGGTGCAAGGTAAGACTGTTTTGTTTCTAGTGCATTTAGTTATCATCTTACAAATTTCATATGCATTTAATTCTCGATCATGTCAATACAATGTTTTAATTTTTTTCCTGTGATGCACCCAGATTTAAGAATTTTTTTCCATAACAAAATATTAACAAATCTTTTTATAAAAAAAAAATCGAAAACAATTATTTAAAACGTATAAATTATTTAAATGTACAGTTAACAACTAAATTATCCTATGTATACAGGGTGAGTCAGAAAGAAAGGGACAAGACTAAACTGGAGATACTAGACACAAAATATTATGATTGAGCTCAACATGCCTTATAACAATGTTGCTAGTTTAAGAGATACAACGTGTTCAAAGTTTAATGCCGTAAACCACAATAAAACCTGGGCTCTTGAAAAAGTACTGTCTCCGTAGTCGTGTTGAAGTTTTGCAAAAGTATCCGATGCACTGTGTCTAAATCTAAAGCAAAACCTGATAGCACATCGTTGCTCAAAATTAATGTCTCATCCCACTCATTTTTAAATCCAACTAGAAAAAAAAACGGTATACGAAAACAGTCACAGAGAACAAACAAATGGTTCAAGTTCAAACTTTTACTGAAGGTGCATTACATGTTAACCTACCGCCCTTCCAAGTCCTCTCTCCGTAGTGTTACTAGATCGGGCGCTACGTTGCCAGTTTCATTACTTAATTTACGCACCTCGTATCTTTTCAGACAATCGAGATATCACCTTCAACTTGGACATAGTATTAGACGCATAATTTAACAAGTTGTAATCATATTAAAAGCAAAACAGATCAATACTGTAAGGCAAAAATTGTCAGAATTTAAACAACATTCAAAAAGTAGATGACTTCCTAACTTTTGTTGCTGATTGTACCTCTCAACATCCCGGTCCCGAATCCGATCACCCGATCAACATATCCCGAATTTTTTGCTGTCTAAGATTATATAGCAGACGTGGAGAAAAAAGTCGTAAATTGCATTAATGATGGTAAAACAGGCTTAATATGTAATTTAAATGGTTGATACTTTGTGCAATGCTTTTCTCTGGGTACTTTCCAGTAGCATTAAGCCCCCACTAGCCGTGGGGGAAGTTTTATCATATCTAGATAATCTTTGTGTACGTCAGTCTCGCATCCATCCCTTTTTTGCCGACAACTCTATATTCGCATAAAAGCATCTGTTTCTCATATTCGAAAAGTTCTACTTTTATCTTAATAGAGAAATATACTATGACGGCGTAGCGGCCAAACTTGGGGGGGGATGTCCAACTTTAGCTACGAGAAGTTTCGTAACAAAGTTTTTAACCTGCTTTATCTGATTAAGATGGTAGACCAGAAAAAGTGGAGCTGGCCGAGATTATTTACAAGTTACCGAGATTGTGCGGTTCTATTTTTTCGCCTTTACGGTCGAAAAATACGGCGCAGAAAACCGACAGATATTTTTTTTTTGGCTTTTTGGAAAATGTTTTTTACTGACCAGGCATAGTTTTACCTGTTTGGTTATATTAATTCTCAACAAATGAGAAACTGAAGTTCTAAAAATCCACAATTCTGTATAGAGAAGCCTTTGCATTCTCAGAAAGTTGGCCATGTGGTGGCCATATAGAAAAGAAAGTTATTTATACTGATTTTTAAGCGACTCTCAATTCGGCGCGATACCGTCATGAAATTTTATAAAATTTTGTAGACCATGAATATATGCAACAAAGCCTCCTCTAGCAGGATGACGCCCAAATCATATCCCGTGATAATTTTTTTTTTTGGAAGAATTTTTCAAAAACCGGATCATTAGTCATTAAATATTCCAATTAGGTAGCCACCACGATCCTGTGATTTCAGCAACACAATAAAAAGTCTGTACATTATGTATTATGAAATTACCAGCACTCGGAGGTTAATAATAGATGCGTACTACTACTAGGGCGGCTCCAGGATACTACTATCAACAACGCTAAGAAATGGTAAACAGGTCCCGGCATACAAATAGAAGGTATGACATCTAGGCGGTTGAAATACGTACCGCTTTGCGCATGACGTCACCTTGTGCCCACGATCCCAATATTTGCCATAAGAAGTCGTATTATTTTCCTTTATATTTTTGCTATTTTTCATTAAACTTATTATTTATGTACTAGATATGTTACATATGTGGAGATAAGTTTTGATAAATATCGACCGTGGAATTGAAATGATGAAATAATTTATTGAATAAGTGTTTTAGAAAGTCGGCTGCCACAGTATCCAACATTTGTATCAAAAATTCATTTTTTACTTCAAGCAGATATTGTGCTTATTACGCGTCTATTGCACTATCTATAAAACGAATATCTTTCATAGTTACGCACATATATTTCGGCAAAAACACAGTATCTACAATACAATTTTTGGTTTTCTATGCCAAAACCCAGCAAATGCTATTTTTCAATAGTAAAATATAGACAAAACCTAGTATGTGGTACTTACTGTGTATTGGAAGCAACATCCGGAAGAGAATGTTTTACAAAAATTTACCCGTAACAAAGTATGTGGCAGTTACTCGTAACACGGTAAGTGGTCAAAGCAAGTGGTAATTAAGTGGTAATTATTGGTCACAAAGTTAATTGGTAATTATTGGTCACAAAGTAAGTGGTAATTATTGGTCACAGCAAATGGTAATTATCAAAATGAAAATATTGTTTGCGGATACAATGCGTTTTTAACTATAAACTCTGCTCATGTTTTATTAAACATATATGCCAAAACATAGCAACTGCATTTTTTTTGAAAAATACATGAATCTTTAAATTATTGTTTACGTATACAATAACTTGCAATTATAGTATCCTAAACTGTTAAAATTGTATTTAAAGATCTTTAATAGTTCGAGGGCCATATGTTTAAAGTTTTTTTTAATTTCACTCAAAACTTTGAAAATAACAGTTACTGTATTTTGAAATGTGGCAGCCGGAGTGTTTTTGTTCATGAAACGATGTTTACCCGCGAAAACGAAATTCGAGAGTTTAATTTTCTTGAATGGATGAAACAACTATGTAAAACAAATGTAATACAAAGTTTTATCCACAATCAGAGCTGATCATCTGAATTTAATTTATAATAATATATCTCACTGTCACGTCCAGTGGCATTTTAAAAAAGTCGTGTCAACTTGGTAGGCGCTCTGTTGGTTTCTATATTTTGTTATTTTAATTCATTAGTGGATGTCACTTACCGGTTCAATGAAAATAAAATACAGCTACTTTATAAAATGATTGTGGCTAAAAAACAATATTTGTATTGCAGTTTTTAGAAACATATATTATCTAGGCAACTTGATATGATTAGGGATTTTAATAATTAATGAATTTTTAATTTTTAACTTAATAACATATTTTTAATTTAATAACATGGATTTTTTTGTTTCTATCACTTTTTTATATGTTGTTATAATTAATCTTATTGTATTGACTTATTGTTAATAAGTAAATACAATAAGATCCTTGGTTAATAATTTATAATAATATAATAGTTAATAATTATAATCTACAATAAGATCCTTAAGTAACAAAGATAGTTTTAGGTCCTAAATAGTAGGATAGGATATATAAAATTATCTTTACAACTAAAATGGATATGTTCGGAAATTGTTTTATACAGTTGAATAGTTTTTAGTGGCTATCCTGTATATAATTATTACAACATAATAAAAACACAGACAAGGAAGTTTACTCAAACAAACCCCTTTTAAAATTTGTTCCACAGTTTTCTTGTCCTGCCGTTTTTTCCGCCGTTGTACTCGATCAGACTTGCTCGGATTTTTTTCTCCATTGGGAAGGTTTTTTGATGGAACAGCTTCTTTCTTCAAAGATCTAAATCTTTTTGGTTGATATCCGAGCAACTCATGTCTTAGATTTCGCCCATAATCTTCGTCAACAAAGTGATTTGAACAAATTCTGGCATTATTAATATTGAATGTATCTTCGCGTTTACACAGATACCTCCACTTTGTTTTCAATTTCTCGTCTTTGGGAAAGCCAAAAAACTTGAAATTGTTTTTAGAACGATTGTTGGCATTATAACCGTATATAGCACAGCACACCTCATTTTAACAAATTTTTGCTCTCAAAAATATAAAAAGTAGCATAAACTTATCAAGTTGCCTTCAGAACACACTCCTCGGCTGACAAAAGTGGGCACAAGCTGACGTCACAGTCATGGCGCCCGGCGGCGCGATATCATACCTTCTATTTGTATAACGTGTAAACAGGTTTTACCTTATTTATATGATGGTAATTGTAGTAGCTTAACTAATCGGCAGAGGACCATAATCACAAGACACGGTAACACATACAGACGGTAACTGACGCTATAAGATGTGTTCAGTCCCTCTTTCGTTACGCACTAGTAGGTAGTAAATTTTTTCGCACACTGTGAATAATAATTTTTTATCCACTCTTCTGAAAAAATTAAATTTTAGACACTGTGAAGCATAAAAGTAAATATTTTAAGAGCAGTTGTAGAATTTTTTTTTGCGATTTAACCTAAAAATTTGGAAAAATTGCTCAAAGGAATGGCGATTGTTCGAAAGAAATAAATTTTTACGCACTCTTCAGAAAAAAATACATTTTGTAAATTATAAAGCATGCGCAAAAGCAGTATTTTAATAACGGTTACAGAAAATGTAGATAAATGTTTTTTTTTTGTGATTAAACCCAAAAATGTGGAAAAATTGCACGAAGGAATGGCGACTGTTTGGATGGCCGGTTCCCTACTAAACTAAAGGTGCATGTATTTCTGTTCAATTATCTGTTTAATCTATCTATTAAGTTCTATTATCTATCCTTACATAAGTTCTGCTTAATTGTCTTTACACACTAGTGCGTAAGAAAACTAGTTTCATGCTTGTGCGAAAAATAAATTTTTACGCACTCCTTCAAGAAAAATTGAATTTTAAAAATTGTGAAGCATGCATTGCAAGCAATGGTTGTAGAAAACTTTTTTTGCGATTTCACCTAAAAATGTGGAAAGTTGGTGTGGACTGTTTGGACGGCCGGTTTTTCGGTACTCGCAGTCGAAACATCCTAAAACCGAGATAATAATCCGTGCACCGGCGTACTGACGCCTTCCGTCCCGGCGCCAAGGGGCGGCGGTCACGTTATCCCGCTCAGTATCGCGGTGGAGGCGTCGCGACGTCGTATCCGCGCTTAGCGACTGTAAAACTGAAGAATAGTGCGGGTAATTGCCCGACTTTTCGTCTGGGTGGATAAGTGCACTTTTCTGTTTGTGAGTTGCTAGCGGTTTTTAGACACAAGTAAGTCTATTATAACGCTTATAATACAGTGCGTGTAGTAACTTCGAGCGTCTACAAAAATGAGAACTGAGAAGGTGGGAAAAATATATACAAATTCCACCAAGTGCTATGTTACTACTAAATATTTAAAAACACTTGGTCTTTATTAACCCTTTAACGCCCAAGTGCACTGTCAAGAGACATGAACTTAGAGGCTCATATTACTGATCGAAAAAGTAAATAAAAAATAAATAAAACCATGTATTCCCATGGAATCATTAAAATGTGCAAAAAAAAAGATGTAACCTTCAATTTTTAACAAAAACTATTGAAAAACGAGATTATTTCAAGATTATTTTTATTAAATCGCAATTTCAGCTATGTTATCCTCCTTTATACCACTCAAAAATAAATAGAAACGTGCACTCGAGACGTGTACTTGACGGAAACGCAATGAGAACAATTTAATTTTCTCAGTTTTTAGGTTAGAGTAACTAGATATGGCAAAATTCAAAGGGTGACATTTCTGTTTTTTTTTTCAGTTGCGGGATCATTGAGGCAAAAAGAAGAATTTTGAAAAATTATTAGTACGTTGGGGGTTTTTGGGGTCCCTGATCACGATCCTGATGTCAGAATTTCAAAATTCAAGATGGCAGATCCAATATGGCCACCATCCCGAATCAAATTTCAAATTTTTCGATTATTTTTGCCTCAAACTAGGGGTTTTCGGGGTCGCTAATCACGATCCCGATGTCAGAATTTCAAAATTCAGGATTTCGAAGTTTGCTTCAAAATTGTCGCCATGTCATATCTACCGTCCTGAATTTTGAAATTCTGACATCGGGATCGTGTTTCACGACCTCGATAGCCCCTACAAAGTTTGAGGCAAAATAAAAAAAAATTGAAATTTAATTCGGGATGGTGGCCATATTGGATCCGCCATCTTGAATTTTGAAATTCTGACATCAGGATCGTGATCAACTACCCCAAAAACCCCCAAAAGGACTAATCATTTTTCAAAATTCTTCTTTTTGCGTCAATGATCCCGCAACTGGTAAAAAAGAGAAATATCACCCTTTGAATTTTTGCCATATCTAGTTATTATAACCTCAAAAATGAAAAAATTAAATTGTTCTCATTGCGTTTCCTTTAAGTACACGCCTCGAGTGCACGTTTCTATTTGTTTTTAAGTGCTATAAATGATAACATAGCTGAAATTGTGATTTAAAAACAAATAATCTTGAAAAAATCGCGTTTTTTTAATAGTGTTTGTTAAAAATTGAAGGTTACATCAATTTTTTTTGCAAATTTTAACGATTTCATTTGTAAGAGCGACCTCGAAAATATGGGAATACATGGTTTTAGTTGTTTTTTCTTTTATTTTTTTCTATCAGTAATATGAGCCTCTAAGTTCATGTCTCTTGGTGCACTTGGGTGTTAAAGGGTTAAAACCTTACAAAAAAACCTAACAAATGTCGCACATGGTGTAGGATTTTGTGGGAATTTCTTTATACGCCTGTATAACGTTATAAATTACTTAGCTTTCAAAGTTGTGTGGCCCTGTACAAAGTTTGAAATATTACAAAGTCTTTTTTGGTGCAGCTAAAAAGTTTACTACGCAGTTTCTTGCCTGGTTGGGCACTAATAAGGTGGTCTTAATTTCCCAACTTTTCGTTTAAAGCTCATTTTAATTTGGTGGTATGCTTCGAGAGTTTTTAGATTTAATACTGGGGTACGGGAAAACCTTTTTTTGTCACACTTTTTTTAAATGGCCACGGCGCATGCGTGTTCTTCCATGCACTATTTTGTAATGTCAGAATAACGTAACAAAAATAGTCAAGCTAACAGTTTTGTGATTAAAGTTT
The DNA here is from genome assembly GCA_029963805.1 of Aromia moschata. NCBI lineage: Eukaryota > Metazoa > Arthropoda > Insecta > Coleoptera > Cerambycidae > Aromia > Aromia moschata. The sequence goes on along the minus strand of JAPWTK010000369.1, from coordinate 174,873 downwards.
TTATAAAAAATTTATCGGTAGGTATATTCAATTTTTTTAATTATTTATAGACCTAATGTCCGCCATAAAAAAACAAAAACAAACAATTTTAAAAATCTCAACCCCCACCAAGAACGAATGTTTGCAATTTAAAATATACATATAGAATTCGAAACCTGGGTTCAACATTTTTTGTAATATTTACTTTAAGGGTACGTTTCCATTGCACGCTATGCGATGCTATGCTATGCCATGCGAGGCGATGCGTTTCTATATTTCTTGCTTTTTTAATCAGACGTGTTCACATACACTGCTATCTGGCTATCAGTGAGTTTTTGTGCTTCGTTGCGATCGGTCATGAATACTAGTGATTATCTGATCGAAAACTCTGTATTAAAATACTACATGATTATGAAGAAAAAAAATAAAAAAAGAGTCGGGAAAAGAAACCTCTGGATCGATACAATTAATATAGGTAGAAGCCGATTTGGAGAGTTTCACCATCTGTTTAAATAACTCGAAAAGGATCCCAACAAGTTTCATGAGTATTTTCGCATGTCTTCAGAAACACTTCAATATATACTGAATGGCATCTCTCCATTGTTGGATCCCATGTTGGATCACATAATGGAGGTCGAGCTCTTACGGCTAATATTAATTTTTCAGCGTCCATGCGTGCAATAGGTACAAACGGCTTCACGATACTCTCTACTTTGGGCTAATTAGCGCGATAAAATCAAACAAATTTTTGATTTTCAAAATCACGCTCGCACTCGGCGCTACTAGCATTGCGTCGCATCGCTCTGTATAGCACGCTGTCGGAACATTTAGATAAATATTCGTATGTTTAGCATGCATAGCATAGCATCGCATTGCGTGCAGTGGAAACGTACCCTAATTTTCAAACTTCAATAATACTTTTAATTAAAATGAAATAAATCCGACCAGTTACACCATTTTGTAGATTTTATGATTTTAAATATTACCTTACTATTTATATCTGTCAAAAAGTTCACGTACACAAAGTCTCGGTGGTCGATCGCCACCATCTTCAGGGAGCAATATATTTAGAACCAGTAAATACAGCGTGTTTCACTAATCATGTTAGAATTATAGGCGATTAAAATAGCTTTTTTCATTATTTGATGACGCCAACATAAAAAGCGTCATGGTGTCAACAAGTGGAAAACTTGTTAGTTTCTACACCGAAGGTTCCAATTTCGCTCCAGTACCATTTCTCGTCTATGTCTATGATTTCCATTTTTCTTTTCGTTCTTTTCATAACATGATATTAAACATTTTTGGATAAATATTTAAATATAATATACATATGTTTTTAGGTGGGATAGTTTTGATTTTGAAAAAGTAAAACCATTGCCTATAAGGTATATCTGCGTTTTTTATTTTCAGAAATTGAATAATTTATTACTGTAAATTCTTTTAGCGTTCCCGCTTCGAAATTCTCGGAATTGTGACTATAATATCTTGAAAGTACGCTTCAAGACGCGTATTTAAGAAAAAATGGGCGTCAAGATATTAGTCACAATTCCGAGAATTTCGAAGCGGCAACGCTAAAACAATATATACCTACGTCACGTCAAAAAAGGTAGTCGCTTAGAAAACTTTATAAAACTGGCCCAAATTAATATTTTTTTAGAATCTCAAAAAGTCTTGCAAACTTGAAGGAGATTTATAATTTTTCTAGCTCAACCCGGTCAATATCGTACAATAAACAAAGAAATGGCGTCATTGTTAATTAAGGCTTACAAAAAAATTTCATGATCATAGTCGCCCTACTGTCGAAGTAAAAGAATAGTGAAAAAAGCACTTTTTCAATTTCAGCAGTCATTTGCAAGTTAACATTAGTACTGGATTGAATGCAGAGATTAGAATGTAGAGTTTAGAAGATATAGAGTGTTTTATAAATTAATCTACGGAATATTAATGAAAAAGTTAGTTTTACGGTCTTAAAACTACGGAAAAAACGATATTATCTGAAGTAAAAATAATTTTCTTGTTCAAGAATTATTTCTTTATCACTAGATGTATTATATTAATGATTAAGTTCAATTAAACTTTGCTTTAAATAATACAAACAACTAAAAATATTTTTCTGTTTAAAAGATACGTTTCTGTTTAAAAAATATTTTCAATTGTTTGTATTATTTAAAGCAAAGTTTAATTGAACTTAATACATCTAGTGATAAAGAAATAATTCTTGAACAAGAAAATTATTTTTACTTCAGATAATATCGTTTTTTTCCGTAGTTTTTAAGACCGTAAAACTAACAAAGTAAAAGTAGGTTTAAGAAAGTAAGTTTTTTTCATTAATATTCCATAAATTAATTTATAAAATACTCTATATCTTCTAAACTGCATTTTATCATTATAATGCATAGGTCCTTTTTTTATAGGAAAATAAATTTCCTACAAAAAACTCGTGTGCAGTTTTTCTGTAACTGACGGTTTCGTCGAAAAATGCGAAAAATATGATTTTCCAGTGCTAATATGGCTTCAGTGAGCTGTACATATCAAAATATATGAGGTAAGGTAAAAATGCTGTACGTACTTTCAAAGAGGAACTAATTACCTTTAAATCACTCCTAAGTTCATTGCAGCAGCGTTAAATGCCACCAAGTTGTAGGAAATTGAAAACAAAAAATGTTCTTGCATTTTAAATGGGAAATCTTTAAAATTAAAACAAAAAGTACTTAGAAGTAAAATTAAGGGCTCAATTTTTTCAGTGAATTTTTTTTTCGGTATGTAAAACAATATTTTGCTGTGGGAGCGAAAAAACAAAAATAGTCGTTCAAAACGAATCACCCTAATGCATATGCCATATAAAATATTCCAAGAAACAGAGATATAAGCGAAAATGTGAAAAAAAAATTCTTTTTTTTCACAAATTGTTAATTTAAAAAATGAGCGGACGGTTTCAGTTCTACGCAAAAAAAATACATAGGAAACCGTCAAAACTAGCCCTATATTTTCAAGAACATTTTTGAATTTACTCCCTCCTAGTGGACTATTATTCAATTACTTATTTTCCATCATAAAAAACTGACTTTCCACGAAACACCAACTACTACACTTTTCTCACCTTTCCCAAAAAATTAAAACTTTTTCAACTCATTTTAATCTTGAAATCAACTTTTCCAATAAAAATTTTATTCCTTTGACCCATATTATATATGCTGTCATTTACGCTAATTGTTTTCGAAACACCTTGTATAGCGATGTATTTTTTTGTAATTGGATTAATTCGAATTATTTTACGAAGAAAACAGTTGAATTACGTGAAATCCCGGCTCGCCACTCCCCTCCTTCATCCTGACTTTCCTTGCCGATCCCTAATTTTTCAAACAGCGAAATCTCGCGCCCTCCGTTGCTGTTTCATTAGGACCCCGAAAACTTGTTAACGTTTTGTTTCTTTTTAATTACGGCATCGTCTGGACGTGCAAAGTTATAAGAATAAACTTCGCAATAAGAAATTAACTTCGTAAAAAAAAAACAAGTCGGCAAATTAATGTCCGCATTAAATTTATTCATTAAAGACGCGAAAGGAGGATACTAATTGGGCGGGGGCGGAGAGTTGGGAGACTTTTTCGCCCCGGGGAAGTTGACGTACGACTTTGTTAAGAAGTAAATCTGGGAAGACGTCAAATTCCCAGCCGCCAGAACGTTAAACGATGAAGAATGGATTAAAGACGACGTATTCCAAGAAAAAAAGCATAATATAGTTATCGATCACTGGTAATAACAATCCAAAAAAAAAAGACTAGACGTTTTCCACAAAATACCGAATTACTATACTTTTCTCGACGCGCGCTTCGCCAACTAAGTTGGCATCTTTAGGAGAAGATTAAAACTAGATTCTAACATACACATTTATACTTCATTTGTTGCCACGGTTCACTAAACCGTAACTAATGTCTTTGTTTATCAGAGCACACAGTGGACTGGTGGGTATCGGACCATTGTCCTTATTCATACTACTGGTACATTTAGTGATTTCTAAACTTCCAAAAGCATCCAACTGTCTACTGTTTGTTACATTTCTAATTAATTTTTTGTTATCATACTTGTGATAATTTTCGTTCTGCCAATTTCAAATGAGCATTCGTTCTCTAAATCTACTCAAAATAATATTTTTTTTTGCCCTTGTATACTTTTGATCACAGTCTTTACAACTCAGGTATTTCGTATATTCGTGACATTTTCGTTTTTGTCTTTGGGGTTGCCCAAAAGCGTCTGTAGTTTATTTTTAGAATTATAAACCAAATTGATATTAATGTTTTTAAAAATTGTATCTAGTCTGCTGGTGAATTTGGATTCATATGGTAACGAAACAAATTTCGAATTGTCAGTATCTCTACGAAAAGTCCTGGCATTGTACAGGGTTCTCTTAAATGTATGCTTCCTTATTAAGTTATCTATTAAATGGACTGAGTAATCATTATTGTTAACTATATTCTTAATTAATTTTTTTCTCATGTTCAAACCTCTCTTTGCTGAGGGGGAAATTTAACAAACGGTGAATTAGAAAATTAAAACTTCTCATTTTATGTTGAAAAGTGTGGTGTGAATCGTTGGGAATATATCTAAGAGTCGCGGTTTCTTTCCTATATACCTCAAACTCTAACTTATTTTCACTATTTCTAGTAACTTATAAATCTAAAAATGGTAGCTGTTCATTGTGTTCCATTTCATATGTAAATTTTATGGCAGGGAAACGGTTATTTAATTTATCAACAAATTTATCTAAACTAATTGCTTTTGTATCAAATACCGCGAAGATATCGTCCACATACCTGAACCAGACTCTAGGGAAATACTCAAATGTATCCATTGCTTCTGTCTCAAATTTACTCAAAAAAGAAAAAAGAAAAGGGGGGGGGGGGGGGGGGGGGGGGGGGGGGGAAAAAAAAAAAAAGGGGGAAAAAAAAGAAGGGGGAAAGGGGGGGGGGGGGGGGGGGAGGGGGGGGGGGGAAAAAAAGGGGGGGGGAAAAAAAAAAAAAAAAAAGGGGGGGGGAGGGGGGGGGGGGGGGGGGGGGGGGGGGGGGGGGGGGGGGGGGGAGAATATGATAATTTGGGGGAAGGAAAAAAGTAATGGGGGGGGGGGGGGGGGGGGGGGCGGGGTTTTTTGGTTTTTTGGGGGGGGGGGGGGGGGGGGTGGGGGGTGAAAAAATGGGGGGGGGTTTAAAAAAAAATATTTTTGGGGGGGGGGGGGGGGAAATTTTTTTATAAAATAATATTCACCCGGGTGTAAAATTTTTTTTTTCTCCACGGAAATTGTTTAAAAGATTTAATAATGGAGGGTTTTTTTCCTAAAGGGATGTGTAGGGAGAGGGGTGGAAAACAAAACCAAGGTGATGTAGTATTCACCGACTTTTTACCTCATATATCTTTGTGACAGATCGCAGTTTGTGTCATACAATGGATTCAACTCAAAGTATTTCTGTCCGACATCTGGGGTACCACAAGGATCCAATCTGGGACCTTTATAATTTTTGTTATTTAATAACGTCATTGCTAGGCTAACTGAACCCAAATAGCTCCTGTTTCCTCTAATTTTGCAAGTGGAAGCCTATTAGGGTGCCCGGGATTTGGTGGTTAGGGATAGCCTTTTAGAATGGCTTTGGTGTAGGGATAGCCTGGAGGCGTTCTTGAGATGTCAAAAGGTGAAAGAGAGTTCTTCCTTGAGGTGATCTTAAACAAACCTTGGTTAAAACTTTTACATGATGACTTATCATTTGTAGATATTGTTTTATATTCTTGTTGTAATGTGGTATTTAATTTATAGACTTGGTTTATCTTAGGTAGTATTTTAATTTCACTATTTTGAGAATCGGTTTCTATAAGAAAGCAAATACGTTTGTTGAATTTGCACATAAATGATTTAAAACAATGTCATTGACTTATGACATTTATGACATTTTTTAACTTAAATACTTAAGAAAGGATGCAAAATTAAGACCGCTGAATCCGAAACCTATCCGAAAAATATAACGACGAAAATTTCCTCACATTAATGTTCCCGAAATCTGGCACGCAACAATCCCTTCGTTTTTACGGCTCTCATTGGCCGCGCTGCAATTTTTACAAGGCACCGTTGCATATTTTAGTGCTCTGTAAAGCGCTTGCACTCTACATTTTTACGGCCTGGTCGGGTCCCCGGGGACCGAATGCGACTGGAATGCAAGTCGCAAACTCGAATGAAAATATCGGAAAAGTTAAAAACAGTCGAACGAGGACAATGAACAATTACCGTTAGCAGCCGATTTTCCATTGTTGCGAAACGATTTTGCTTCTCCGTCGAAATATTTTTTCGCTTTATAAGCTTTTGAGTCGATTGCATTTCGTTTGCAATTTCATCTCCCAACAGAAGGATTATGTATATGATGTAGATTATAGAGTTCGTGCCTTCCAGCGTTCTGCCAGTAGATTACGAGTAGTCAATTGGATTATGGAAATTTGAGGCGTGTCTTTCCTTATTGCGGGCACTTTTTGTACAACTGTCAACGGTCAGTCATCCGTCTTTCTGTCATTAGATTTAAAGTAAAATTTATATCTAATGCTTGTAATAATTACTTCCTACACGAAGAATGTTTTGTCAAGAACACTAAATCTTTATGTTCCAATCGTACTTCAGAAGTGGGATTTTCGAAGTGAGTTCTATGATATACCTGGAGTTTGGCGATGTCAGATTTTTTTTGCCGAAGCCCCTCTACATTCACAAAAAATCGTTGTTCTGTTGTGTTATTAGTGGAATAAGGATGTTTGGACCATTTTTTTTAAATGATATTCTCTTTGGATAAAGGTACGAGGTGTGGCTATTAAATAACCGAACTGCTGTCACAACACTTTTTATTCGTTACAAATTACAGTAGCAACTTTTTCGCCTTCAATGTACTCCTCTTGGCGATTTCTACACCGGCCCTTACGACTATTCCATTGTTGAAAGCAGTTTTGGATGTCCGCTTCTGTCAGCTGGTTCAGTACCTCCGTCGCTTTTGCTTTAACCGCTTCCACACTTTCGAATCTTGTCCCCTTCAGTGTCACCGTGTCTACCAAGTGTCACCGTGTCTAATATGAAATAAAATCGGTTTGAAGTTTTTTTTTTTTAAACAAGATGCAATCGGAAGGTCAGATTCTCATGATATTGGATAATAAACAATAGAAAATTCAATAGAAAAATTGACAAGAAAACACATTAAATAAATTTTTACTAAAATTCCCCGACTTTTCGGAGAGACGCTCAAAATTCAAGGTTTGTTGTTTAAGATTACAAACCAAAATTCACCCGCGGACGAGATAAAATCTTTATAAACCTTGAATGTTAAATGTAGTAACACGAATGAAGATAATGAGCTGATATCTAACAGTCCCCTGTTCTGGTTAATAAATAAGAACAATAAAGTTTCAGTTAATTGAACTGCGAATTTCGGTGAATTGCAACGAAAACTTTAGTATAAATAGGCTAACTGAATACATTTAACTTTTAATCATCTGCTGATGATGACAACATGGTTGGCGAAACGTGAATTGAGTAAAAAAGTATTTCGATGTTAAATTGAAAAGTGTCCTAGAGTGATGTGGCACTATACAAATCTATGATAATTAAAGTATTAACCGATTTAGTATTATAAGTTAGCTCGATACTAGCGGATGGCAGGTAACCTGTGTACATACGTATTTTGCACCGTGTACGTATTTCTTTTAGAGTTCGTGTACTGTATTTATCTGATTTTGTGTGGATTTTTGCAATAATGGCACAGTCGTTACCATTTGTGGATAGACTGAAAAAGTTGCTTGAAATTACTAGAATCTTATAATAGACGGATCACATTTTTATGTATTCCTTGCAATCGTCGATATACATACACGGTGGAGACTTTAACTGGAATATATTCCTACGGGTGGTGAATGATTTTTCAAAAAATTAGAACGTCAATTTTAAATGTATTACCTACATTTTGCAAGTAATGTGAAAAATATAGCCCTTAGGGGTGGCTGAACCACCCTCACATGTTTTTCAAATAACCCTATAGCTTTGCCCCTCATTGTAAGTGGTGGAAAGAGAATCCATTCCAAATTTTAATTTTTAGTATTTTGTAGGTTCATACAATTAAAAGTAATTTTATATTTAATTTATTTTTAACCAAATTTTAATTTTTTTTGGATATAAATTTATCAATTTTTCCAATAATTTATTTTTTTTTTTTACGGCCGCAAAATAATTTTTTTTTTAATATTAAATTTGAAAATTTTATTAATAATATAAAAACAAATTTTAATTGAATTAATTAATAATATATAAATAATATTTTGAAATAAGAGTATATATTAAAAAATAATATTATTTATAATCTTAATAAAAAATTTTAAAAATATTAAATATAAAAAACCATATATTTTATATTGAAGATTTTTTTATTATATATTTTACTTTTTTCTTACTCTTTTAATTATATATATTTGTATAACTTAAAAAATTTTGCGAATTAATATTATTTTTTTATTTATTTTTTTTATTTTTTTTAGTGATTTTTTTTTTTTGATTTATTTTGAAAATTAGGAAAGATAAAGAAATAAAATAACTATGGATAATAAAATTTGAAAATAAATAATTATATAATTATTTTTTTATATAAAAATTTTGTATTATTTATTTATAATTTATTGAATTAAATTTATTTAGTAGACGCCGGAAGTGTGAAAGATATTCAGATTCGAATATCCACCCACAAAATATTACTGGCAAACGAGGAATTTTGATTTGATTTGTGCATTATATTTTGCACATGTATCCTTTCGTGGAACGTGATTACAATATTTACTTTAGACGTTTTTTGCCAAATATGTATCCGATTTTCCATATTGCGTAAAATACATTTACAGAAGACGTTTCACGAAAAACATCAAAAAAGACATACGCAATAAATTTCTGTGGCTGACAGGGGACGAAACAGCATATTTTTGCGGTAATAAGGTCGTTGACATGATTGATGAAAGACATGACTGATTACGAGTCCGACCCTGCGTTGTAGCACACTTTCCAGACCTTACTGATGTATTAGAAATGTTCATGAATATTACAACTTAAGCCGGTCCTGTCTATAACAAAGCATACAGAATTGCGCAGCCTGCCTTTATTTGAAATTACGGAACAGAAATGAAATTTCTTAAATATAATAGTAAGATACAGATACTACAGTTTTTTCTAGACAAATTTCCTTAAACGCTACAATATTTGTTCTGTGCTTCGGTTCCCTTTTATTAAAATTTCAATCTATTCAGTGGCATTATTCCTTGAGTTTCGTTCTAGAAAATATCGCACGAGAATACAACGACAAATATTAAATTCGTAAATAGAATTCGCTAGGTGAAACGTTCAATAACTTTTCATTCGGATGGAATTAGTGCAATGAAAAAGTATTTCTGTGTTCTCGTTTTTCTCTCGCTCCTCTTTTTGCGCGCTTCGCTTCCTTCCCCTGCGAAGAAGTTTGATGAAAGCCGGCCTTATTGTGCCACGAGTACCTTTTACCGAAAAAAGGCATTAAGGAGGCTGCAAGAAAAAGGGTTGTTTCGGGGCTCTTTTTGTCGATATCCGTTCATTGATTGAAATCGACGAGAATTAGTTGCGTGTAAGGAGTCATTTAAGGCCTTTTTCGAAGATACATGACCTTCAATTCGGAAGAATAATAACGTATTTAGTTATCGTCCACTGCGATTTTAAATCTTCTAATTTATGGATTAGAGATAGTCTAAAATATTAAAGACAGAGTCTGACAACTAATAGATATTGTTTATATAAGGAATAATTCATGAAAAACTGCATACTTTCAGTTAAAACTAGTAAAACATAGGAACATAAGGTTGCCTGAAGAGTATTCAATCAGTATTACGCTACGATCCTCAAAATTTCCTCCTTTTACCGGCATTATATTCAGGCTCTAATTAATTTGTTCTATGTCACTCAGTCGCTATTTGACCGGCGGCGGAGCACTAAGGTATGACGTTTTTTGTAAAACATTTGATTTTGTTGGTGGGGTGATGTTTTTTCTTGTAGTTCTTTTATGCTGATGAATAAAATGCAGCTTGATGTATTATATAGCGTGCGAATCATTTAAGACGGTGACATAAACAGAATTGTTATTATGATAATTTAACAAACATAACACATAAAATAACGCAATAATAGCATAATATTCTAAAATCTATTTTTTTTGGAAGAAATGTGAAGTTTTTTTAACTCCTGGTCTGCATCATAAGACTGATAATAAAAATATAAACCGTATTTTTTAAGCGCCTTGTAAATTATATACGCGTGTATTTCTTGTCCCTGCATACGTACGCCACTAACCGATCCCACCAAGGCGTCAGGACCCAGTAGTACCCATCCCGGTGTGTGGGGGGGGGGGGGGGGCAGGATAACCTAACGCAGTTTTAACACGCGAGAAGGCAAACATTCCGAACCATAATTATAACCTTTGCGATATTGTTTTTTCTTTGTCTGATTGCTGTCTTTGTTATTAACTATCGATAGCAGTTACGTCCTCGCCAAGACGAAGAAATTATATAAAAAATAGTCAGTATTTAAATAGCAACGTAATCTCATTTTGTTGAAGGTTATTTTTGTTAATATATTCACAACTATTCATATAAGTAATCATGGTATATATAATCAATAGTAAGAAAAACTATTAATGTACTATGTACACGAATTTGCATGTTTTATTTCATTTTAGTATGGGAATTATAAAAATAGTAACTATTATGTGCATGATTACAATAAGCTTTCAACTTTTTTACATTAAAAACGACAAATAACAAAGTATCGTTGAAATTTTTTGTCAAAACTGTAGTTATTTCTTTGTTATATCGAAGTACATCCTAATTGAACATTTTTCAAATAAATTGCTTCACTAACATCTTATGTTAGTGTTGTGGTTTTTATTCAGATCAATATATGTATAAAAAAAACTTCTTCGCCTTGAGTTCCTTTTCACCGCCCTTTGTTCTTATATGTAGTATCTTTTACTCACACAACTAAAGGAGTCATTGTGTTGGCGAAACAATTCTGTTGTTGAAATAAACAGTTTTAATAAACTCCCGATGAAGCCAACATGGTTGGCAAAACGCGCTAGTTGAGCGCAAACAAATATTTCTGTGTTAAACGGAGAAAATGTTCTTTGAATTTGTTTCTACGTTGATGGTTCCAATTCCCCTCCAGTAACAACTTTGTAGACATTGTCACCGTATCTAAGACCTGGACTGAGGACGAGGTGAGATTAAATGAAAATTTAACGGGCGTCTCAGAACGCCGAGCCGAATCGTTTATGCATATAGAATGGCTTGTAAATGACAATATCTTATTAAATTAAATTCGGGCTTGAAGCCGGGTTCCACGTGCATTTCATTACGTCGGAGTCGAGTCATCCGATAACTAGTATACATACGTATGAATATTTAATGTATCTCCAACATTGCGGATATCAAGATCGCTCTACAACGTTGGGGATCTCATTAGCAAGAGAATTTGAGCAAATATTGAACTATGTATATTTTTGACCGTTGTTGAAGTCTGAATAGGATATAATGTTGATTCTTAGAAGCTACATTGAGTACGCGTCGCCCTAATGCGTACATAGCAGAATGAAGGGGAACTGATAAGTTAACTTCTTTGTTGAGTAGACCTCACCACCGCTTAATATGAGGTGGTAACCAATCGCGATCCGATAGCTAGTGTAGACGTATGGCAAGCTCATAGCATCAGATTTGTCGATAGAGCTGTTTGGATTGAAATTTGAAATAGCATTTTTACCATACGAGTCGAAAAACCTGCGGTTTTAGAAGCAGGTCCGGCTCGGAATCGTTTCATACAATTTAAATACATATTTCATAGAACCTTGAAATATACAGAGATACACTTTTAAACAGATAAGGCCCCAGCATGCATTGTGTGTCGTGTTGCGCGGTGATTGAATTTTGAGCGAACGAATCCATTAGAGTCAACAATTGATATGAACTATCAGGTGATATTATATGACGTCATATGTCACACAAGGATACGTCAGATCGCTGGGACCTTTTACTAGTAAGTTTATTCGAATATTCACTATTTTAATATTAGTATTTTTGTAAGGAGGCATGTGACCCACACCATAATTTAGGGTGTGGTTAGTAGACCTAAGTAGAAGGCTATAATGGCAAATAATCTTCAGGGAAAACTTTTTTTTCCAGAAATGGCTGCTCCGGGCAGATTCTGGAAACGACTTTTGGAATTTTGGAACGGCAAATTTTTTTGGTAGATAATTGTTTTTTCATAATCGCCGAGTAAATAGGTACATTTTTTTATACTTGTGGTTTTCTTGACATTTTGAGATCTGTAAAAGTTATGGTAATTTGAATTTTTATTTCATCCCAAAATTTCGCCTGTGAGATTTTAAAATAGTTATATCTTTACGCAAAATAAGAAGTTAGCAAAAATCACAAGTACAAAAAAATTGTATTCACTCGGTGATTATGAAAAAAAATATTTCGCAAATATTTTGTAAACTGTTTCAAGATCTGGAAACCAGATACCAGACTCTTACCAAAATTTCGCAAGTTTTCCCTGAACGTTTTTTTACCATTACAGCCCTCTACTTAGGTCTAGTAATCACCCCATCCTTACGGAAATACGAGCATGTCAAATTACATCGACAGCGACTGATACTTTCTGCGAACTATCGCTTTGCAATATAGTCCAATCAACGAGCGAAAGCCCCCATGTTAATTGGTCACGAATTGTTATCAGCAAATAACTCAAACAGCCCTACCGAAAAACCGGATGCCTTTCATACGCCTGCGCTAGCGACTTGTATCGCGATTGGTTCTCACCTCATGTTTACATCTGCTTAATAAAGAAGTTAAATTATTAATTGCCCTTCATTCGGCTATGTACGCATTAGGGTGCCGCTTACTGTATACCATTTAAAAGCTTTTGAATTACTCTTTCATTTTAGAATACCAGAAATGATTTTGTAGTTTTCATTTTATTCGACTGCTGTATGAGCCAATGGGGCAGCAATTTTCATAATCTGGACAACCAAGAGAACAATCCCCTATCTAAAACAATCAAGCTTCAATAAAAACGATCGTAAAACCTATGCCTCCGCAAAATAAACAACATTCAAAGGGCAAACGGTCAGTCGTTTCATTTTCCAGTTTTCAAGAAAACTACGTAATTTATATAAACCGTCCTGATTCAATGAGGTCGAATATCGTTCTGGTACATTTTTCCTCATATTTTAGCCGAAGCGTCTCGATTGTGCAATAAAAAACCGACCCTGATCCTTCTAATGTAAACAGTCCAGGAGCTCCCCGACTTTCCTTAACGTAAAGTTTTGTTTTTATTTCTTTAGCACGTCATAGTAGGCTATAAAAATGCTAAATCGTCTCCAGTGGACACTTAATATGTTTTATTTGTGTTTGTCGGGAACAGTTTAGCCCCATATCGATGTTTTCAAGTAGACAGGGCTTTTGTTGGAAACGTCTGTAAATCACCGTAAACACACAAAACAGAAAACCTCGTTTTTCGCGGTTAGCGAATGGACACGGATTTTAGTTTCGTTGTTAGGAAATCTAGATTGTTTATATTGGTTGTCGGAAAAGTCATGACGCATTTTTTCGGTGATTTTCAACGCTCATTTTTTAATAATATATTCATAATTTTAATAAAACTATGCAGCTCCATTTTCAACGCGTGATAAGGTTAGCTGCTTATAATTTCGATAAAACATATTAGGAGCTATTTAACGCAAATTCCACATATCTCAGCGCATGGAGTGTACATATTGACATAGGCTGAGCTGCGTCGAACTTGCGTTAAATGACGTCTAATATTTTTATCGAAATAATAAGCAGCTAACCTCGTCACGCGTTGAAAATGGAGCTGCATTGTTTTTTGCAGCAAGCTGCTCAATTGGTAATCTGATGGGGCAAAGGTCCGGTGAGTAAAGAGGATGAGCAAAACTTCCCATCCAAGCTGCAGCACCTTTTGGCGAGTCACCAAACTTGTAGGGGGTCTCGCGTTGTGGTAGAACACTTTGATTAGCGATTTATGAGTTCTGGCCGCTTCTTCGCAAGATATGTATTCAAATCATCCAGTTGGCGACAATACACTTCGGAATCTATCGTCTGATTCCGCGGTAGGAGCTCGAGAAACACCATGCCATTATAATTCATGAGAGCGTAACCTTCCTGTGGTGAAGATCAGCTTTGAATCGTGTTTGGGCTCGCTCAGTTCCACTGCTCCATTTTTCCACAGTCCATTTTTCATCGCCTGTTACGGCGCTTCAAAAACGGATGGATTTTCTTACGCTTGAGGTGAGTATCGCGATATTGATGCGACTGGTGAGATGAATTTCTTTGAGTTCATGAGGAACCCATATATCGAGCTTGCTGATGAATCCCAGCTTCCGTAGATGATCGTGAATGGTGGAATGATGAAGGTTTAGTGTCTCCGAAATGTCGCGAGTGGTCGAATGTGGGTTTGCTTCGATCAGTGCCTTTATTTGGTCGTCATCAGCCTCTATGGGCTTCCGGAGCGAGGAGCATCGGTCACATCAAAGTCATCAGCACAGAATTTGGTGAACCATCGCTGGCACTGACGCTCTTGTAGGGCATTGTTACCGTAAACTTTAGTCAATTTTTCACAGGCCTGTCCTGCGTTCCTCCCTTGGCGGAGATAAAAAAGCAAAATATGCCGAAAATACACAGTTTGATCTTCCATTTTCAACTTGATGTAAAATGAAGGTTGAACAGTCAGCTGTCAAATGGTATACACTCGAGTTAACCGTGATGACATTTCTCATGTAAAAATACATGCAAAAATGCGTCATGACTTTTCCGACAACTTAATAAATTTAATATTTTTAACGCAAATAAACATTTTAGATATATTTTGATGTTTTAGACTTTAGAAAATGTACGCTTGTTTAAAAAATATCGAGGATATTTACCACAAATTATTTAAAGCCCTATTAAATTTCATTAGTCTCTTAACACTTTGGGTGTTTGTTTTAGAAACAAATTCATGAGTATGTTAATCAATTGTTTGATTGTAGTACTTGTTTTTTTTTAAGATCACATTATAAAGTCTATTTACACCATTCTTTTTACTTCAACTGACTATCTTCTCATGCCCTCCGCTTGTTAGAACCTGTTATTTCTGACAAATGCAATTATTATATTTTACGTTCGTATCAAACATCAAAAGGTAGACGCAGTTCACTGATTTAAGAACTTATAAACGCCTTTAAGACTTGCCTTTCAGCGTGGCACCTCCAATTCTCTTTGATCGCTGTTTCTTGAACTCTAATTGATAAGATTTCGTAGCAAGTCTGCCATAAAAGCTGCGAACATTCGCCAACGGTGTATTACTGAATAAATGGGTTTTAGAATTTAATTTCAGCATAATACTTACGTGTGAATGCATGCTAAAGAGGTGGGCCTAATTGACTGCCGCTTTCATGTGGTAACGGTTCTTCGGTATTTTACGTGTACAGTGTCAAAGCAATTAAATGTTGTGACTATTTGATATACGAGGGCCGCCTTTTATATTTCGGGATTTGAGGTCAAAAGCAATTATTTCTCAACAAAAGTGACTTTACTGTTTTTTCAGAATATTCTCCATGAAGATCAACATACTTTTGCATGCGTTTCACCAAATTTTCGAAGCATTTTTTCCAAAATATGTATTTTCATCAACCGCTTTTTTCAGGTGTCGAAAAACGTTGGCCTTGTAATATATTCTTGATATGGATTCAAATCAGGACTATACCAAAATTCAAATCAGGACTATACGGCGGATGACCTACCAAATCGACGTGCTCAAAGAATTACTTGTTTGAACCTGTTTGTGACAGTTCGAATTGTCGTGCTGGACACCGATCCGTCTTGGGCGGTTGGTTTTCATCATTTCTTCGAAGACTGTTGGCAAACAAATGGTTGCATACTATTCAGAATTGACCGTTCTGCATTGTTGAACGGTTGCGACATGTCCATTTGTCACCTGTCACCTTCTAGGTATGTCATAGACGTACTAGAAGCGCCACTATCGTATTTTTTGACCATTTCGTTCGACCAATCGACACAAGCCCCTTTTGAGCGATTGTCAAATTATATCAGATCCAACGCAAACGAATCATTTTGACGGCCAAAGGTTCAGCAATATTGGATGTATGTTTTTCCCACTAATGCCCAAAGAGCCTCGCTACGAAAGTCACATGACGATCTTGTGGTATCAGTTCACGCACAGCATCAATGTTTACCGCAACAACAACCGATTTTGGACGAAATTCGTCCTTAAGCGAACTACGGCACGATTGAAGTGACAAACCATCTATAAACAATAGTTCTTGATGGTGATTCATCGCCAAAAGTCTAATTAAGTTCATTCATGCACTGTTGTTGCGTTAATTGACGTCAAAAGTTGTAAAAAATAATAACCGATCGAACATTTTCAACATTTAATTCCATTTTTAGCAGAGATGACTTTTTTCAAGTTACTCTAAACAACACAAGTATGTATACCGTCAAAAGTATCAAACTTTACGATAGAAACATCAGTTGCCACATTGCAGCACTAGTTTAACACAACCCCAGAAATATAAAAAGCGACCCTCGTATGGTAAGATCAAAAAAAGTCCTCAAAATATGCCATTGAGTTGATTCTGCATGTCTTAAGTTATTACTCTTAGAACTGTCCAGTAATGAAGTTGTTATTGTTAAGAAAATTACATTACTCATTTCATTTCATTGTAATACATAATAAAAATATATACAGTGTGTCCCAAAAAGTTGGAAACAGGTCCGCAGAGTCAAAAACATTGGTATTTTCAAAAAGTTTTCTACAAAAAACATTTGCATCATAAACCGCCATTGGCCAGTCAAAACAACGTCGACATTCCTCTACAGGGTGTTTCAGAAATAAGAAAAAACTGTTTCGGTTAAATGGCAACACCGCTTAATTCGCGTCTAATCAAAAGAAGTTATTAAGAAAAGTTGTTCAGGATGGCTAAATATGGCGATATACGAAAAACCGACGCGATAGTCAAATGTTTACTAATGCTGGCCCAAAAAGTTGGAAACAGGCCGAGAGGAATGTCGACGTCGTTTTGACTAGTCGATGGCGGTTTATGGTGCGAATGTTTTTTGTAGGAATTTTTTTTTGAAAATTCCAATAGTGTTGACTCTGCGGGCTTGTTTCCAACTTTTTTGACCAGCAGCGTTAATTCGTAAACATTTGACTATCACGCCGTTTTTTCGTATACCCCCATACTTCGGCATTCTAAACAACTTGCCTTAACAACTTTTTTTGGATTAGACGCGAATTAAGCGGTGTTGCCATTCAACCGAAACAGTTTTTTTCTGTTTTCTGAAACACCTTGTAGAGGACTATCGAAGTCGTTTTTACTGGACGATGGTGGTTTATGGTGCGAATGTTTTTTTGTAGGAAACTTTTTTCAAAATACTAATAGTTTAGATTCTGCGGGCGTGTTTCCAACTTTTTGTGACACACTGTATATACAACAAAGAACCTAACAATTACATATTTAAACTGAACACTGAATTCAAAGGGGAAATGGGATTTTTTCTATGTTAATGGAAAAATAATAGTTGTTTTATTTGAGTATACTTTTTGATATACTAGGCGCAGAAAGTAGGGGATATAAAAAAATCCCAAATTTTTAGGTGATTTTCAAAGAGTTGTAAAAAGGTCGTAGAGAAAAAAAAAAAAAGGAAATTAAAGCTCCAAGTTCCTAGATTCAAAAAAACTCTTTTAACTTGAAAAAAATGAATAAAAAAGGAAAAATCTATGCTTATTTTATTTTTAGCACAAATGACAATTTCAACCATTCCGAACACTATAAAAAACAATCGCAGCACTTTGAAACTGTCAGGGTTTCTTTGGGGTACTCGAAGATTAAGAAGTTGCAGTCAGTATCCTTAGTCTATCCATTATTGACAAAGTTATGCCAAGTTATGCAAATATCTCTAATTATGCAATTTTTTACAGTTTCTCTTCGAAAAATTTTTTAAGCAAAAATCAATCATTTTTAATTTAGTATCTTGTGAAAGATACTTTGCAGTGTTCAAAAACTTACTTCAATTTTCTATATGTTCATTAGTTCCCGAGTAATTGATTACCAGTCAAACATTTTCAAAAGTTTTTTACTTTGAACGGTGATAACTCAGCGAAAAATCATCGTACTGGACACAAATTAGGTCAAATTAAAGGGAACAAAATTTTATAAAAGAGCTTTATGATGAACTTATCGAAAAAAAAATAATTGAAGTCCGTGTATCTTTTAAATGACAAGCAAATATTTAGATTTTTTTTTATTCAAAAACTGCTGACGTTAAAAAAATTTAAACTCAAGATCCAAAAACTAGAAATTTGGAGCTTCATTTTCCTTTTTCTAAAAATTTGTGATTTTTTTGTATCTTAATTTTTACGCCTAGTGTATAAAATCCAGAAATAAACAAAAATATGCATGTAAAATTCATAGTTTAATGTGAAAGTCGCACGGAAATGATTATTCCAAGGCGTCAAGGGTTAAAAAAGGTATCTTTGTAACGCCTTTTGCTAGGAAAAAAAATAGGCGTCCGCCCACAGTGAACCAAAGCGAAGAATTGCAATAACGAATGGGGTGATAAATCCCCGCGCAGTTAAAGTGATGTTTATGGCTGGATATAATTTTCCGAAAGAAGTAGATTAAAATGGTGGCCAGTCAGCGTACAGTGTCCCCGCTTGAAATATGAATTCGAAGCGTGAAAAACTTTCCGGAAACTACTCGCCCGTTTAAATGTATCTTTCATTATTTCGCCCGCGAAACTTGACAGAACTTCCCGGATTGCTTGCGAGAAGGAGAGAAAAAAGTAGTTGGAAACAGAGGCGGCTCGTGCTATAAAAACGCGGGGCTGCAAATGAATACTTATGAGATGAGAAATATGAAGCCACTGGAAATATTTGATTTTTCATGGTGGAATCTGAAAGTTAGATACACTAATGGAAAAAATTAAAGGGTCAAAAAATGTTTCCGAATTTTTAGGGATTTTTTCAGAATGCTGTATCTCATTGAAAAATGGTCTTATCGGGTTTAAAAAAAAAATGCATTTTGAAGCTTCTAGTTTTGAGATATTTCGGCAAAAAAATTTTTAGAGCTACATGTTTGGCGCAATTCTAGGAAGTAGTGTGAGAAAAAAAGTTTTGCGAATTTTTTTTGCTTCTTGTATCAAGTCCATGAACTTAAAAAAAAAAGTTCTAACTTAGGCCAAAGAAAAGGCTGGTCAATCTTTATAAAATGACTAATGTTGTGTGTGTGTTTTACAGTTGAATATACTCCCAAAAACCATGCAAAGTTACAATACGATCTAACGAACCGTTTTCTTTTGAAGGAAATTTTTGAAAAAAGAAGGGTCACGTGTTTTGAGCTTAAACATGTCCTAATCATGGCTAAAGTGAAAAAAAAAATTTTTGAGCTTGCCCACAATTTTTTCTGCAAATACCGTTGAAATTTACAAAAAAAAAAAAAATTTTTTTTTAAAAGGCTTCCAAAACTTGAAAAAACTGATTTTCACTACCGTCGGCATTAGCATTACCCAAAACGTACCACGTGGAGGTTACACGATCGGATTTACGCTGATTCATACTTGCTTAGGAGACAAATCTCTGATCAATTTTCGTGCTAACTGAACACCTAAAAAAACAGTTTTTTTCGAAATCACCCTTTTTCTTCATTGAAAAAATTTTTTCATTTGATTTTTTTCGATTTTTTATCATGCTAAGGCATCACTTGTCAGAGCCAGAAGTGCGCTCGGTTAGTGACTCTTGTTGATGAGGGGATACACCCTTCGTGAAGCGTAAATCCGATCGTGCAACGTCCACGTGGTATGTTTTGGATAATGCCGACAGTAGTGCAAATCAAATTTTTTTTTCAAGTTTTGGAAGCCTTTAAAACAAATTTTTCAATTTTCGTTTTTTCAAGTTTTTTTTTTTTTGAAAATTTCAACGGTATTTGCGGAAAAACTTGTGAGTAAGCTCGAAAAAATTTTTGTTTTCACTTTAGCTATGAGTAGGACATGTTTAAGTTCAAAAAACGTGACCCTTTAATTTTTTTTCAAAAGGTTGACCGTTTGCAACAAGAAAACGGTTCGTTAGATCGTAATGTAACTTTGCATGATTTTTGGGGGTATATTCAACTGTAAAAGGCACACGCAACATTAGCCATTTCATGAAGATTTGAATTTCAGCCGTTGATGTTCTGAAAAACCATCAATTACCCGTTTTTTTTCCTGTTTTTTTCAAATTCATGTCAAGGATAAAAAAAATCTCAAAAATCGCAGCAGAACCTTGTAAGATGTTTATTCCAGTTTTCAGAACTGCCTTTAGATTTTCTGTGCTACCGTTAATTGCTGAGATATCGTCGATCAAAGACAAATAGGTCCTTTTTGAGTTAAAGTTCGATATCTCAGCAACAAATGGTCTTATCGAGATTTAAAAAAAAAAAGCAAATTGAAGCTGAATAAACAAGCTATCCGGTCCATACCATGGCTAAGTTAGAAAAAAATTTTCAAACTCGTGACTTGAAAAAAGAGCAAAAAATTCGCAAAATTGTTTTCTACACTACTTCCTAAAATCCGAAAAATGTAGTTTAAAATTTTTCCAAAATATCTCGATAGACATTTTTTTTAGCTCTAAGAATTTATAATACAATTCTGAAGATATAAAAATTAGAATTTTTTTCACCCTTTCACTTTTTCTATTAGTGTATTTTAAAGCCCGGTACTTTTACTACTGGTTACAATAATTAAACGTTCGATTAGCGGTTTAACAATACGAACGTGTATTTCTTGGCCCTGATTAGATTAATATAATTTCTAATTGTGGAGTGTCCAGAAATGACGATGGTTAACTCGGTTATTTACAATTTTACTATTCAACAGCAGTGGAATGCTAAAGTTTTTATATTGTTATTAGTATCTAATACATTTTTTTCATTCGCTGTAAATTTGTTTACACACGGACCCGGATTATCAAGACTTATTTGAGGATGAGGACGATGAAATTGTCGACCTTTCAGGTGGTGATTACTAGACCTAAGTAGAAGGCTGTAACAACAAAAAAAGCTATAAATAAATCAAAGTGAAAAATTAAAATAATATGTTCATATCAGAAATCCTTGGAAACGGCTTGCAAGATATTTTTATTTTCACAGTTATCAATGAAATATATTCATAAATTCTGTATGTATATATGTAGATACATATATAAAATAGATTTCGAATATAATTACAATTCAAAATAACTTCCTTGGGAAGCCACACACGCTGGAGACGGTTCTTCCATTCCTCATAGCAGTGTTATAACTAAAGCCGGCTAAAGCGCGGCGGCCCACAATGTTTTCACACATCTCAACGTAAATAATAGGCTAAGTTTAACTCATTTCTTTATAAATTGCAACAGTTTATTGTTTTTATGAATTTTTTTTTTGCAGATACAAGTAGTAAGTAGTATAACGCGTCCGATTATGGCTCGCCGCCCGGATCTGCCGGCTTTAGTTATAACTCAATATTTAGCTACATATATATATATAAGGCTATATTGAATGTTTGACAGCCGTTTGAATGTTTTCTATGGTCCCAAAATGACGTGCCTTGAGGTGATTTTTCAATCTCGGGAAGAGAAAAAATCACAAGGACTCAAGTCAGGCGAATAAGGAGGCTGAGGAGCTACAGGAATGGCTGTGTGACAAGACGCAATTTCGTGTTGCAACATCCAGTTGTTCTTGATGTTTGGTCTCACACGCATGATCCTTTTTCGAAGTTTTTCAAGAACTCAAGAACCAGGCTAAACAGTTAATCAAACGATTTACTGTTTAGCCTCG
This sequence comes from Aromia moschata, assembly GCA_029963805.1. Lineage (NCBI taxonomy): Eukaryota > Metazoa > Arthropoda > Insecta > Coleoptera > Cerambycidae > Aromia > Aromia moschata. Next base: position 152,956 of record JAPWTK010000369.1, on the reverse strand, counting down.
CTATCAAAAAAGGAAATCAGCATGTAATTGATCTTCGACTTGCTCATTCTTGTTTTTTTTGGGTCTTGGAGAACTTGACGTGTGTCATTCCATGCTTTGGTGCTTGGTTTCCGGGTCGTATTCAAACACTCTCTCATCATCAGTAATGACGCGTTCTATAAAATGCGAAAAAACATTTTCAATCGATTCCAAAAGTCCTCTTGATGTCCTTTTGTTCCTGCAAAAGGTTTTTTGAAATCATTTTTGTGATTCTTCTCATCCCCAATTCGTTAGTTAAAATCTGATAAACCAAATTTAACTCCTCCTAGATCATTCTTGTCGTCAACCGACGATCTAAACACACAAGGTTCCGTATTTTACCGACATTATCATCGGTTCTTGAAGATGAAGGCCTTCCGCTGCGTGGTTCAATCGACTCTCTTCTTTGAATAGATTTATCTCTTTTTGAATAGATTACTCTCTTCTTTCTGAGAATGCCTTAAACCACCGAAAAACCTGAGCTCTTGAAAAAACACTGTCTCCATCGGCGTGTATTTTAGTTTAAAATAAACTATGTACTAAAAACTCACATATTCAATTAACTTTGATTTATATAAATTTAGTGAATTAATTGATTTAAGGGAAGCAGGGACTGTAATATAAACTTTAGGTATAAGGTTAAGGTATGTATGCGACCTTGGCCCAATACATACTTTTATACGATTTTTTGTTCTTTTTTATAAATATTTTCCTTCTAGTGTCATATGCGTAATTTCTTTTAGGATAATCCTCTTCGTTTTTATGGTATTATAGAAGTAAACCTTTATTTAATAGTTGACTTAAGTCAAATATGCCAGACTCTCTACAAAGATCATCCGAGGGATAAGTATAAGACTTGTTATATATTATTTTTATTAAAGTAATAAATAAATTCGTTATCGTCTGGAAAAAATCAAGGATTAGTTTAAGAAGTTAGTTAGTTATAATTCTCAATTCCCTTCAATCTTATCTAATTTGTCGACTCCACACATAGAACATAAGGAAATACAATTGAAAATGAAAAATAAAAATGGCGTTTTCTTTGTGGAGACTGCGCAAATAGCACCAATTGCGGTTGGTAGGAAATCCCTCTCATTTCATATACGAAACTATAACCTGGAACTTTTCACACTTACGGCAATCGTCGGAGTGTACCGCGGAGGATGGAAATTCGCGTGTAAATTTACATTTTATGATTCGGTTGTCGCCTTAGGATTCCGGCAGGCCCTAAAGAGCACACACAATAGACTGCGAGTAGGCGGAATAAATGATGAGGGCCGTTAAATTTTGCAGTGATATTTTTAACGTAATCCGCACTATCGCCGCCGGCGTATATCAGATCCCGAGCTAAGAACGCGAGTATTTAATTTATTTCGCTCTACTTACGTTGCGGCCAGTGGCGACTCGTGCAAAGGTGCTAAGTCTAACAATCAATTGCCAAGGCAGTTTAAAAATCAATTGGATTCGAATGTTAGTGCTGATTTGCTCTAAAAGACCTTTTAGAAAAAGCAAATTTTCAAAGGGTACATAAAAAATAATATAAAATTAAATTTTACAATGTTCAGTGTTTGCCAAGAAGGAATCTTTAGAGAAATAAAAGAAGTAGACTATTTATATATAATTGCAGATGACACAAAGACTGGAGTGGGTACTGGAACCTTCGGCGTAGAAACAAAAAACTGGACGTTTTCCACGAAACACCGAACTACTGTCTACAACTGACTACTACTGTCTATAACTGTCAACTGTTTGTTACATTTCTAATTATAGTTTTAAATTATTTATGTCTACCCTATGGTTGCTGCTTCAAAAGAACCATGTGTTCTTTAAATATAGTCAAAATAGATCTTTTTATTTGCCCAATGAGTATACTTGATCACAGTCTTAACAACTTATTTCGTATATTCCTGACTTCGTTATGATCGATTTTGTCTTTGGGGTTACCCAAAAGCGTCTGTAGTTTATTTTTAGAATAATAAACCAAATTGATATTACTATTTTTAAAAATTGTATCTAGTCAGCGGGTAAATTTTGTTCATATTGTAACGAAACAAATTTCGAATTGTCAGTATCTTTACGAAAAGTCGTGGAATTGTACAGAGTTCTCTTAAATGTATCTTCCTTATTAACTTATCTATTAAATGGACTGAGCAACCGTTATTCTTAGCTATATTCTTAATTAATTTTTTCTCATATTCAAACTTCTCTTTATTAAGGGGGAAATTTAATAAACGGTGAATTATAAAATTAAAACTTCCATTTTATGTTGAAAAGAGTAGTGTGAATCTTGGAAATATATTTAAGATCCTTCTTTCCTATATACTTAAACTCTAACTTATATCATATTTCTAATAACTAATACATCAAAAAATTAGCTTCATGTCCATTCATTCTATTTTAGTGGGAAATTATTTAATTTAGCAACAAAATTATAAAACTAATTCTTTTATATCAATAAATATAAAAAAACTCTAGGAAAATAATCACTTCTTTTTTCAAATTGATATTTTATATTTAATAATATAAATTAATGAAAACTTTCAAATTTTTAACTCTTTTAACCATTTAAAATTATAATTATACTATTTCATAAAACATACTCATTTAAATATGAACGGAAAATCTTATTTTACAAAACCATAGGATATATATAAAAATTTAAAATTAAAAAATTAAAAAATAATTTAAATTTAAAATATTAATTTAAATATATAAGAAATTTTTTTTATATATTAATTGTATCAAAAATTATATAAATTATTTAGTTAGAATTTAATATGAATTTCTCCTATCAATTTTGAATGGAAAATATTATTGGGTTTCGTGGAAAAATCCATTTTTTCTAAAAATCTGTTCACCTTCTCTTCATAAGGTATTAATACTCTTTTAAAAAATGTAAATTTCTCATAATTATTAAATTTCAACCCCCACGTTTTTTTAGCACGAGCCGCTACTGGTTGAAGTCGTCTCGTGTCGCATTTATTTAATTAAATATCGCAGACGAGTTGCTATAACAGTGTGGGTTTTTGTGGAAATTGGAGACGGGACACGTGGCACATAGGACTTGCGGGAATAACTTCAAATAATATGGCAAATTTACCTTCAAGGTTCCATATATTCAAATAAAAGAAGCTCAATTAAAAGAAGAAGGAAAGAAAAGAAAGATAACGAAAAAAAATATCGTTTGAAATGTAGAAAAGGACGTTCATATATGCTATGTGATTTCGTAATACCCTGATATACTGAAGCGAAATTTTTAGAATTAAATCTCAAAGATAGTAGGGTATATCTACTAGATGTCAATGAGACCGGTTTTATTTAGAGGAAGGACATTTTGAAATTTGGCACTTGTATAATAGGCTTAAGTGGGTTTATTTTGACATATTAAACATCTCAAAAATACTTTCGGTTCAACCGGGAGTACAATGAACTTCAAATCTGTAGATGCAACACCCTGTACAATTTTATTAGATTCTGCATGCAATTTACTATTAGGCACACTATTTCTTTGACGTTTTGATTAAAGGTGGCGGAGTTATTACACTTTTTTGAAAACATTCAAAACTATTGTTAAAAATGTACCAAATAAATTGAACGCCTTTCTGCAGAAGGGACCAAACACTCAACACCACACATTTCGAGATCTTCCGGATATTAATGCGTAAATCATCTAAATTGGTTTTTCCATTCTATTACTTCAAAATATTGTAACATTTTGCCGAACTCGGGTTCGTTTTAATGTGAAAAATTAAACAAGCGCTTTAAAAGACAATTTACTCAACGTAAACATAATGACTAAATAAACTACATCACTACTAATTTATATACAACAATTTTTATCCCAATTTATATCGGTGTATGTTTTACACAACGCGAACCGCACGTATTTATTTTAAAGACTGACCCTTCGCTGGCCCGACATGCTTTTATAGCACCCGTCAAAATTTACGTGAACATTCGTGAACATAATTAAAACGACTCGATGTCAATTCGAGAGGCTTTCGTACGCGGTGATGTCATTTGGTGAGTCACTCGTTGACACCCGCTACAATATTTTCACAACTAAATACTTCTCTGGAACCACACAAGTCTACAATAAGCCTAAAATTGATAAGAAATTTTTCATAAGTTGTTCAAAACTCTGATCAGTGTTTTCTGAATTTGACCATCACGTAGGTGGGTCCCTTTTTGCAAAAAATCGTCCAATTGCCAAGGCAGGCTTTGATAATAAATGTATTAGTTATTATCAGTTATTATATATTCGCGCAAAAAAAATGGTAACAGATGGACTGACACATTTTGTAATATCGACGTTTCAGAACAATTGAGGGGTAAAATATGAGAGGTAGAGATGTAACTCACATTATCATTATCCACTTTTTAAAATTTTTCGGGAAGAAGGAATAACTCTTTTCAAGTGACTTGACGCTCTGAATTTTTTGTTTGTTTTGTATTTGTATTAGAACTTTACTTGCTTAATTTGCTTCTCAATTGGTGAAATGACAGCACAACAATATTTGACTCCAAGAAACTGAATTCAAATTTGGATAATGTGAGTTTTGATACAACTTTTTGAATAATGGTCGTTTTGCTCGAAATTCTACATAATATTAGTTTTTACACTAAAATTCATGAATTTAAGCTAAGAAAAGGAACTTGGAAACAAACTCAATGGTATAGCAATAAAATTTTTATGTAATATGGAAGTTCATAATAAAAATTAAAAGTTGCACAAAATTCTTAGAATATGGTTTTATCATCATTAACTGATGAAGTGAAATATTTTTATAATGAACCTAAAATTGCAAGGTACGAAAAATGTTGACAGTCAAAAGTTTTGAAACAATTCACAGATTCCATAATTTAAAATAAATACAAAAATATGAGTTTTTTATACCACTTTTACCATTTAAAATGGTGTAGTTCAACACGATGAACAAGATAGCGCCACTAACTCTATTTCAAAAATTATGGATGTGAGTTTTGCATCTGTGCCCCTCAATTAAGGGGGTACCCCACCCTAGAGTCCGAAAAATCAAGCGAATTTTAGTTTTTTTTTCAACGAAACTATACAAGATATCGAAATTCGGTAAAAAAAACATTTGCAGTAGAAGTATTGAAGTGTGTTTGTAATTTTTTTAGAGCTGTCAGGAACAAAATGCCATCTTCTCAGTAATTTTTCTCAGCCCAAGGCATATTTTTTTTATGGCTTACCCAGTAAACACACGTACGTTATAGAAACGTAAATTTAACGTGTCATTGGTTAAAGAAACGTGATACGTTTCGATACGATAGAATAACAACCGTTTATATATCGTTGAGAAAATAACGGTTAATTAAAACGTTAAAAATATATGATTTTTAAACGAAAAATCTAAACAGTCTCTTTGAAAACATTAAAATAACGTTGTTCAAAGTAAATTATACAGCTGTTCTGTCAAACGTTAATACAATGTTTACTTTGACTTAGTACTCTATTTGGTTGTATAAGAAACGTCTTTGTAAAATATAAGAGATACGTGAATTATTGGTATATATAAAACGTGTTTTTAAACGAACATTAATCCTACTTTTGTTATTGGAAAATACTTTGTCTATAAGTAAATGAAGAATGAAGTTATCAATGATAAACAATATTATTAAATAATATTATTCAATAATATTGTTTATCATTAATTCCATACACACGTATTTTAAAACACCTACACATGATCGAAACGTATCCCTCATCCGTTTAAGAAACAGAAAACGTTTTTAAAACGTATCAATGATGACGTAACTAGAACGCTCTGTGTGGGGAAAATAACTATATTGGCTTATGCGTATCACATGACGCGTGCTATTTCCTGTTATTTCTTATGTATTACATTGTTGCATTTACGGGTTACCCTGCCAAGGAGAACTGTTTTTTATATTCTTCTGCATTTGTATAGGTAAGTAGACCTGTATTTCTTTTTTTTTGCCGTGCGATTTGTAATGAATGCCAGACATTTTCCACATTGCTAATTTGTACGTTGTACAATTTCATTTTCATTACTACATTTTTTTGTAGGTACAGCAGAGGTAACTATGATACACTTAAAAATTGTATTTAATCGCCAATTTAAAAAAAAAACAATTTGAAGGATTTTTTTATGCAACTGTTTTTCAAATAGTGAGAATTTTTCAAAGAGTGAGCCCCCATCAAACTGAACGCCCCTTCCATGTTTTATCATCTAACCTTCTTGTTCAAATACCAACAAAACTATCAACTTCCACAGATACATAATTCTTCTAGCCTTAATTTAGAATAAGAGAAAAAACTGTATTTTGAAACTGGTGTAGAATTGACCAGTGACCGTTCATCTAGTGATAGTATAGAATAAGTTGTATTTTTCATCTAACTAATGACGAAATGTTTTATTTAGGTATTCTTGAGCAGTTATTAGTCCGGACGGCTGGTAGTTTAAACAATTATGTTACAATGGCAATACTTCTACAATATCTATTGTGGTAATAAGATACATATTAGGTAAAGAGTCGTATCAATGTTTTATATCAAACTTTTTTTCAGAGGACGTTAATCTTAATTTCCCGACAAACAAAAATAACGACCTGCAAATGCTTGGAGTGTAAAAGAACGGCTGAAACATTCGGCCACCAGAATACTTAAACCAAATGACGTCAAGAAACACCATAGAACAGCAATAATAGAATTTAAGTTTCTTATGTTTTTGATTTCAAGATGTTTGGTTTCAGTTCCCAGACATGTATATGTATATATATTATTACTAATTATATTATGTTTATATACTTGAATATATTTTTTTCTTAATTCGCTACTGTTTACTTTACGTGTAACTGCGACAGCAGCATAAATTGGTAGGTGAAAATTTTAACGGTTGTAGATAACCCGTTAAAACAACGTTGAAAAACACATTTCTTAAACGTTTACCAATACGTTTAATTTCCCTTAATATTTAACGTTATTAAAATATTATTTAGAAACGTATATATTTAAGATTATTAAGATGTAAAATGAACGTTGTGAATTCACTTACTTTAAACGTTTTTATTTTCGTTACGTTAAACGTTTAAAACCGCGACATTTTTAAGTTGAATGTACGTAGTAACGACACGCATTTTTCAAATGGTGTTTGGACATTAAAAACGTTTTTTTAACGTATGTGTTTATTGGGTAATGGCAGGACCGACAACTCCTACACATTTAAAGATATAACGATGAGCCAGGAAAATTTCGATTTAGTATGATATCAGGCTCAACAGTACGTAGGATTTTTTTAATTGATTTTTGTCTTTGAAAAAAAAGTTCGAAAAAAACGAACAAAAATTGCTCGAAAATTGTTAATAACAATTGACCTATGCAATATAACAAAAAAAAATCCTACTTACTGTTATGGAGAAACTAGTTTTGACTATTCAGTTAAAATATCAAGTCAATTGAAAAAAAATTATTCGATGTATTGGTTCGGCCGGCTTGAAATTTCACGTTTCGAGAAAAAGGCGTTTAAAGTTTTTATCTGCAATGCATACCACCATACAGTTGACCTCCGAGATTGACCTCCTTCTCCTGCTTTTCTTTTCTTAGTGATTTTGAAACGATCCTGACCTTTTTTGCTTCATCAGACAAGGACATATGCTCCAATTCTCGATACCAACAACCTAGTACCTAGATTGCGCTGGCATAGAGCAGCGAAAGGGATCGCGCTAGTTCCAAAATTCGAGCCCTTACAGGTTTCTCCCATACATAAAACTTTTCCACGTAATATTTACGATGTTAAGGGACATTTTAAGCAAAAAATCGAAAGTGCTAGGGTGGTGTACCCCCTTAAGACATACATGAATTAAAAAAATACCCCACTTTTGAAAGTGGAAGTATAATGAAAGCTTATGACGTTAGGGCAGCAAATTGCAATTGTACGGGGAACATTGCGACATTATTTTGAGGAATAGTTAGTATTGTTTAGTTAATTAAAGCAATTTTCGCTCTGCGCATAGTCATTTTTGCCAAGTGCTGGCGATGGCAGGAAAATTTGACTCCCCGCTTCGCCTGCATAAATAAAAAGGCTCTTGTTCGCTGTCCCATTTTCACTCGGATGCGCGCATATATTATAAATATGTTTTCAGGGAAGACACGAAATTGTCTAGTTAACGCGCATTTAACAATCTAGCGGCGAATTTCGCAGGTTTACGGGGGTAGCGTTGCACCTCCAGGGTGTTTTTATGAGAATGACAAATGCCATGCTACAGAAAAATGTTTTTTTTCCCAAGATAAAAAAATGAATACGAGGGACGATGAATTTTACAAAACTAGTAGTATGTGAAATTAATAAAGAATTTTCGTATAGAATAAAACTTGTATTAACTTTCCCAAGAATATGCAAGTTTATAATTAATATTTTCAATCTACGAAAGAGAAAAAGCTATTTCGAAGCGTACATAAAGTAGTCCTAGATTTATCTCAGTTTTTCATGATTTAGTCCATCTAAAGAAAAATGTAATCATTCTAAAAACTTTAATCTACTCCCTTGTTTATTTATTTTTTTACAGCCAAAATAATTTTTAACGAAGACATTCATTGTTACGCAGTTGGCAGCAGTGATACAACCACTCAATTATATTGAAATAAAAAATATAATGGCATGCTTTATTGCATTTTAAATTTCGCGCTTGACATTCGTTATTACGCAGTTGTCAGCAGACCCGAAATTATTGTTTGACAGTTTGATATTATCTGAACCTTCGATTGGCTTTAATAGTGGTTTGTCTTTTTTGAGCTTCAAACTTCTATCTGGTATTGAAAAACTGTTATTTTCAGAACAATCAAATGTTCTGTTATAGTTGTCAGACTTCCCTTTGCGAAATGTCAAAACAGTTAAACAGTCAAGAGTTAGTTGCATCTTCGATAAGCTATTTTGAAAAAGAACGAGACAATATAACGAATCAATTTTAAAACCGCCTAGAAAGCGTAATCCTACCAAGAGGATTACAAATACTGTAGCATTGAATACAAGTGTTAATTGTAACATTTATAATGATTGCTATTTATGTACAAACATCTACACTGCACTATTTGTAACCGATGATGTTTGTGAGAAAATCTTCTTATCTATAAATTCTTTTTATCTATATTTTAAAAATTTCAAAACTTGTCTGTGTGTCTTTTTCTACTAATTTTTGCTACCATTAAAAACATATTTACTAACTTCTATTACAAATTTTTCATGCTCATTTTGGTACTCACATACGCTACATTGGTACTTAAATACGCAAAATAAAAAGTACTCTCAGCGTGTTGTCAGACTTCCCTTTGCGAAATGCCAAAACAGTTAAACAGTCAAGAGTTAGTAGCATCTTCGATAGGCTATTTTAAAAAAGAACGAGACAATAGAACGAATCAATTTTAACATCACCTAGAAAGCGTAATCCTACCAAGAGGATTACAAATACTATAGCATTGAATACAAGTGTTAATTGTAAAAATTTATAATGATTGATACTTATGTACAAAAAACTACACTGCACTATTTGTAACCGATAATGTTTGTGAGAAAATCTTTTTTATCTATAAATTCTTTTTATCTATATTTTAAAAATTTCAAAACTTCTGTGTGCTTTTTTCTACTAATTTTTTGCTACCATTAAAAACATATTTACTAACTTCTATTACAAATTTTTGCTGCTCATTTTGGTACTCACATACTCTACTTTGGTACTTAAAAGTACGCTAAATAAAAAGTACTCTAAACATGTTGATTTACTGTTTGGCCTGCCGGCAAAAACTCTTTGTGGACAATTTCCTTTCTGTCAAAAAAGCAAATCAGCATGCATTCGATCATCTTCGACTTGCTCATTCTTGCTTCTTTGGGTCTTGGAGAGCTTGAAGTGTGCCATTCCATGCTTTGCCGCTTGGTTTTCGACTCGTACTCAGACACCCAAGTCTCATCACCAGTAATGACACGTTCCATGAAATGGACATAATTTTCAATCGATTCCAAAAAGTCAAAACACTTTTATCTCCTGATGTCCTTTTTTCCTACGAAAGGTTTTTTGAAACCATTTTTGCGCCAATTTTACTCTTCCCCAGTTCGTTAGTCAAAATTTGATGAACAGTAGTGTGATTCAAATTTACTTCTTCCCCGATCATTATTGTCGTCAACCTACGATCTGAACGCACAAGATTCCGTATTCTATCGACATTTTCATCGATACTTGAAGGTGAAGGCCTTCCGCTGCGTTGTTCATCTTTAATGGACTCTCATCCTTCTGAGAATGCCTTAAAACACCGGAAAACCTGGTCTCTTGAAAAAAACACTGTCTCCGTAGGTGTGTTGAAGTTTTGCAAAAGTATCCGTTGCGATGTGTCCAAGTCCGAAGCAAAATTTGATAGTACACCGGTACTCAAAATTAATGGCACTAGAAAAAACCGGTTTAAGAAAACCGTCACAAACAACAAACAAATGACTGTAACAAGTCCAAACTTACTGACTGAATGTGCATTATATGTTAGCCTACCACCCTTCCAAGTCCTGTCTTCGTAGTGTTGCTAGATCGGGCCAGTTTCATTTCTTAATTTATACACCTCGCATATATGTATGTTATATTACATATATCTGCATTCAAGATTTTTGGAGTAGTGAAGTAATTTAGATATCACACAGTTTTACAATTTAGAAAAGTGTGGAAAAATTAGATGTGGAAGTAGTAACTTTTGTGGCGGTTTATATTATTATAAACTAATTTGTAATATCTATCTCATTATAAACTAATGTATATAAAATTATTTATATTTATAATTTATATACACCAGGTACTATCTGAAAAAAATTATAAATTGAGATTTTAGCATATCTTTGGAATTAGGTACAGTTTATATACATTTCTACGTGTAAGTACAAATAACCAAATACATTAACAAACGAAAGAAATGTATATTTTTGCATAAATAAAATATATTTTTTAGACAGAAAAGTTGAGACACACACAGACAGAACATCCTCCTTCTGAAAGCCGTAGCGCAATGTCTAAACATATTTCTTAATTAGCAGAAATCTTTTCAATGTACAAAAATCTATCTGCTATCCAACTGCACAGTGGGGCCAAATCCCAAAAACCTGGTCAAAAGTCAAAAAGTGTATGAATCTATCTGAAAATCTTTACTCGGGGGTTTTTGAGGCCGCTGATTACAAATCCGTTATCAGATTTATAAAATCTCAAAATGGCGGAGAGATACCGCGCGTGCGCACATGGAAAAGCAACAGAAAGTCAAGCAACTGCTCTGGATTTTGTTAATCGGGGGTTTTCGGTGTCGCTAATTACGAATTCGGTATCGGAATTTGAAAATTCCTATGGCGATTCCGATACGGCGAAAAATTTCAAGGCGACAATTTAACTATTCTTCATTTTTTTCCAAAAATCTTTCTATTCGATTAGCTGAATGTCATTTGCCTCTAAAGGTGCGTACAAACCTGCACACGCATGCGGTGAGAAGCTACGCATACACATACGTATGCAAATCTGGACGGTGTTTGCGTGGCCTCTCGCCGCATGCGTTACCTCTCGCGAATGACTTGAGCGCGCATACCGTGAGCCAGACTGGTGTCGGTTTTTTGGCGCACATCAAAGAAACATACGTGTGCTTTCGCGCTCCATTTGGACGGGTTTTTGTGCCGTTATAGTTTAAAGCGAGACTAGTGCGGAGTTGTTGACATATTTATATGTATTTGTGGCTGGACGCTGGAAAATGTAGTGGTCAAATGAACAGTGTATGGAATTAATAGATCTATATGAAAAAATCCCTATATTACGGGATCCAAAAAAAAGTTATATTGTTCAAAAACGAAGAAAGAGGATACATGGGAAACAATTTCAAAAGAATTAAATATGGAAACTTAATATTATAGCTAGGCAGCAGATATGGCCTTTCTTAACACTGTATCTTTTTCATTACATTAGGTATTCAAAGTCTTCTAATGGCATACGTACAAAGTTTTGAAATTGTCCGGTATTTGGTTCTAAAGCCAAATCTACTAACAAATCGAAGCTCATATGTCGAGTTCTTCTTTTAAATAAATGCTTCATCCACCATCGACTATTTTTCTTATCTTTTTTCTTTTTTAATAAACTACTAATGACTACAAATGCGGCACTGACCATAACCAACTCTTTAGACATTTTTACCACGCATGGATGGAGCGATTTGAGCACGCACGCATATGCGGCGATAAAAGTTTCAACGAATGCTCTGAGCGCGAATGGATTGAGTACGCACGCATATGAGTAGCTTCTCACCGCATGCGTATGCAGGTTTGTACGCACCTTAAGCTTAGAAATTAAGGAAGTAATATCTTTTTTTAAGGTCATTCGGTATACAATATTTTGACCCACTTCTCGAGGAAAGATAATTTTCTATTTTTAATAGCGGATTCTCATCCATATTAGGTATCTTTCATTAAGTTAAATACTTATTTCCTTGTGACGGAAATATCGGGTGAAGTACTAGTACCTACAAAAAATCATTGCAGTCTGTGAATAATAATAATTATTAATATCAGATGAGTAAATCTTAAAAAAAATTTTTTTGAAAAAACAGAATTAGTAATTTGGAAAAATGCGAAAAATTTAAATGGTGAAAAGTTTTAATATTTTGCGTCTTTGAATATTTTCTATTATATTCAGGCCCAATGTACTATAGCGATTTACATATGACCAAGATTTTCAACATTTATCGCCAACCCATACTATACAGGAGACCTTTCCAAAAAAAATTCAAAAAACGCAGATGGGCAGCTAGGTGCAGCTGAAATTCGTTCTATATAATAAGTTATAGTCTGATATACAATTCCTAATAAGTTTTATGGCGGTGTCGCGCGGTGCCACGGACATAATTTTCCGATTTAATAATATAGAATGCACAATATTTCATTATTTTCTACTTACCTTTAGAAGTAGAATCCATTTGGTTTTATTTATCAACTATTTAAACACGGGTTTATTTTCTTTACGTCTACACAATGCGTATGGCTTCAGAGAAGGCGAGTTTTCGAATGCTTTACCGGAGTCTATACAAGCAATAAAGGACTAATAGTAGTGAATACATAAACTACCCCTATTGTCAACTCAACAATAAAAAATCCAAAACTATAAACTTTTTTGGGGGGTTTAGGCCAGGTTTTTGGGAGTGGGCCCCACTGTGAACTGTGAGGATTACCCTCTTTGTTAACCTTTTGATCTGGACGTCACTAATGGAATGACACTAAATTAGCATTTTGCTCTTCACATTTCACTCGTTCTATTTATCTTTTCGCTCCCCCAAACGATCGCGCTAGGAGCTATCTGTCATTTTTGCCTGGTGAAAATTTTCCGCCGAAGCGTTTGCTCATCACAGCCTCGTGAAATAACCCCCGCTGATCGATTTTTCCGCTCAGCTTCCGGGCAATCATGCGGATAAAGAAAATTTAGAACTAATAAATTAGATTTACTCGGTATTATCGGTTTTACGTTCAAAAAATTGGATAATAATACCCTATTAAGTCATATATTTCGGGGGAAATAATGGCGAATGTTTTAACAGATGTTTAGCGTCTCTAGTCTGGGCTGTTTCAATACTATACATACACATAACAGCACTTGAAGTGGGCCAAGAAAAAACCTTATGCTCGTCTTAATATTGAACCACATCTCCGATTTTTTTGTTTTCATTTGGACTTTTTCACATAGCAATATGTCATATCTCCTCAATTACATGTATATATCAACAGAAATCAAAACAAAACAACGCTAATAAATCTCTTATAATAATTCAGATTAAGGGATTTTAAATATATACTCATTTTCTATTAAAGCAGTCCTACAACATAGAAAAAAATCACATCTCTATGTTGCGTGGTTTAATAGTTAAAAGATCATACATTTTTTTTTGGCCAACTTCAAGTTCGGTTGACTATATTTGATATACAGGGTCTGCAAGGGAGATATGGAATTTTTTGAAGAGAGTGTCTAGTGAGGTGGGGTGAACCTGTTTTCCGAAAAGATAGTAGTATCTACTCGTTGGCAGTGACCATGGAGCCGTGGACTACAGCTCATCGCATATTTGTTTACATCACCTTCATTGAAACGGGCCGTTCTGTGATCCAAATACAGCGACAGTTTCGAATTCATTTTAATATTCGTTGTCACGGTGGTGTTCCAAAGTTCGATACCATAATGAAGTGGACGAATACATTTCAACGAATCGTTTCTGTTTTTTGTGGTCTTTCTGCCGCAATTGAGAAGATGACGCATTAACCTCAAAACTGTATGGTTTCAACAAGATGTAACAACTTTTCATACGTCCAGAGCAGCAATGGCTTTGTTCCTAAGGTGTCTGATTTTGTTGCGTGGAGATGTGGAGTGGCCTCCTCGGTCCTCAGACCTGTCACCTTGTGACTATTTTTTATGGGGCTACCTTAAATCTCGAGTATACATGAACAAACCACGTACACTTGAAGCCCTTTCAGAAACAATCACCAGTGAAATTCGAAGGGTTCCACGTGAAATGCTTCAAAGGAGTTTGGACAATTTCTCACGCCGTCTACAGGAGTGCCTAGACAAAAACGGCCACCACCTAACTGATTACTTAGTAATTTTTCGCACCTGATTTCATTTCACCAACCAAGATGACCAACATTTCAGCTATGTATTAAAAATATAAATTTGAATTTCGTTGAAAAATAAGAGCCTGACAGTTTTTTAAAAAATTCCATATCTCCCTGGCTGACACTGTACATATTATGTAATTGGTATAACTATCGCCCAAGTGTTCTCTTATTTCAGATTTTGAGTTTCCATGTTCATGTTGTTGTGAGATACTGAAATAAGACCGATTGTTGAGAAAATGTATTTGATTATTTATTATTACAATTAAAAACATTACAATCGATTCATTATCATATTTTGGGCCGTAGATATTCGTGACAAATTCATATAATGGTTAAACTTGTGTTCTCTGAAGGCACAACTCAACACACCAATGCATTATTTATCTTGCTTTTGGTCGATAATCACAGTCCTTAGTCTTTCAGTAAGAGAATAAGGGCAAAAATGTTTGCATTTCATTTTATGAACAATTTTCTTCATCAATCAACAATAAAAAATATGTGGCACTATTCACGCTCCCATAATATAGATATTTAAAAGCGTCACTTATATATCGAGTCGATTATATTTCCCCTAAAATCGACCCTTGATGTACACCCGTCTGATTCAGTCTGACCCTGTTCTCCTCAGACATCCTTGCCTATGGAAAAGACAAGACACATCTGTAATAAAATAACCATAGTGAATTCAGATTCAGAATTTATTTTAGCCTTCGTCTTTACCACCTCATCAATGATTACTAAACAAGAGTAAACACAATATCTAATGCAAATATCGTAATTACAATGTGTTAAAAACAAACATTTCACTACGTAGAACGCTGTACATATTTAGTGTGCCCCAAGCTAACGCACTGGTAAGGAAACAAAGCATACCCCTGGGGATAACTTAGGGAACACTGGCACTGATGTAAACACTAATATAAAATTAGCGTTTATAATTTGATTTCGTTATTATTAAAATTTAAGGGTCTAGGGTTAGCACGAACTTCATTCATTATGAACCACATTCAGTGTTAACATTCAGCAAGAATACTAACACAAAATGTACACCAGGTTGATTTTGATGGAATATGGGTAGATATTTTTATTGGGCTTGCACGAGCTTGTACATTTTTTTGGTCTCTTGTGTACATCTGTTGTGACGTGTGCATGTACATCTTGTGATAACATGTATTATGTGATAAATTCAGGGCGTCCTATAATTCTGTTACAACTTTTAAAGCACCTATGAATTATACAGGTAATTTTAAAGGGAGACCTCCCTGCAAAGTTATCACACATACAGGGCGAGCCAAAATTACATTTTTAATACTTTATCTCGAGAAGAGAATCAGGTTTTATCTCGAGGTAAGAACTCGAGATTTGGTGTGTCTTTACTAACAAAAGGACATTTTAGGACTGTTTTTTTTTAATTTCAAGTTTATTTTTTTTCTTGTTACTCGTTGTACGTAACAAGGAGGTAAAAAAATGTTTTCAAAACAACTGTGTCCTATAGTGAATATTTTCAGTGTTAAAAATTGATCTACAAAAAAATTATGACACAAAAATAAATAGGGTTTGTTTATTTCAACCCCAAGCTGGTCAAAGGGAAAATAAAGATTTTACCCCAATATCTTGGGGTAAAATCTTTAAGATATTCTTTTGCTAGTAAGAGACACGCCAAATCTCAAGTTCTTACATTGTCCGTTATTGAGATAAAAAATTATAAATGTATTTTTGACTCGCCTTGTATGTGCGAACGAGTTTGCAGAAAGGGCTTTAAACGAAAAAAGTTTATACGAATGACCCTCTTAACAATCACCTGAACAACACATTGTTTAAAAGTTTTAATTAATAATGGGCCACCCTGTTAATTTTTTTAATATCTACACGTTCGTCAGGTAGTTCTTGTTTTGTAATCACTAGAGCTCGGAGGTTAACAATAGATCCGTGTTTAATCAGGGGCGGTTTCAGGATTTTTTTCAAAACGACCAAACGATTTTTTTTATGTCCTCACACAATGGTGCTATGTAAAATAGTCTAACAGTTGTTTCTGCAGGTAAACTAACTTCGGGTACTTTCCACTCACAGCGTTCTGGACAACTTGAACTGAACTCGGGATGATCTAATTTGGCGAATGGTATATTACACGCTACTGTCATTTTGACTAAATCCAAATTAAATTGTTTTTGTCTGTCTCGCGCACTCACACCACCACTTACACACGTAACATGCTGTCCCGATATTTTTACAAAACGTATTCGGCGTTTCGTGCACACGAATGATGGATCAATTAGCGCAGGTTTACTAATACTAAAAAAATTTGTCATCAAAGTTGGCCGACCAAAAAAAAAATGTATTTCTATTGATCTTAAATTTATAATCTTATTTAATTGTCAAGGCTGTTACATATGTGATAGCCATTATTTCTTTTATTTTACAATTTTTGTGACAGTCACTTCTTGGCAAAAGTTTGACAGCAACAAAGTTTCGTTTCGAACTTCGACAACCGCTATTTGTATTTCTCTCGTTCATAGGCAGATTTGATGACGTTTTTTTTTGAATGGCTTGTTATAACAATATTTCAGTCGCATTAAGACCGGTCCTGGAATCTATTATTAACCTACGGGCTCTAGCAATAATATGAACTTATTGGGTTTTATCTGTTTTTCTTTAAAGTAATTTAATTGAAATCTCCAAAAGTCCTGGTGATTATGTGGAAAAACATTTTTTTTTTTAAATGAAACCGGGTTTCTCCTGTACCGGGTGATACAAAAGTATCAAATATTTTTTTGCAAGTTAAAAAAAAAGTTCAATAAAAAAGTTGTTCATTACCATGTATGTTTTAAGTTTTTTAGTTTGTTGATATCTACTTTTGTTTGGTTCCTATTGTTGTGAAATTCGACTGTAGTAGCTCTGTGTAGCACCTCTGCATGTATTCTGCGCATTTCAGCAGTTATTCGCACCTTTAAGTCCTTCCAAATTACGAGGTCTTTGTTGGAACACACTATTTTAAACATGACCCCACAGGAAAAAATCTAAGGGCGTCAAATCCGGAGATCTGGCAGGCCACTCAATAGATCCTCTTCTGCCGATCCACCTGTTTCGAAAAACATGATTTAAGTACTCTATAACATGTACCGCAAAATGTGGAGGAGCTCCATCTTGTTGGAAGAAAATTCTATTGTCAATACCTCCATTTTCACCTAGGAATAAGTCTGTGATCACAGGTATCACCTGAGTTTGTAGCAGTTGAAGATATCGATCAGCGGTAAGGGTTTCATCAAGAAAAAATGGGCCTATGATGTGTCCTCTTATAATGCCTACCCACACATTTACTTTTTGCGGATATTGTGTGTGTGCTTCTTGCACCCAGTGTGGGTTCGCTCTCGCCCAATACCGACAATTATGTCGATTTAATGTGCCGTTTAACATAAAGGTCGCTTCATCTGAGAATACAATATTTGAAGCAAAATTCTCATCTGCATTACATCGTTCTATCGTGTACTCACAGAATTCCATCCGTTTATCAAAATCATTTTCATTCAATTCATGTATTAATTGAAGCTTATAAGGATGAATTTTTTTCTTTTTTTAAAATTCTAAGCTCAGAAACACGGCTAATTTCTAAATTGTCTGCGACTTTTTTGTCAATAGTCAACAAATTGTCAACAGAACATTTAACGCTTTTTCCTCACTTGTTGCCGATTTTGGTCTACCAGTTCATTTCACGTCTTTAACGTTACCAGTTTCTCGAAATTTTTTAATTAGTTGACAGACTATTCCTTGAGATACAGGAGTATCTGGGTAAATTCCGTTGAATACAGTATACACTTCGCTTTGAGTCCTCTTCCTATTTCCGTACCCATAAATCATTAATATTTAAATACGATATCTCTCACTCAAATGTGCCATGTCTTCAAATTTAATAATTTGCAAGAATGTCAAACAAAAACTTTGCTTTAAACCGACAAAAATTATTTATTCTTTGTTTGTATTAATTTAAAATCAAATTTACATGGCATTTTTTAGCAAAAGTAATGTTTCTGTTTTAAAACTGCATGCCTTTTTCCCTTATTAGAGGTGACGAGTGAATCGTAATAATTTTTTTTTTCGCTTATTTTTTTTTTCAAAAATTGCAAAATTTTGTGACTGAATAGAGAAAAATATGCTTTTTTCATAACGAAAAAAAAAGTATGGGTGCCATTTAAAAAAAAATTGGTTGCCATAGGAACAAAACAAAAGACGATATCAACAAACTAAAAAACTTAAAACACATGGCAATGAACAAAATAACTTTTATATTGAACTTTTTTTTAACTTTGCAAATAACAAAGTTAAAGCCATTATTTGATACTTTTGTACCACCAAGTATAGATAAGACAATATATTTGTTAAATTAGTGTTTACACTAATAAAACTCAATTCAAAGAATAAAGTAGAACGTAATTAAAGACAACATTCTCTCTGCCTTAATTTGACTCAGCTAATCGTCAACTGTCTCTGTGATTATTGACTTTGTCACTGCGAATTCCAGTAAAGGCGAAGAATTACTTTCCCGAACATTATTCGTGAGCCGTGACCTCAAATTCGTCACTAAAATAAAAACTCTCCGTTTTTACAGTTTCTTAACAACGATACAGCTGCAAGATTACATCGCAATCTCCCTATAGGATACACAAGAAATTGCGATGGGCCGGCCAAATTTGCCTACTCATTTTATAGACCCAATTTTTTCTCTCTCCTCTCTTGTTTCCTACGGAGATAAATGAATAACTGCCTACAAGAATTCGCCTTTCTTATGCGGAAAGTATGCAAATTTTTCCGGCTTATTACCTAATCATTTTTCGCGGGACGGAGTCGGATGCTTCCAGTATCGCGCAAAGCAGAATACACGATGACACTAATTGGTGATTAGCTTTACATAAAAGGGGGGGAAATTGTATTTATGGAGTATAAAAATGCCGGCGGATTTATAGGTTGTCACAGTAATGAGTTTTGACTGAAGGCATATCGTAAACCGTTTTTATATCTGGCTAAAAACTGTTTTGTTGTGACGACTGAAATGCTAGTTCATCCACTTTTCCACCTACCAAATGGATGTAATTTATGTCAACCTGAAAAGGATGCTTTAATTTAAGTACTTTGCTTTAAAATCTAGACTTTTAAATTATCTAGCTATACATTCTTGAAAGACTCTTGTTATAAATTCTAAAAATGAAGGCAACTGACTGAACTTTAATTTTTCTTGGTCAAATCTGAAAGTTAGAAATGTTAAGGCTTTTAAATGTGATTGATTCAAATCATTCGTTAAGAGTATTAGGGTTTGTAGAAATGTTTGATTTTTGAAAATTTGGACTTTGGCTAATATGCCTGTGGTAGACTTGATGAAAATATTTTCAAGATGGCTGGACTTCCGGTTATACAGGAAGTGGGCACTACCTTCCTTATTTTTACGCTTTCAGGGGCACATTTTTCCTTAACATTTATTATAAAAATAAGAGTGACTAATAGGGTTTTTGGGGTCGCTGATCCGAAGTCATATTTTCAAAATTCAAAATGGCGGATCCAATATGGCGGACAAAATTTTCAAAAAATAATGGATCAGGACCAAACTTGGTTTACATAGGTTTTTGGGGTCGCTGATTACGAATCCGAAGACCTATTTTCAAAATTCAAAATGGCAGATCCAATATGGTGGACAAAATTTTCAAAAAATAATTGATCAGGACCAAACTTGTTTTAGATAGGTTTTTGGTGTCGCTGATTACGAACCTGGAGTCAGATTTTCAAAATTCCAAACGGTTGTTTAATATACACATGCTTTAGGCTATTTTTTTTTAAGTATATAATAAAAAGTATGTTTGAAGTTTATAGAGTCGCTAAGTACGATTTGAACACTACAATAACAGAAACCAAAAAAAAATAATTCCTTATGTTCCTCCCTCTCGGCGTGACCCAGATAAATTTTGTAGATCAATTGATTTCTTTTAGAATCAAAACAAATTTTTATAATTTTATAATCATTTAATTAAATAAACATTTGAATGTGAACGATTATAATTTATAACAATTATAAATACTAAATAATAAAAAAAAATAAAAAAAAACACAAAAATTCTAAAATTTTGATTTTTTGCAATTTTAAAATTTTTTTTTTTGAAAAAACTGAGCAACGAAAAATTTTGAAAAAAATTGAGTTATAAACCTATATATGGAGAATACGTAAAAAAAATCAGAGCTGTAGCCATATGCGTTACCGAAAAACTGATTTTTCAGTGAAAAAAGCATTTTTTTCATGTTAATTGTTTATAACAAGGATTTAAATAAATTAATTATTGCAATTTTACGGCAAAATTTTATAAATTAGGTACCTAAGAGTCAATAAAATACTTCGACAAAATCGGATTAGTTTTATCATTTTGCCGTTCAGTGTGTGACTGATTGATGGTCTCTCCTTCAGTATTTTTACTATTTTTTTAGAGTTTTTAGTATTTGCTTTTTTTAGTTTTTTAGTATTTCGTCGTTTTTTTTTTTAGAATTCATAAAATTGTTTTTTTTTTTAGTTTTCAGTATTTTCAGTTGATTCTAAACGAGTAATTTATTACGCGTTGTAAAAATATTTTCAAATATCGTCTAACTCAGAAACACCCCTGGAAATAGCAACAAGAATTGGTTTTCATTGGTTTACTATCAGAAACGTCCACGAGATATTCCCTCAGGGGTATCTGCCACCGTTCATAGTGCAAAGAGACATATGAAATATAAAATGAAATTATATTTTTACTCAAAACTCAATCTTACATTGATATCAGAATCGGGGGTACTTTTTTAGGGGGTATCAACCCCAAAGCCTTTTTTTTTCGTGATCAACGACCTCCAAAAAGCAAAGACTAGTAAGTTTCGTTGCAATTTAAGAATGATTGTATAGCCTATGGAGAGCGTCTTATATAAGATTTATCGGCGCTCCAAAGGTTACTAATCAAATTGTCGCATTTGGAGTTCAGAGAACCCACATGTGATTGTCGAAAAACAAATGCATCCACAACGTGTTACTGTTTGGTGCTAATTTTGGGCTGGAGGCGTCATTCGACCATACTTCTTCGAAAATGTGTCTGGTCAAGCAGCTACTGTTACTGGTGCTCGATATCGCGATACGAAAACTGAGTTTTTTCTGCCTAAATTGGATGATATTGAAGTGAACTACATGTGGTTTCAACAAGACGGTGCGACATGCCACATAGCCCGTGAAACAATCCAATTACAGCATGAGACATTTCCTGGTCGTGACTCTCTCGTTTCGGTGATCAGAATTAGCTTCTTAGATCATATGATTTAACAGCATTTTTTTTCTATGGGGTTATTTGAAGTCAAATGTCTTTGTCACCAAGCCCGCATCTATCCGTGCATTGAAGGAGGAGATTCAACGCTGCATCAACAAATTCAGCCACATTTATGCAAAATGGTCATGGAAAATTTCGACAAAAGTGTGCGTATGTGCCGGCAAAGCCGTGGAGGTCATTTACCCAGTGTGTTATTCCATACAACCCTATCATATGTACTTTATGTTTCAATAAAAAATATAATTGAAAAAAAAACGTGTCTTCTGTTTAATTCAAATTTTGCGTAAATTTTGTTGGCACCTTTTGCATGTTGCTGTCATTATTACATAACCAGCCTACTAATTCCATAAACCAAACATCAAAAGATACATGTTTTATCTGCGTTTCGAAGTTTAAAAGATTTTCCTAAGAGTATGCAACATTTTCTTGCTAATAATTTCTGGGTAAATGCTGACTTTCTGTTTCCATTGCTTCTTGTGAAGATGAACTAAAGCTTCAAGCTGAAACTTTGAACTTAAGAATGCCTAATTGCTGTAAGCGGATCCGTATGTTTTCCATCCAAATGCCTTCAATTACGTCGAGTACCCGCTAACAATGTAACAGATACAATTCACATTAGGTAAACATGCGAACTGAGTATTTAAACACAGTTTTCGTTTTACCTCAGTCTAATTTCACGTGCTCGCTCGTTGAGGAAGCGAGAGATAGCGTCCCCACGCGCCCGGCATTCGCAAGCAGTGGCGTGCACTAGGGGAACTTTGAGGTGGAAAATCTCAAAATTCTCTAGTCTTTGTAGTTTTTTTTTTACAAGCTTTTATTTAACTTGCAATGTATGTTTGTTTGTATGTATGTTCGGGTCAAATTTTGCAACTGAATATTAAATTAGTTCTCCTCAACCGATTAAGATAAAATTTTGCATACACGTTTAGTTTGGATGACAATGCACGGTTAGCTAAGTTATGTAATTCTAAATTCAAAATGGCGGACGTAAGATGGCGTAATAGTTATTTTTTGGGCACTCCCATGAAACGGGTATCAAATGAAAGGGTTTGCTGAGAAGAAATAAGAAAATAAAATGTATTTACTCTAAATCCAAAATGGCGGACCGTCCAAGATGGCGGACTAGTTATTGTTTGCGCACTCCCATGATATGGGTATCAAATGAAAGGGTTTGCTGAGAAGAAATAAGAAAATAAAATGAATTTACTCTAAATCCAATATGGCGGACCGCCCAAGATGGCGGACTAGTTATTTGTTGTTCACTCCCATGATATGGGTATATAATGAAATGGTTTGCTGAGAAGAATACGAAACACATAATAAAATGACTCTACTCTAAATCCAATATGGCGGACCACCCAAGATGGCGGACTAGTTATTTTTAAGCACTCCCATAATGTGGGTATCAAATGAAAGGGTTTGCTAAGAAGAATACGAATAAACTGACGTCTGCGTTCAACCTTTCGAGAAGTTGGTGTACTACTGCCCGGCTAAACAGTAAGACTTAGCGGGGTCGTGTCTTAACTAATATCAACCTATACCTTAGGCAAATTCTAGTGGCGGTGAAAAAATTCAAAATTTTTAAAAAAAAACAAGCTTTTTTATTTAAATGCTCTAAAAAAGAAGAAAATAAACTTTAAATTGAATCAAACCCATAAATTTATTACATTACACAATTTATATCATACAAAAGCTTGTCGAGATTTACTTGTGTAGATAAACAAGAATGTAATAATTATGTAACTTGATCTTGACATAAGAAAATCTAAGAAAAAAAAGTATGCATTTTATAAAATAGGTAAATACATCTACACAAGTAAATCTCGTGACAAGCTTTTATATCATATAAATTTTGTAATGTAATAAATTGATTTGTTTGATTCAATTTAAAGTTTATTTTTTTTAGAGCATTTAAATAAAAGCTTGTTTTAAAAAAAAAATGTTATTATTAATTTGTTTTAGCTCCAAGAGAGATCTGCAATCTGCCCAGCGGGCAATACGTATATGTTTTGACTAGAAAGTAGAGACATGTAGAGCATCACTCCAGTGAGTGATCTTCTTTAAAAATATCTAAAAATCAAGTGAAAAAAAGTCTACAAAAAAAGTGAAGTTTAAAAAATTGTGATAACTATGATACTTGGAGTGGGTACTGGAACCTTCGGCGTAGAAACAAAAAACTGAATGTTTTCCACGAAACACCGAAATACTATACTTTTCTCGTCGCGCCTTTCGCTAACTAAGTTAGCATCTTCAGGTGAAGATTAAAACTAAATTCTAACCTACTCATTTGCACTATTTATACTCAATTTGTTGCCACGGTTCACTAAACCGTAGTATCTGCGTCTGTTTATCAGAGCAAACAGTGGACTGGTGGATATCGGACCATTGTCCTTATTCATACTACTGTTACAGTTAATGATTTCTAAACTTTCAAAAGCATCCAACTGTCTACTGTTTGTTACATTTCTAATTAATTTTAATTTATTTATGTCCATCCTGTTTGTTGTCAAAAGCGTCTTGGGCAACACAAGATTTTTCCGTTCTGTCGTATTTAAAATGAGCCATGTGTTCTTTAAATCTTGTCAAAATATATCTTTTTGTTTGCCCAATATACTTTTGATCACAGTCTTTACAACTTATTTCGTATATTCCTGACTTTTCGTTATTGTCGCTTTTGTATTTGGGGTTACCCAAAAGCGTATGTAGTTTATTTTTAGAATTATAAACCAAATTGATATTAAATGTTTAAAAATTTTATCTAGTCCGCGGGTGAATTTAGGTTCATATGGTAACGAAACAAATTTCGAATTTTCAGTATATCTACGAAAAGTCTTGGAATTGTACAGGGTTCTCTTAAATGTATGCTTTCTTATTAACCTATATATTAAATGGACTGAGTACTAACTAGTACTCTAAGTAACTATGATACTAACAAGTTACAAAAACCTTTTATATTTTCATTTACATTTCAGATTAATCATTTTTGCCATTGAATATACAGTGTGTCCCCACTTAAGGTATAGCCACTCTTCTAAAATCTTTATTTATAGTCCGATATTGACGATTTTTTTTAATATATAGGTCTCATAAAAATACATTGAATGCATGATCATCCATCCATCCCCCGTAGAATAAAGTCGTGAATAGGGTTCAGAAATAATTGTGCTGTAACACAGGGTCGGACTCGTAATCCGTCATGTTATTGACGGAAGATGACGTATGAGAGATCAAAAAAGGTGTTAATAGTATATGTTGTATACCTATTGCTTGTGTCATTCAGAAACATTGACTGTCCTCATTGCTTGAGAGTACGTTGCTACGACTAGTAGTCTTTCTCCATTTATTCTCGTTAAACGTGAGCGATTGGGCCTGTATATTTTGTTGTAGAAGAAAAATGCTAGTTCCACACCTACTGAAGTTAAAGTGCAAATTCAAAATAGGTCATATGGACAGAGGACATTATTTTCACGAATTTCGCACAGTTGTTTGTATTACTATCTGTCACTTGTTACTAACATCATTAGGTACATTATTATTTTTTTACAGAGGACAATACACGTGTTACTACTGTTTCTATACTCTTAGCCGCTGTTTGCAAAACCCGTTACGGTAACGACCTTATTACCGCAAAATCTGTTGTTTCCACCTCTGTCAGCCACATATATTATGTGTTTTTTAACGCATTTATTATTTATGTGTTCGTTACAAACTCTTATTGTGATTCTTATCACAAATGAGAATAAATTCATTCATTGGTCTAATCCATCAAGACATTTTTTTAGCATCATCTGGTAGCTCAAGAAATTCACTGATTTCATGTAAAAGCTTATATACTTGATACTTGAAGGCTTGATATAAAAGTGACTGAAAATTTAGAGTTCACTTTTATTCATTGTCCTTTAAATTTGCTTACGTCATTTGTGAATAACAAATCCATTTTAGTATACAGTGTGTTTTTACAAGCAGAAACCGCAATATTTTCATTTATCGTGTTCGTATTATTCTATGTATATTTCCCTACCAACACCAATTTGTATCAGTTACAGTTGATGAAGAATAATGCATGTTGTTGGGAGGGTGGTTACCATATTGGAAATTTAGCATTTCAAAACAATAGAGAATACAACCGCGACTGTATTAATAATGTTTCCGCCAGTAGATACTTTATCAATGAAGCTGTATTAAATTTCAAATTGGTTTAATTAACGCTTTAATTAATATTTAAATTAGTCAGGAATTTTAATTATATAAAATTAATAGATATTACTAAAACTCGGTGTAGTTACTAATTTTTAATTTCTGAATAATATGCTTCAGAGCTCTTTAAATATATTGAACAACCTAGATGTACTCGTACATACATATCAATTATTAATTTAAGAGGAATTTTAGTTAGATTTGTACATAAAGTTTTTAAGCGACAATATTCACTTTAAACGTTTTTTTGCCAAATATGTATATGATTTTCCATTGTCTAGTAGCCGTACATTGCGTAAAACATTGTCCTCTGTAGATGTAAAAAATAATAAAGCACTGATGTTAGTGACAACAAACAACTGTTAGTAATACTAAGTTAGCAACTGTGCGAAATTCGTGAAAATAATGTGCGTGGTATGTCGTCCTCTGTTCGTGTGAACTATTTTGAATTCGCACCTTTAACTTCAGTAGATGTGGACCGATCATTTTTCTTCTACAACCATATGTACAGACCAAATCGCTTGCGTTTAATGCGAATAAATGCAGAGAGACTACTAGTCGTGGCAACGTACGCTCAACCAATGAGGATAGTCGGTGTCTTTTTGATCTCTCGCACGTGGTCTTCCATCAATAACATGACGCATTATGAGTCCGGCTCTACGGTAAAGCACACTTTCGAAAGCGCGACGACAACAATGAACTAGAGCTTCGGTTTAACTTCTCGTCAGGAGACATACAGCGGTGACATAGAAGACTGCCCTCTAGTGTGCCTAAAATAGACTTGATGCGTTCCAAGGTCAACAACCGCTAGATGTCGTTCCGGTGTATATACTCCATCGATTCTGATTTTAAGAAGTGTAATATCAAATCCTTAAAAAATTTCGATTACTTTTTTCTCACTCAACGTTTTTGTCAAAGAAAAGTTAATTCAGGCAAGAAAATTACCTTGCGTCACACACTGATTAGATTCTGCTCATAATTTATTTTATATCTTAGGCATAGAACATACTTATTTTGGCATAGAACGTACGTAATCCGTCCAAGGGGGTGCATCAAAGCGAATTACATTCACCCCCAGAAACTGCCATTCCCAGTTAATTATGTCGGAGTTGAATAAATTAATGTGCCTCTCTCATTTCGGTTAGATATGGTGGCCTAGGAAATCTGACCCTGCCAGATTATGAGGTTCTGCAATGTATTTGAACAGCAGCATAAACATCTATCTCATAATATGTGATGTTTACCGTGTCAAAGGTTAGAATAATAAAGACTTGGGCATGTAGTAAATTAACAGTTAATTGATGTCAGCTTAATGCTGTGGCCTTTGACGAGGAAACGCACAATTTTCCATTCAGTGTGTATAAACCCTAAACTGTAGTTGGTTCTATTCAAGATTCTAATGAATGTGACAAAACAGTACATCCTATCAAAATGAACGTTAATAGAATGCAGGCTTTCACGGCTGTTGTCCAATGGTGAAGTTATTTCTTCCGGGTTTTGCCGCGGTCGTCTGAATTGACTTGACGTTTCGCTGATCATGCTGTCAGCTTCTTCACAAGGTTTCTAAAGACTGGTGTTGTCGTCTTTTGCTCCTCGTTATATACCTTGGCTCTGCTATGTTTGGCTGCACATCCGTCGAGCTCGGTTTACCATGACATTCCAGGCCACTGGTTCTTGGTATCGCTAATCTCCATGTATTACTCAGTCGGTACCCGTCCTCCCTATTAAAATTATTATTGTTTTTCATGATCTCCAGGGATTCTCTAATTATTATTGGGTTATATCTTGTAGTTTTGTCTAACACTCTGATGTTCTCATAATCGATTTTGTGATTCTCGTTGGTATGAACATGTTCCGCTATTGCTGACTTGTCTGTATTCTCCAGTCTGGTATGTCGTTGATGTTCTTTGATCCTACATTGTATACTTATTCCTATCTGTCCAATGTAGCTTTTCCCACAGGTACATTTTAACTCGTAGACACCTTTAGTTAAAAGTCTAGGAACCGGATCCTTGTGTGAGGGAAGCACTTGCTGTATTTTCTTGATTCTACACTGTGCGAAATTGTACACCAATATTCTTTTTCGACAGTGTTTTCTTGAGTTTATCTGTCACTCGTGAGAAATAGGGTAGGCAAGCATACGTTGTTGGTTGTTGCTCTACTTTTGTTCTCTGGGTGCGGCATACTCTGTCGATGCATCTTTCTTTATAACCGTTTTTCGTTAAAGCTTCCTTAATTTGCTGTAATTCCTCTGGTCTGCTTTCGTCATCACATATTGTTTCAGCGCTATGAACTAGTGTTTTGATTAACGATCTTTTCTGTTGCGGATTGTCAATTGTGATGAGATGCTGCGTTCAGGTAACGATCTGTGTGAGTTTTCTTCCTGTATGCTCCTTGGGCCAGCTTGATATTGTTCGTACGTTTTACTAACACTTCCAAAAAAGGTAAAACTCCGTATTTCTCAGTTTCCATTGTGAACTTTATGTTGGAATGTAGAGTATTCAGATAGTCGAAGAAAACAGTCAGAGAATATATTCCAGGGGGCCATATGATGAATGTATCGTCCACGTACCGTAGCCAGCATTTTGGTTTCTTCTCACTGCCACGAATGGCCTGTTCTTCAAACGCTTCCATAAATAAATTTGCAATTACAGGTGAAAGCGGTGATCCCATAGCGGCTCCGTTCTTCTGTTCGTCGAAATCTCCATTCCATAGAAAATATGTTGTTGACAGGCAGAACTTGACTAGATCAGGTATGTGTTCACTTAATCCTTTAGGTACAAGTTCTAGACGAATCAGGCTAACTGTCTCTTCATCTCGTACATTAGTAAATAATGACTCCACATCGAAGCTCACCATGATGTCACTGTCGGATATTTCACTTTCCAATTTAGTTGATTTTCTGTCTTGGTTTCAAATAAGTTACGGGACTGATTTGTTTTTTTTACATAATGATTTTATAAATCCTGTATTTTTAAGATTAAATAAGTTTTTCGCAAGAGAAAATCGCCTTCAGTAACTGAGTTTCACCTTGAAAACTTGAGATAATATCGTACACATTTTATATTTACGTAACAAGTGTTAGATTATAATAACTTTCAAGAAATTTAAAATTTACTTTAAATTTATTCCCGAAGTTTTGATTGGGGGGGAAATTGTTTCACCTCTAAAATGTAAATTAAAGGAGCATATGAGCCCAGAATCATATCGTTTGGCCCAATGTTATTTTTGGTGAGATTTCTGAAACAAAGGCCTCATACTATGGATACGACAATTATCCTTTATTACATTAATGATCTTATTATTTATTATATTATTTATCCTACAAATTGCCAGTAAAGGATAATAGTTGTATCCATGGTATGAAGTCTTTGTTTCAGAAATCTCACCAAAAATAACATTGGTCCAAAAGATATGCTTCTGGGCTCGTATACTTGTTACATGTTCTCTTCCATAGTACATGCACGAATATAGGCAAATCAGCAATTAATCCAAAGTTCATTTTTTATCGTTAATCAGTTGAGTTTAATATTTCTTTATTTCACTTCATATAACGGCTTTGAATATATGACCCTCTGAGACCAGGCAATAAATTTTACATATTTACCAACAACAGTCCTAACTCCTTGAGTCAAGACGCCCTTAAGGAACATTAGGAGAAAATGGTGGGCAATTTTCAGCATTCCCCGTTCAAGATGATCACATCCTTTCTATATTTTATAGAGGACTTGCCAGAGACTAGTTACGGGTTAGTTGAAACGACGCCGCTAATTAGAAGAATTATTAGCTGGCAAGTTCGTTAATGTTGGCTATTCTGACATATTATTGCCTCCCGTATAAAGTTTGAAATATTCACTCTAGACAGATTCAAATCTCCAATAGGATTATACAGTACAAATTGGGACATAACTAGAGACATAACTTGGATCTCTATGCTTTATTCTCTACTTACGCAAAGTATGTCAGATACCAACTTTTCCTCCTTTTGTGCTTTAGGACTTCCACTACCTTTTTTTTCACTTCACACTTAATGTTACACATTAAATTTTAATTCAAAATATGGGACTATGAGAAGAGTTAGCTAGACTGTGTTTAACCTTAACTTACTGGAAGTAAGATCACTTATAAATACGCTGCTCAATAGAGCAGAAAATATATGTGAAGAAGATAACAAACTACTCGATACGGGGAAAACAAGGAGCTAGCTACAACCTACGCATGCGTTGTGGATATCACTGGAGTGACAGATCGCTTTAGTAAAGCTTTGTAGAAGAAAACCATCACTGTTCCTTTTGGAACGGCGCAGAAGATACAACGATTACTTCTTCCAAATACAGATCGTATATCAAGGGCATCAGTGAAAGTTTTTACAAATTAGATTGGGTTTACAAATTAGAATGTACATGTGGAAGAACATACATATACAATGTGGAAGAGCCAAATGGAATAAATTGAGTAGCTCCATTACTATGATTTTTTTTTTGAAAATCCTGAGACACGTCAATTTCTAATTCTAAAATGACATCTTGCGACGTAAAAATGCAGGCAGAAGTTGTTCGCCTATTTTAAGAAAAATATCCGGAGTTGCCGCCGATATCTCAAGGTACCGTAAGTAAAATAGAGAAGCAATTTGGATGGAGAAACTTATTTAGCGCTGCTCCAAAATAATGTTGACGATGGCAAACTTGTATCCAGCTGAAGGAAACCCACAACTTCCAGGTAATGCAATATGGTTCCAACAGGATGGTGCACCAGCACATTACGAAGTCAATGTCCGACAATATCTCCACACAATCTTTCCAAATCGCTGGATAGGGAGACGTGGTTCTATAGAATGGCCTGCACGATCACCTGATCTCACGCCGTTAGACTTCTTACTATGGGGATATGTAAGAAGTATGGTCTACAAAACCAAACCCGACGATTTAGCTGACTTAAGAAGAAGAATAACACTTGCAATTAGCAATTAACTAACGTTAGAAGACATTTCCATTTACATCTAGGATGCTGCCAAGATGCTACATTCTGAACATCTGCTGCATTAATAATGATTTGTTTTTTATTTTAATGTAATGAATTTTCTACGCTATAGAAATTTTTTTTCTTGTTAATTTCTGCAATAAAATTTAAAGCCATAGCAGTTTTGAATAGAGGATGAAAATGCCTTTCAAATGAAGTATCACAAGCCCCCTACTTCTATGTTGGAAATCTAGGGGTTATAGCTGTCAATTGAAGGGGTTGAATTTAGGGATGATATTTTCACGTCGCAAGATGTGATTTAAGAATTAGAAGTTGACGTGTCTCAGAATTTTCTAAAAAAAATGCGTAATATTGGAGCTACTAAATTTATTCTATTTGGCTGTTCCACACTGCATATATGTTGGCCAAAGGGAACGCAGCATCAAATGCAGAATAAAGGAGCACTGACAGTACGGTGCCTGAACACTTTACCAACAAGGCGACCTTAAAATAAACTTCGATGAGGTTAAAAAGGTTGGTGAGTGTGGCCAATACTATCCAAAAGTTAGACGTGAGTAGGTAAATCGAAATTATGAAAACATCGAACGATTTCAATATCTGGAAACCATCAAGTCTTCGTTCTAAGACTCTCCAAGGATCGGAAAATGGTATTTATTAGTTCGGTACAATATATAGGGTTTGTCCGGAAAGTAATGTCAGTGAGCTTTGAAAAATGGTTTTTATTGGTTCTATGTCTACAAATCTTTAGAAACCTTCAAAATACATTCCTCCTGCGTCCACACATCGGTTCCAGCGGGTCTTCCACGCATCAAAAGCCGCACGGTAGTCGTTTTCCGGAATCGCCATTAAAGTGTCGGTGCAAGCCTTCTGAATGTTTTTCACCGACCCAAAATGCTGTCCTTTCATTGGGGTTTTGAGGCGCGGAAACAGAAAAAAGTCTGGAGGGGCCACATCGGGGCTGTAGGGAGGCTGGGGAACAACGGTGATGCCTGCCTTGACGAGGTAATCGGCCACGAGGAAGCAGGTGTGCGATGGCGCATTGTCGTGAAGCTTCCAGGATTTTGAGATGTCTGGGCGGACGCGATTCACCTTGCGTTTCAGCCGCTTCAGCACCTCGACGTAAAACTTTCCGGTTACGGTTGTTCCCTGCAGAACGAACTCATGATGGACCAATCCCCGGCAATCAAAAAAGACAATCAGCATTGTATTGATCTTTGACCTGGACATCCTGGCCTTCTTGGGGCAAGGGGAGTTCGACGTGTGTCATTCCGCACTTTGCATCTTCGTCTCCGGATCGTATTCAAATACCCAACTTTCGTCCCCGGTAATGACGTCATCAAGGAAAGCGGGGTTGTCTTCGCAGGTGTCCAAAAGTTCGTGGCAGGTTTCGACGCGCCTCGCTTTTTGATCGTCCGTTAGCACTTTTTGGCACGAGCTTCGCGCACACCTTCCTCATTCCTAAAGACTCCGACACAATTTCGTGAACAATGGTTTTCGTAATGTCTAATGTTTCGGAAATTAAACGGACACTTAGACGACGGTCAGTGTTCAACAAGTCACGCACACGTTGCACATTGTCGTCGGAACTGGAGGTTGATGGCCGTCCAGCGCGGTTTTCGTCGTTGACATCTTCCCGACCTTCTGCGAAGGCCTTGTGCCACCGGAAAATTTGCCTGTCCGAAAGACAATCGACGCCGAAAGCCTTCTTCAACATTGGAATGGTTTCCGCAGCACTCTTCTCCAGTTTCACACAAAACTTGATCGCCATTCGTTGCTCAAGCGAACGTTGCATTTTTTCTTGCACCGGGTCACAGTAACGACTCTCAAAGAACGAGTGATCGCTACAACGACCGGTAACCAACTGACGCTTGTTGGATCTTGTTGCCAGATCCCCCACCACAATCCCAGCACGTAAAGCGCGGGCTGGCGCGTACAGTCTCTGGAAAAAAAATTCACTGACATTACTTTCCGGACTTTCCGGCCGGTCCTCGGAATCTTTTCGAAAGAAGCTGACGAAACGAGTTTTCGAAAATTACAAGGAGAGCGACCTCTGCAGAACCTCGTGGAAGTTCTCGCATTAGACGAAGGCCGCGCCAACCTGCATACTAAGGACGCTAATCACGATTATTCAAATTCAACCAGTATACTCCGTGAGTTTCTCTCGGCCCGTTACGTTGTGCTGATGATGGGGTCGGGCCGGCGGATTAGAGGTTCGCCGAAGCGGCAACGACGAGCGCCGAAGACGGGCCCGGAACAGTTAGAATATCAAACCGGGGACGTGTGTGAGGAGACTGCTAATGGGGTTGCCGGAAACCGGAGGATGTGTGCGTGCGTGTGAAATTTTTAATGAAAGCAGCCGCCAGGTGCCGAGACTCGGCTTCCGAGCTTCGCGTCCATTTTAATTTTCATCCTGCGTTCCGGCAGCACGCGAACGTTTAATAAATGGCGCCGCCTTGAATTTTGTATGCGTCAAAGTGGTGGGCGGGTTGCTGTATTTTGCCTCCGTCAGGTAGATCAGTCAGGGGGTTTTACCGGCACAAAAGCAAGTAAATATCCTGGAGTGGGTACTGGAACCTTCGGCGTAGAAACAAAAAACTGGACGTTTTCCACGAAACACCGAACTACTATACTTTTCTCGACGCGCGTTTCGCCAACCAAGTTGGCATCTTCAGGAGAAGATTAAAACTAAATTCTAGCCTACATACTAGCACTATCTATACAAAATTTGTTGCCACGGTTCATTGAACCGTCACTGTCTTTGTTTATCAGAGCAAACAGTGGACTGGTGGGTATCGGACCATTATCCTTATTCATACTACTGTTACAGTTAATGATTTCTAAACTTTCAAAAACATCCGACCGCCTACTGTTGAATTATTTATGTTTGTTGAATGTTGCATTTATTATGGTTGTTGTCAAAAGCGTGTTGGGCAACACAAGATCTTTCTGTTCTGTCATATTTCAAATGAGCCATGTGTTCTGTAAATGTAGTAAAAATAGATCTTTTTTGTTTGCCCAATATACTTTTGATCACAATCTTTACAACTTATTTCGTATATTCCTGACTTTTCGTTATTGTCGATTTTGTCTTTGGGGTTACCCATAAGCGTCTGTAGTTTATTTTTAGAATTACAAACCAAATTGATATTAATATTTAAAAAAAAAAATTCTGGTCCGCGGGTGAATTTAGGTTCATATGGTAACGAAGCAAATTTAGAATTGTCAGTATCTCTACGAAAAGTCGTGGAATTGTACAGGGTTCTCTTAAATTTATGCTTATTTATTAAATGGACTGAGTTATTATTTTAATCTAAAAACGTATTTTTATTGGAAAATATAGGGTTTTCCAATGAAAATCGGTGTCGATCCCAAATGTACATATTATCATTTTTGACTTGTTAATTTTAAAATTTCATTTTACATACGTACAGCCAAATGATTTGTCAAATTATATTATCCGATTTCTTTTTTTTTTTAATGTTGAAACTGCAAAAGTAAATGTCAAAAATTAAATTAACGTATTTCTTAAGTTATACAAAGAAATGTATTATATTAAAGAAAGAATAGAAACTTACTTCAAAATTTTCTATTTTCATATTTTTTACAAAAATTTAAATATGACAGCTGTCAAAATAACTGTCAAATTACTTAAGATGTCATTTGTTTATCATTTTCAATAGTTAAAGATCTTAATAGTTCATTTTCTAAGGATTTAAGGAATACTGGGCAAGGAATGGATATCAGATATATTGTTAGATGACATGGATTAAGAGGGCATGAAGAAGGCATTGGGTACCGAGGATACAACTTAATGTAAAGTTTTGCAGTTTCCATGTAATAGTTTTCAAATTCCTTAACATGTATAGGATGCTTTAAATATACAGGGTGGGCCATTTTAATCTCCCCACCGGAATTTCTCAGAACTTAAGCTAGATATGAAAAAAACGTTTAGACAAAAAGTTGGAGGGGGCAGAGAGTGCCACGCACTGATGCCAATG
Organism: Aromia moschata; assembly: GCA_029963805.1. Taxonomy (NCBI): domain Eukaryota; kingdom Metazoa; phylum Arthropoda; class Insecta; order Coleoptera; family Cerambycidae; genus Aromia; species Aromia moschata. Next base: position 117,802 of record JAPWTK010000369.1, on the reverse strand, counting down.
ATTATTTCAAGGTCAAAGTGTTTTTTTTTAATGGGAACGCCTACTTTTGACACCGGATTTGAAGAGCGGGAAATTTTACGTCCAAAATGGTACTTGTCAACAAGGTCATGGCAAGGTTGAATGAAGGTCAAATTTTCGAAAATTGTTAAATAACGAGGGCTAGCTCGGGATAGAGATTGGAAACAGTAAAATTTTTCTCATTAAAGTTGTCAGGGTCGAATAAGGTCATTTCCTGATACCAATGACCTCGACGTTAGACCCGGTTTTTAGGGTTATTTCCAAGGTCAAAGTGATTTATCAAGCGTAAAACCTTACTTTTGACCTCTGATTTGAAAAAAAAGCAAAATAAATTCGTCGAAAATGATGTTTCTGTCAAGGTGATGATAGCTAGCCCTCGTTATTCAACAATTTTTGAAAATTTTACCTTCATTCGACGCTTTTTTTGCTTTTGTTACGCTTTTGGGTAACCCCAAAGACAAAATCGACAATAACGAAAAGTCTTATGAAAACCTTGTATATTATGAAACGAAACACGAACGATATTTACTCATTTACTCGGCAAACAAATGGTACAATAAATAATTTCTTCAGCATCTGAAAAGCCGGAAAACAAACGGAAACGCGGAAAGTCGAACGTAGAAGGCACGTGGCACTAATTAAGATGTAAAATTAAGAGTGAAGTGATGCGTAATTATCGCGAAAAAAATATAGCAAATTTAATGATTTATTCACAAAGCTATGTAAGAATATTCCGCGTCTCTTAGCCGCGAGCAATTTTTATCCATTAGCATTTACGGCGTTTCCAAAGGCGTTAAATTTTCATCACCAGTACATTTTCGCATTTCGTCTAAATGTGGAGAATGAAGTGGGTGGATGCTCTCGCTGCTTTCAGCGGTCAGCCGCGAGATTTCGAATGAAATTAAAGATCATAATAAATTGTAATTTATGCCTTTATAAAGTTCACCGCACCGTTATGGCAGTTAGTTAGTTACTCGGCAAAAGCTAACGCAGTCTTCGTAATGAACTTGTCTGGTGTGGGTTTTTTTCTCGCTAGCTTTATGTGCCCATCTAATTCCTCCAGATTTATCTTCCGCAACTAAGCACAGTTGTTTTCCATACGCGAACACGAGAAAAATTTAGAATTATGAGTACTGATAGCACACAGTCCAATATATTACGGATATTTCTTTGTTTAACACACAGTTGAAAAATAGTACGTTTAGATTGTTGAAATAACAAGTGGTTAAGGTAATATATACAGTTAGCAACGAAAGTCATCATGCACCCACTTTTTTGAAGGTTGATTAAATTCTGATAATTTTTGTACTACTGTACTGTTTCTTTTGCTATAAAAAAAATATATCAAAAAAATCCTGTGCAAAAATGACAACTGAATTTAAAAAAATCTAAATATAACAACCTTATTACTCCTTCACTGAGACAAGAATTACAATTGTCAAATCCGGGAATACCTAAATTATATTGTTTACCAAAAATACATGAACCAAGGAAATCTGTAAGACCAATTGTCTCAGCGATAGGATTCCCAACTTAAAAATTGTCAAAATGGTCAACGAACGAGTTCTGTTGCCCATTTACTGTTGCCTGTTGCACAAACAAATGTTTCAGTTAACAATTCTATTGAGTTCATTAACAATATCAAAAGCATCCAATTGCAACAAGGTGAAATTTTGGTCTCGTTTGATGTATGCTCAAAACAACATGAGGGAACGGCAATGGGTAACTCCTTGACACCTTTCATTGCAAATCGTTTTATAAGTAAATTTGAGACAGAAGCAAAATATAAATTCGAGTATTTCACTAGAGTCCGGTTCAGGTATGTGGACGATATCTTCGCGGTATTTGATACAAAAGCAATTAGTTTAAATAATTTTGTTGCTAAGTTAAATAACCGTTTCCCTACCATAAACCATGAACTGGAACATGGAACCATGAAATGGAACACAATGAACAGCTACCATTTTTAGATGTATTATTTATTAGAAATGGTGAAAATAAGTTAGAGTTTGATGAATACAGGAAAGAAACCGCGACTTTTGGATATATTCCCAACGATTCACACCACCCATTTCAACATAAAATGGCAAGTTTTAATTTTCTAATTCACCGTTTGTTAAATTTTCCCTTCAGTCAAAAGAGGTTTGAACATGAGAAAAAATTAATTAAGAATATAGCTCAGAATAACGGTTACGTAGTCCATTTAATAGATAAGTTAATAAGGAAGCATAAATTTAAGAGAACCCTGTACAATTCCACGACTTTTCGTAGAAATACTGACAATTCGAAATTTCGTTACCACATGAACTTAAATTTACGCCCGAACTAGATACATTTTTTTAAATATTAATATCAATTTGGTTTATAATTCTAAAAATAAACTACAGACGCTTTTGGGTAACCCCAAAGACAAAATCGACAATATAGAGAAGTCAGGAATATACGAAATAAGTTGTAAACACTGTGATCAAAAGTATATTGGACAAACAAAAAGATCTATTTTGCCTAGATTTAAAGAACACATGGCTCATTTGAAATATGGTAGAATGGAAGAATCTTGTGTAGTCCAATACGCTTTTGATAACAACCATAGAATAGACATAAATAATTTAAAATTAATTAGAAATGTAACAAAGAGTAGCCAGTTGGATACTTTTGAAAGTTTAGAAATCATTAAGGGTGTTTTCTAGTCTAGAGGCATGCATTTCGGGCGGTTTTTGAAGCTCTATACAAACGAAACAAAAAATATTTTTACTATCCATTTTTTTATCATTTGTTTATTGATCTTTTAAAATAACAAAAAAAAAACTGAAAAAGACTCAAAATTGACAAGGTTATGAGCTGGTAAAGTGGGGGTCCAAAAAAAAGGGTGTCCTGGCGTGCATGATTTCAACCCTTCTGGTCATCTGAAACAAAAAAAGCCGAACGGATTCTTAATTGGTATAGATGCCCCTATAGTCCGAACCTTGGAAAAGTCACAAAAAATATTTTTTTCATAAAATGGCCGTTTGAAGAAAAAAAAAATGTTTGCATGTTTTTTTAGCAATTCCGATTTTTTTTAAAATAGTTAAATTAAAAATTTTGATCTGAGCGTGCTTGAGGCGATCGAGGAATGTGTAAAGAACATTCACACCAAATTTCAAATAATACGGTTCATCAAAACTTGAGATATCGTGCACGCCAACTCGAAAAAAAGTAGTTTTGAGAAAAACGCATTTAAAGTTTTGAGACAAGTTTCCGGCAATTTTACTCAGTTAGCACGTCCACGTTGCTTGAAGGCTGGCTCAAAACTAGTTTGAATTAAATACTAAGACGAAAAGATTCCGACTAAATACGTTTCGTGTTTCGTAAGTACTCGGGCAGCGTCTACCGTCTATTGTTCATTTCTTCCGGTCGGACCGGAGCCGATGCCGCGTCACAAAAATGCCTGTAACTCATAAAATAATTGAAATTTTGAAAAATCCTTTTAAGGTCATATTCTTGAATGTCTAAACTTTGGAAATATGAAAAAGATCTAATTTGTAGACTATAATACCCCCATAAGTGTGTAACAGTAATATGAATAAGGACGATGGTCCAACGCCCACCAGTCCACTGTTTGCTCTGATAAACAAAAAACTGGACGTCTTCCACGAAACACCGATCTACTCACTTCTCTCGACGCGCGTTTCGCCAACCAAGTTGGCATCTTCAGGAGAAGATTAAAACTGAAGTTTTAAGAAGTTGAAAACGTCCAGTTTTTTGTTTCTACGCCGAAGGTTCCAGTACCCAGTCCAGGATCTGATAAACAAAGACAGTTCACAGTCAGGGTTCACAGTTCAGTGAACCGTAGCAACAAATTAAGTATAGATAGTGCAAGTGTGTAGGTTAGAATTTAGTTTTAATCTTATCCTTAAGATGCCAACTTAGTTGGCGAAACGCGCGCCGAGAAAATTATAGTAGTTCGGTGTTTCGTAGAAAACGTCCAGTTTTTTGTTTCTACGTCGAAAGTTCCAGTACCCACTCCAGGATCTTTTGCTTTTGATAAAGTGAAATTCTGCATCTAATAAGCCCAAGTTGAAGATGATATATCAATTGTGTGAAAATATTTTAAATTTGAAAGAAATGTGTGAGAAAAAAATGCAGTAAAAACGACTAAAAAAAGTTTAGTTTTTACTTTATTGTTTTTCAACTTTCAACGTAAGTAAAAAAACGCTCTGGACACGACAAACATTTTAAGATTATTGTATATTAATAAAAATATTGAATATCATAATCACTTCTACCCACTGTTTTACAATTTGCTAAGATCATGGGACGCAATCTGTAGGCAACAGCAGATTTAAAGGTTCTAAAATGGCTTCAGACTAGCATTCGACTGCTTGGTAAAGACGGAAATAAAGTCAATACAAGCGGGACATCCAGTATACGCGAGACACCCTTTATATAAGAAACGTGTCTCTCTAAAATCGTCATCCTGTAAAGGACCTGGTGCTGGGTCCCGCTACGCCTGCGCCACCGCAGTTCCTGACGCAGGAATTGGATAAAATGAATAATTTTATAAGGATATTGTTCCCATTACGTCTCCCATCGTTCTTTTATTAATATGGATTGAGGGCCCCGAAAGATGGAGGGCGCATCGAATGGGCCTTGCCATCGGGACGAGCGGCGGCGAAAAAATGAAAGGGAATTGCAATATTGATGGTTTCCGCTCAGTCGGAATAAAGTTTTGCGGCCAAAAAAAATGTGTCCCTCCCTTCTTATTTTCTCGTACGCTATTGACAAGTGAATCGCAGAGTAAAACAGTAGTAAGAGAAAAGGCGAACTATGTTATTAGAAATTGCAGTGGTGTTTAATAGTTTGTATAATTTCCCAAAAATCACATAATTATGTCACTAGATGTTATATCACTATACACAAATATACCAACAAACCTATCAATAGAATGTATAAAAAAGCACTGGTCACAAATTGCAGAACATTCCCCAATTACTAAAAAAGATTTTATCAATGGTATTACACTTTATCTAAACTCAACTTTTTTTACAAACAATAATCAAAGTTACTCCCGAATTTTTTGGAACTGCCATGGGATCGCCTATTTCCGCTACTATTGCTAATATTGTAATGGAAGAATTAGAAAATACAATACTACAAAAATTAAACTACAAACCAATTTTTTACAAAAGATACGTAGACGACTGCCTGATTTCTCTCCCTAAAGATAAAGTTAAATATACACTAGATAAATTCAATACTTTTCATAATCGTCTACAGTTTACAAATGAACTTGAAAAAAATAATATCATTAATTTTCTAGATCTCACCATTACATACAACAAACAAGGAAACATTGAAACTAACTGGTATACAAAAAACATTTGATCAGAAAGATTTTTAAATTACAATTCTCATACACCTACTACATACAGAAAAAGCGTAGTCAATAGTCTAACTGGCCATGCAATAAAATTATCACACCCAAAACACAGACAAAAAAATTTAATAAAAATTAAAAAGGTACTTGAGTTAAACTCATACCCAAAGCACTTTTACAACCCAATAATTAAACGTAGAATACATGCAATTTACAATAATAATATAAAAAGCCCAAAACAAAACAATAACAAACACATATCAATGCCATACGTACCCACACTATCTGAAAACATATCAAATATTTTCAAAAAACATAAAATTCACAAAACTAAAACCCAATATCGAAAAAAAATTAAGAAACCAATACTATACAGGTATAAAATAAATTGCCAAAACTGTAACGGTGTATATATAGGTCAATCTAAACAATATCTACATAAAAGAATCTATAGCCATAAATACGATATTCGAACATTAAACCAAAATTCCACCGCCCTTACAAAACATGCCATAGACCAAAATCATATGTTTGTTGTGAAAACATACATATATTGAAAAAAAGAACAAAATTACTATAAACGAACAATTCAAGAAATGATTGAAATTAAAAAGCACACAAACTAAATAAATAGCCGCACAGATATAGAGAATTTAAGTGAAACGTATTTTAACCTAATAAAATAAAGAGCTCAATAATTATACGAATAATAATCTATAAACAGTAAAAAAAATTTTACATTTTCCCATATACCTACATAATCACCTACTCAACTTGATATATAACTTACACCATACACCCATATTTGTGTAAACACACAACAATTCTTACATCATAAATTACACTACTTTGTAAAATATAAACAACCAAATCAGAAACTGTAGTACCTTCAGTCCTCAGTCGAACTAAAACATCTACAATAGACACGACTCAGAGAAAATAGAAAATATATTGTAAGTTACTAGTATAAATTTGTAATTTATAAGTTACAAAAATGTTTGTTCTTATAATTGTAGCTCTGATGATGGCTGAATAAAGCCGAAACGTTAGAAAAAAAAAAAAACTTTTGTTTTTATAAACTGACCGATAATCCCACAAGTTTATCAATACAATTTTATTAATCATATATTTTATATTATAAATTCCTGTTCAATAAACTTTATTATTTTACTATAATTTCGTCGATTTTATAGTAATTTCTCAGTATCTCTTCCTACTGCAGACAGTGATTAATTGGTTACCCATCTCCACCCAGAGCTGGAATTACGCTTAGCCGAGGGGAGGAAATTCATCCTCTCCAAAAATCTTTCTTACAATGTGACAAGTTTGGCCATTTCCAACGATATCATAAGGCAGTCCCAATTTCGCGATGTTCTAAATGAATCTAATCGTCATCACTGTCTCTGCCGATATCACCAGGGCATATTTTGTCACCTTCTCCAGTATCTAAAGATGCTTCAGCTCGTTGGTGGGTTTTCATCCTCGATTTTCTCTCGTTCAGATTTCTGAATGTTATGGGTAAGTGGCCCTGCAGTGTCTATGATGATCCCTATCCGTTCTTCCTTGCTTATCTGGTCGGTTGAAGTCCACTGTTCGGTCGGTGATAATTAGTCTATCCCAGTACATCACTGCTTCTCTTTATTCCAGCACAGCTTCAGGAGTATACTTGTAATATGACAAAGCCTTTGCTAACAGACCATAATTGAGCGCGAGTCGTTGGTGGATCATCTTTGCAAGTTGATTGTGCCTGCCGAGTTAATACTGACTGCTAGCGCAGTTCTATAGTCTCGCATTCAATTTCACATCTCCTCTACACACTATATGTCTTCTACGTCCTTAGGATATGCCTTTTGTCCATTCTGGTTTTTATAAGCCTGTACTGAATAGCTGTCAAGAAGCTTTCAGTTTCGGAGTACAGATAGCCGGAGTATAGCTAGTCTAGATTAGAAATGGCTAAACGATAGCCATTTTACTGAATTGTTCTTGTCAATGTTGTCTGAATTCCGAAGTAGTATCTCAGTATTGAGATACCCATACTATGAGCTGACGGCTTTGATAAGATAAAAGCGTATACACCAACTTTGTCACGCGGTTCTTATAGTTCTCCAGGAAATCTACTTTCAGCTGTATATGGGGCATTTCACGGAGTCAAAATTTCTGTTTGAAACATATCACAATCGACAGTACTCGCTAAAAAACTAACTTCCCTAAAATTTTAGATTTTTTGAGCCACAAGGAGAGGAATGGTGAGGGTGAGAAAATACAAATTTTCGTTTCGATTCTAGAATTTAAATCTTTCTCAATAAAAAAATGAAAACAATTAAAAAGAAGGTTGCAATGGATTTCGAGTACTATCGATTGTGATATGTTTCAAACAGAATTTTTTTTTGACCTCACTTGGCGTGAAATGCTCCATATGTTGTTATGACCATGACCTTGTTATCTTGACACATTCCCAGGTAACGTATTGCCCTTCCATTGGGAGTTGGTGGATATCAACAAATACCAGTGGGTTGTTCTGTGGTGCTCTACAGACCAATCGACATTCTGATGTCATCGTTGAACTTCTTGTTGGTTTCAATGAAGAGTTTTGCCTTAGAACCACTGAATAGTTTCAGATCGTCCACATATAGAGGAGATGTGTGAGTGTTGTTTGGCTTCTCGTGTTGATCTTGTATCCGGCTTTAGTGGCAGACACAACCCAACCGGTGAGAGTGAAACTCCTTGGAAGATTCCGTTCTTGCGCTCAATTTGGCCCACGTTCCCTCCAGAGACCCAGATGTTTCATTTTCGTGACTGTAAGATGTTGGAGAAAAGCTCTTATTTGGAGACAGACTTTGCAGATTTCGAATTGTCATTATAATTATTATTTCTTGCTACTGATTAAATAGGTAGTTGATGTTGGCGTAGTAGACATCGCCTGGTTTTACGCCCTATCGTCTGGACCAGTGGCGGTGGGCTATAAGGTGCGCTGGTGCGCGCGCACTACCGACAATTTAGCATTAATAATTTTATTTAGTAGTTAATGGATGCATTCTTAATTTATCGCCTTTCCGCATTCCTAGCGTTAATACCATCTCAATATTATTTGGCCTCAGCGTTACGAATTCACTAGACGCTAGGTCTCTATTTCCAACGCCACTGGTTTCCGATCGCGGCACGGGAAGCGACAATACGATCGTGGATCGTGCTTCGGTGCAATACGAAAAAGCGAACGCGTATTGTTACAGCTTGCCCCTCCACAATTAGCAAAAGTAGTGGGCGAATCCTATAGATATGATGTGCGGAGTTTAACAGCGCACGAGAGTTATCGATTAGTTTGTGAATTGTTTTCGTACACAGCTGTTTTATCGCTCACGTTTTATAAATATAAACTCGGGTTTTAGGTTAGAATGTAGTTTGAAATAATGAATTCTATTCAAAACTTATTAAAAACTCCATTCTCTAGCTTGAGTTTGGAGGAAAAAGTGCAAATTAAAACTCTAGGTAGGCCCACTCCACAAATTAATTTAAAATTAGCCGTGAAAGGAAAAAATAAACAATTTGTAAGAACATTTAATAATGACTTATTTAAAAAACATTTGTGGTTAAGTGGATGCGATGTATTGAACGCAGTGTTTTTGTTTTCCGTGTGTTTTGTTTGGCGGAGAAACACCTTGGACCAAAACTGGAGTAACGGATTTAAATCACATGAACGAGAAAATAAAAAAAACATGCAAATTCTGCTGGACACATGAATAATGTTTTGAATTTAGCCATGCTAGGCACTGCAAATATTGCGACAATGCTCGATTCTGCTCATCGACGAGCAGTGGCAGCACACAATGAAGCGGGTTCAAAAAACAGGTACGTTTTAAACATTATTATTAACTGTATTCGTTTTTGTGGAAAATTTGAACTGGCCCTAAGAGGACACGATGAATCGGAAACATCATCCAATACAGGCATTTTTCGTGGGTTGATTGATTTCAGTGCCGAATTAGACGAGGCTATGAAGTATCATTTACAAAACGCGGCGGCTTTTAAATGAACTTCTAATACTATACAAAACGAGCCACTTCAGTGTATGCTTTTGTTGCTATAATAGCAGACGAAACTACAGACGTTTCTACAATTTTTCAGTTGGCTTTAATATATCGTTACATGGTGGGTGGAAAGCCTGTAGAAAGATTCTGGAGTTTTTTAAAACCAGTAGGAGATGATGCAGAGTCATTGAGGGAGTGTTTAAAAAGTGAACTAGACTAGATTGTCGTTATTTTTATGTATGGTGCACCACCAATCTTAGGATCACGCACCGCCACTGGTCTGGACTAAAAGTGGGTAAGTGTTGCGTTATTAACGCCTACAAGAGAAGTAATTTCCGAGATTTTTCTTCGCCTATGGGAAGGGAATTAAAGACTCGGTTTAATATAGGGAAGCGACATCGTCACTGGAGGTTCAAACTGCGTTAATCAGAAAATTAAATCTTTAACCCTAACGCCGCCGTGCAGATGCCTTCAACGGGACGATGTGAAGGGGGAATTAAGCGCTCGCCCTCCGTTTTTCCTAACGTGCAGCCGAGATGTACCCTAATGATTATTTACAGCTGATCCACGGACGTAAATAAACTTTTTCCTTCTCTAAATAGTCACGTAAATGGGGGAATAAACTCGGCGACGTTGTTTTTTATAGGCCCTTAAGAGTGGGACAAACGCGGTTTGGTCTTCTTGTGTACGAGCCGCGTCTTTTATTCCTCTCACTTGTTTACTTCGATTTGCGTTATTCTTTATTTTAACGTTTTACTTTTCAAACACTCTGAGCTACTAAAGGCACATCGCTTGTCGAAAATTGCTCTCGTGCTTTAAAAGGGATAACGCCACTCTAGAATTTTCAAAAAAATCGTTTTTTATTTTTTTGGCTTAAACAACGCTTTAGACCCTTAAAAATGATATTCAATTGGTCTTATGGTGAAAAAAAAAATTAAATGGGTTAGTTTTTGATTTTGCCGCAGCGTCTCTGAGCGTGCGTTGGGCGCTGCGGTAAGGTCCAGGCGGCACGCTCGCTTTTATCCTACTTTCACTTTTCAAAAGGTGTTCCAGAGTCCCTCAGGAGTCCACTAGAGTGTGTAATTATATAATAAACGTGTATGTATGAGTCAGTACTGCTGTAAAAATTTTAGAATTTTAGTGCATGTAAAACTTTAAATGCGTTTTTCTCGGAAATAACTTTTTTAAAACTGGGCGAAAACAGAACTCGAGCACTAATGCATATATTTACTTGAAATTTTAACTGAAGCTTTAAAATTTCATTTTCTAGACAAGTACGTAGCCGTTTTGTGATTGAGTCAATTTTTTTTTTTTATAAACAAATTAAGGTGTATTTTTTGGGTCGAAAAATCGATTTGTTTTTTCAAAAGAGCACCATTTTTCGATTTAAAAATCAAACGACCAAAAATCGATTTAAAAATAAATTCCTACGTACTTTGCTAGTTTATTATGTAGCTTAGTTTATTATGTAGTGTAGTTTAGTATGTAGCTTATAAAAATTTTTTCGTTTTTTGTTCGAGGCGTTATAGTTTCGGAGGAATCTTTTCGCCCGCCAAGGCTTTTTTGAAAAACGAGATTTCGGAGAATTGTTATATAGCCGCCATTTTGTATCCAAATGTCAATAAAAAATATTTTTTTCATAGTTCAATACATGCTTAATAAATTGTTTAAAAAAAATTCAATCCATTTCATCAAACTCCCACAATTTATTATCAAAAAATGGGCCTCTTTTTTGGCCTCTAGAGTAGCGTCATCCCTTAATGAAGACGATCAAAGGTTACTGTTGTGACAACTTAATCTGTCCAATAAAACCCTCCTTTCTGTCTAAAACGACATCACCATATTTTTAGTATGAATATTGCCTTGTATGACCGCTGCCTTGTTTTTTTTTAACATTTCTGCTCATACTGTTGGCTATATCATGCTATCGTTATCTTCATAACGATATTTTAAAGACAATCTTTAGACTTAAATGTCTAAGAAAAATCGACGACCGCAATCCACAATAAGTTTCTTCATCGTCATACGAGGTGTGTAAATTAAGTAATGAGATTTTTTTATTTATTTTTATTCGAATGCAAATACAATTCAATTTTGTGTCCTTCAAAATAACTTCTTTGGGAAGCCACACAACACTGGAGATGGTTCTTCCATTCGTCATAGCAGTGCTTGGACTCATATACTGGAATAGCCTTCAGCTAGTCGGTTACAGCCGTTTGAATGTTTTCTATGGTCCCAAAATGACGTCCCTTGTGGTGATTTTTCAATCTCGGGAAGAGAAAAAGACACAAGAACTCAAGTAGGGTGAAGAGCCACATTAATGTTTTTACTGGCTAAAAACTCGTTTACTGAAATAGCTGTGTTGCTCTTGTTGTTTGGTCTCACACGCATGACCCTTTTTCGAAGTTTTTCAAGAACCTCTCCGTAAAAGTGTCTTGTCCACAAACTCCTTGTGGACAATTCACCGGCTATCAAAAAAGCAAATCAGCATGCATTTGGTCTTTGCCTGCTCCTTCTTGTTTTTTTGGTCTTGGAGAGCTTGAAGTGTGTCATTCCATGTTTTGGCGCTTGGTTTCCGGGTCGTACTCAAACACACAAGTCTCATCACCAGTAATAACACGTTCCATAAAATGGGGATTAGAGCTACCAACTGTTGAGCTTTCTATATACGAGCCCGATCGCATATGAATTGGACCACTAAAATTAATAACACAACTTTATATTTCGGGGTTAGTTGCTTTTGTTAAAAGTTACAATAAGTATTTAAAGTACCGGCTTTCTATTCAATTTTAGTCAATTTGTTCCAGTTTATATGGTCACAATAACACAATTGTTTATATGTGAGCTCACCTTGTACATAAAAGACTCTCAAATTGGTAGCTCTAATGGGGATCATTTTAAATCTCCCGATGTCCTTTTGTACCTGCAAAAGGTTTTTTGGAACCATTTTTACGCAGATTTTTCTCATCCTCGATTCGTTAGTCAAAATCTGATGAACAGTGGTGTTTTGTAAAAGTATCCGTTGCGCTGTGTCCAAGTCTGAATCAAAACCTGATAGCACACCGTTGCTCAAAATTAATATCACTCATTTTTAAAATGCACTAGAAAAAAAGGGTTTACTGAAACAGTCACAAAGAACAAACAAACGACTCTAACAAGTTCAAACTTGTACTGAACCTACCGCCTTCCAAGTTCCGTCTCCGCAGTGTTGCTAGATCGGGCGCTACGTTGCCATCACGTCTCATTAGGGAACGTACCCATACTACGTGACCCATTTTTGACAATTTTTTACCCCCTCCCCCCTCTCGGTGACCACCCGTAGTATATGCCAAGACCCCCCCCTCCCCCTCTAGTTTTCACGTAGTAATTCATAAATATGGTTTTAAATCATTTTTTGCAAACAGAAAGTTAAAAAAAATAATTTGGCTCATGTGCGTCAGTGTTGCCATCTGTAGGTTTTAAAAAGCGCTAAACGCTGCGCGCCATATTTGAATATAGCTCAAAAAAAGCGCGAGATTTCCCAAAAGGATATTGACTACGTGACGAAAACAGAAGCCCCCCTCCCCCTGTGACCAATCGTGGTATTTTGAAGACCCCCTCCCCCCCCCTGAACGGGTCACGTAGTATGGGTATGTTCCCTTACTTAATTTACACACCTCGTATTATACAAACACGTCACATTCCACAATTTCCTTATCTTAGTGCAAAAGTTATTGGTAACTAAGATACAGGGTGCCAGAGTTATAAATTTATTTTCGATTTCCGTAAATAACTTCTTTGAAATCGAAAATAAAATTATAACTTTCACACCGTCTACCTTGGTAACGAATAACTTTTGGACTAAAGTAAATTTGGTTCAGTCGTATTATTTTCACCCAATAAATCTGCACTTTCGCTGTTTCCCCATAACAATGGGACACCCTGTATGTATTTCTATCCGTCAATTACTTCTCAAATGTTGAAATAGTTCACCAAATTACTGTGTTTTATGAATTGTATTTGTGATTAGTGCTAAAAACCGTTATTTATACTAATTGCCAATTACATTTGGTTTACGTAGTTTAGTAGTTATATCTACTGAAGCAGACTAAAGACGTAATATGCTGAAACAACTATTCTGCACCAATAATAAAACAAGCTTCAATTACCAATAGAGGCAATTAAAGTTTCGATTGATTAAGGTTAACGGTTCTTCTTTTAAGGGGTTGCTTCCAGTTGGGTTGGTCCAAAAAATCGATTTTTGTTTTATTAGATTTTATTTGAGTACAAAATCTCAGCAAAACCATAAGAATCGGAGTATTATTGTGAAAGTTTTTTTTTGTTCGGTTGGATTAGGTCCAGGAATAAATAACAACTATTCGATTTTTTGCCAACGTTTCGGAGCTTTATTTCTCCTTCATCGGGGCTCAATCAATGTTGTTATTGTTGTCATGTAAGGTGGTACGTTACAAACATCGGCGGTAATGTCTATATAGATATAGGTATAGTAAATGTATAAAGATAAAAACAAAACACTATTAACCGGACAATACACTTTAAAAATTACTATAGTAATGAAGGTTTTTGAGAGGATTTGATTGATGAGATGAGATTTGATTGAGCCCTGATGAAGGAGAAATAAAGCTCCGAAACGTTGGCAAAAATCGAATGGTTGTTATTTATTCCTGGACCTAATCCAACCAAACAAAAAAAACTAATAGAGAATAAGGTCGCTAAATTCCCCACAGATTATTGAGAAAGTTATGAAAGCGTTTAAATTACGCTCTCGCAAGCTGCTAGTATCTGCTCACACCCCGCAGCTGCAGCTATTGAATAGAAACTACAATAATATAAAATTGTGTACCTAGTAGACCCGCTCAAATCATTAAACGAGTTTTTCTCTCATCTCACTCATCTCACTCATTTTGCAATACATACCGATACGGTGAGTATGATTTTTCAAACCCAACTGAATTTATTGTTTTCAAATTTTGCACGCGTATTTGTCATTGCAGCGGCCGGTCTTTGATGGAAGGATTTTCATTTTGGTGAAACAGTTTTTTGTTACAAATAAAAAGTTTTATAGTTGCAAAAAAAAACGCACTTTTTGGTAAAAGGGTCTCACCGGGTTTCCATATGAAATCTGCGCTGGCGTCTTTGTTGACATTGGTGCCTTTATTATGTTGCTAGTTGTTGAAAATAATTTTTGGCGAATTATCAAACCCCCTAACTTCATTCGTTTTTGGAAAATGGGGGTTGAAACCCCTAACTTCAAAGTTATTTTTCTATGAAACTATGATAGATATTTGAATGAAACGAAAGTGACATGAAAGCTCCTAATTAGCTTTACATTACATTTTTTTTATAATTTTCCAAATAATTATAAAAAATATTGAAAAAAAATACGGGCGGTTTTTAGTGGCTATTAAGGCATTTTTTTCATAAAATTCTATATAAAAATGAAATAATTTAATTTTCGTCACTATTTTCTTCTATAGTTGTAGTAATACGAGTATTTGTAACATCAAATATATGTGTTAATATTTCAGCGGGCTTGATGATTTTCGATTCGTAACGGCCATATGACAAATAATAAATTATTGATGCTACATGTGAGCAACAACCTATAGTCCTATTTCCATTAGCACAATCACAGGTCTATCTCTTTATGCCCTTATACCTAGTTGTTCATATTTGGTTCGTATACAATAAAACATTGATATGTTTTGCTATTGATGTATCGAGAACGAACTTTCATCCTTATAAGGTATATTATCATTTTCATTTCATCCATATTAATATTGAGTACTTAAAAAGAAATTGATAAAATAATGATGAAAGTTCGTTCTCGACACATCAATAGCAAGACATATCAATGTTTTGCTATGAACAACTATAAGGGCATAAAGAGATACACCTGTGATTGTGCTAATGGAAATAGGACTATGCTCACATGTAGCATCAATAATTTATTATTTGTCACATGGCTGTTACGAATCGAAAAACCTTAAGCCCGCTGAAATTTTAACACATATATTTGATGTTACAAATACTCGTATTACCACAACTATAGAAGAAAATAGTGATGAAGATTAAATTATTTTATTGTTTTTATATAGAAAATAAAAGATATTAATATTTTATCAAAAATGCTGTTTTTATTTTAATTTAAGTGACTTTTATTGGATTAGCTACAATATACTATATATCCGCTTACATAGATTTTTTTTTCGAATATGTTTCACCCATCACACATCTATGTAATTGTTACGTATTATAGTTGGATACGTACTGATTATACGTGTTTATTTTGGTCGGTGTACCTCAAGAAATTGCCACTAAAAACCACCCTTATTTCTTTCAATATTTTTTTTGCAGCCTTATAATTATTTGGAAAATTATAAAAAAAATATATAATGTAAAGCTAATTAATAGCTTTCATGTCGCTTTAGTTTCATTCAAATATCTATCATAATTTCATAAAAAATTATTTTGAGGTAGGGGTTTCAACCCCCATTTTCCAAAAACGAATGAAGTTAAGGGTTTGATAATTGTCCAAAAATTATTTTCAACAACTAGCAGTATAATAAAGGCACCAATGTCAACAAAGACGCCAGTGCAGATTTCATATGGAAACCCGGTGAGACCCTTTTACCAAATCCTATGTTCAAGTACTGCATTTTGAGTTATACTAACATAAACTAAGATGAGGATAATGGTACATTGCGCAAATCGCGCCACTTAAATGTCGGATCTAATTTCCAGTGTATCCCTATGAATTTGGGTAATGGCCTGGGATAAACGTCATATTTGCATAGGACCTGGCCACAGTAATAAACCACCCCTTTGGTTGGACCCAAGTAACGGCACGACTCGAATGAAATTAAATAATTGAATAGACAAGACTGACATAAATGTATCTATATCCTAGTCTAATATCCCCAAAATTCTCAAAATACTGGTCATCAGTGGATAAGTCTATAAGGGCTAGCCATAATTCATAATAATGGCTTATTTTTTTCTGATTTGTGAATAGTTGCTACACAAAAGACATATTTGTCCATTGTGGAAGCTAAGGTGGAGTTATTTTTTTATAATTCACGTTTCACCCTATAGAAAAAAGTATAGACCCTTGGCATTTTCTGTAAAAGAGCGTTCAATCACATACAGAAAGTAACATCATCAAAGGACAATGTTAAAAATAGGCTATTTTTTGTCTATCAGGCAAACGGGTTTAGGGTTGAAAAAATTATAGGAAATTCTTTGTTTACTTTAATTAAATACCCCAAAATATGCAGAATGCCGGGGACACCCCTACAATCACCTCAAATGAGCTGTGAGTCATCCTAAGATGCTCATAGGAAATACAACCTTGGAACCGCAAAAAAATATTTTATTTTACTTGCGAATGAGTTTTTAGAGAAAAAAAGGTTGAAATCCAATATTTTTTCAATAACTGCACATCTTGTGATGACGAAAATATTAAAAAAATATATTCCCAGATTTTATCATCAAATATTGATCAAAAGGAATACTCTTAAGTCGTAAAAAAAATAAGTTTCGCTAATAAATACGAAAACTAAGCCAAGATTATTACAGAAGGATCTTTTAGCCACATTTTGTGTTTCCCAGAATGCACCGCGACTAGGCGATCCACTTAGCATTCCATTTATTTTTTTAAACTATATTTAACAAGAATAATTACTAATAATATAATAAAGCAAACATCTGAAAAAAATTAAAAAAAATATATATAAAAAAATCACAAAAAAAAATTGGAATGCTAAGTGGATCGCCTCTTTTCGTTCGATCGCAATTTTCATTTTGCTAATCTTTAAGCAAAATGGAAATTTTGCAAAAAAAAAAGAACAATTAGTTTTTATATTCACTTGATAATTCGGAGAAAAAAACGTTCGCAAATATTTTGCAAACTGTTTCCAAGATCTTCTGGTGAGGGAGACGTATTTTGAACATTTATTTCATATAAGTTTCATAGCCTTCTACTTAGGTCTAGTAAACCCCTAAAACCACGGACTATCAGTATATTTTTATGATATATAAAATAGCGGAATCAGACATTTATCTCCAAATAATGCCTCACTCATGCGTGGACCGCAAGCGTCCAAATTACTAGAAAACTGTCCATTATTGGACTTTGTGCCCATTGAGACTTTTGATCGGGACATCAAGGAGAACAGATTCCCAAAGTTTCAAAAAAATTGAGCGAGAACCAATTTCCATAAGGTGTGTGCGTGGTCCTTTCGGAGGTAATGCACTATTTTCCGCCCGAGTAACTCAACGCTTCACAACACACGCGGTTGTGAAGCGAAAAAGTTGTGTATAACTATTTATAGGTGGTGACGATCACCAAATGATTTATTTATTAAATGTTTGCTAGGGGCACAGAACAAATGATAGTCACTGGGGGACAGATCTGGCGAACACTTTTGAATGGGGCAGAACAGTGTGACGTGGGGCCCACAGTAGTCTTAATATAGTGCGATCTGCCAGTTCTTTGAATGCCTCCTGGCATTATAGCACTAGTCTAGAAGTTACCTTGAAACTGCATAGAGCTGTAAGGGCTGTCGGTTATTATGTTTGTTCTGTGCATTTATTTTGTTGTTTATTCTTGCATTGTAGTAGGTATAGCGTATACTTCCGTCTGGAAGACCAAGGTGTGTTTTCCAATTGAGAAAGAGCACCTTATGTTTCTTATTTCACTATACAGTGTGGAACAGCCGAATGGAATAAACTCAGTAGCTCCATTATAATGCATTTTTTTAGAAAATTCTGAGTCACGTCAATTTATAATTCTAAAATGACATCTTTCGACGTAAAAAATTGCACCATTTGCTCACAAAAGAGAATTCGTCTATCAAAATCGTCTTCCGCGAATTCATTAGTTCGTACCAGTTTATATGGGTGCATCCGATTTTCTGTCAGTACGCGGATAATTGAGGAATGGCTAATATTTAATGCTGAAGCTGTTTGACGATTCGACGTATGTGGATTTTCTTCAAGCATAAGCGTTACATCCAATTTCTCGACAAGGGAATAAAAAATATAATCAGGCTAATACCGTGTTCTTGTCGGTTGCCTCGCGACAAGGCTCCTCTTCTCACGAACCCTGCTCATCCCTCATGTCTAGAAGCCAAGATTTACAGCCGTTCATCTTCCCAAACAAAAAAGATATCGGCCCCGCCTCCCTCCGCTGATAATTCGGTTCTTGGCGGATGGAGTACGCTAGAAATTCACCAGCAATTCCAGACGAGTTTTTGCGACCCACTCGCAAGTTTCGTGTAGTTCGGACTGAAATTGATGGAGTTATAGAGATGTCTAAAGTAACTTTGTTAGTTCGGAATGACTAAGAGAAGGTGGCGATCGATGTATGTACTATTTTTCAAGGAACAAGGCAGTGGGCGTCATAGCTAGTGGAATGTGCAACCACCACAACTTCAATTTTACGTATTGTATGTGGATGACAGTGTTTACCAAAATTATCGCTTGTAGAGCAAACTAACAGTCGATCTCGTTTTGTCTTGAGATTAGTTTAGTGCTTGTAAATCCTACACTAAAGTCTACAACTACAACAACAGATGTTTGCTTTATTATATTATTAGGAATTATTCTTGTTAAATATAATTTAAAAAAATATATGGAATGCTAAGTGGATCGCCTCTTTTCGTTCGATCGCAATTTTCATTTTGCTAATCTTTAAGCAAAATGAAAATTTTGCAAAAAAAAGAACAATTAGTTTTTATATTCACTTGATAATTCGGAGAAAAAAACGTTCGCAAATATTTTGCAAACTGTTTCCAAGATCTTCTGGTGAGGGAGACGTATTTTGAACATTTCTTTCATAAGTTTCATTTGAAGTTTTGCTATTAAGTATTATAGCCTTCTTCTTAGGTCTAGTAAACCCCTAAAACCACGGACTATCAGTATATATTTATGATATATAAAATAGCGGAATCAGACATTTATCTCCAAATAATGCCTCACTCATGCGTGGACCGCAAGCGTCCAAATTACTAGAAAACTGTCCATTATTGGACTTTGTGCCCATTGAGACTTTTGATCGGGACATCAAGGAGAACAGATTCCCAAAGTTTCAAAAAAATTGAGCGAGAACCATTTTCCATAAGGTGTGTGCGGGGTCCTTTCGGAGGTAATGCACTATTTTCCGCCCGAGTATCTCAACGCTTCACAACACACGCGGTTGTGAAGCGAAAAAGTTGTGTATAACTATTTGTAGGTGGTGACGATCACCAAATGATTTATTTATTAAATGTTTGCTAGGGGCACAGAACAAATGGTAGTCACTGGGGGACAGATCTGGCGAACAGTGTGACGTGGGGCCCACAGTAGTCTTAATATAGTGCGATCTGCCAGTTCTTTGAATGCCTCCTGGCATTATAGCACTAGTCTAGAAGTTACGTTGAAACTGCATAGAGCTGTAAGGGCTGTCGGTTATTATGTTTGTTCTGTGCATTTATTTTGTTGCTTATTCTTGCATTGTAGTAGGTATAGCGTATACTTCCGTCTGGAAGACCAAGGTGTGTTTTCCAAGTGAGAAAGAACACCTTATGTTTCTTATTTCACTAAACAGTGTGGAACAGCCAAATGGAATAAATTCAGTAGCTCCATTATTATGCATTTTTTTTAGAAAATTCTGAGACACGTCAATTTATAATTCTAAAATGACATCTTTCGACGTAAAAAATGTCATAATTGCATAATTTGCTCACAAAAGAGAATTCGTCTAGCAAAATCGTCTTCCGCGAATTCATTAGTTGGTACCAGTTTATATGGGTGCATCCGATTTTCTGTCAGTACGCGGATAATTGAGGAATGGCTAATATTTAATGCTGAAGCTGTTTGACGATTCGACGTATGTGGATTTTCTTCAAGCATAAGCGTTACATCCAATTTCTCGACAAGGGAATAAAAAATATAATCAGGCTAATACCGTGTTCTTGTCGGTTGCCTCGCGTCAAGGCTCCTCTTCTCACGAACCCTGCTCATCCCTCATGTCTAGAAGCCAAGATTTACAGCCGTTCATCTTCCCAAACAAAAAAGATATCGGCCCCGCCTCCCTCCGCTGATAATTCGGTTCTTGGCGGATGGAGTACGCTAGAAATTCACCAGCAATTCCAGACGAGTTTTTGCGACCCACTCGCAAGTTTCGAGTAGTTCGGACTAAAATTGATGGAGTTATAGAGATGTCTAAAGTAACTTTGTTAGTTCGGAATGACTAAGAGAAGGTGGTGATCGATGTATGTACTATTTTTCACGGAACAAGGCAGTGGGCGTCATAGCTAGTGGAATGTGCAACCACCACAACTTCAATTTTACGTATTGTATGTGGATGACAGTATTTACCAAAATTATCGCTTGTAGAGCAAACTAACAGTCGATCTCGTTTTGTCTTGAGATTAGTTTAGTGCTTGTAAATCCTACACTAAAGTCTACAACTACAACAACAGATGTTTGGTTTATTATATTATTAGGAATTATTCTTGTTAAATATAGTTTAAAAAAATATATGGAATGCTAAGTGGATCGCCTCTTTTCGTTCGATCGCAATTTTCATTTTGATAATCTTTAAGCAAAATGAAAATTTTGCAAAAAAAAAAGAACAATTAGTTTTTATATTCACTTGATAATTCGGAGAAGAAAACGTTCGCAAATATTTTGCAAACTGTTTCCAAGATCTTCTAGTGAGGGAGACGTATTTTGAACATTTCTTTCATAAGTTTCATTTGAAGTTTTGCTATTAAGTATTATAGCCTTCTACTTAGGTCTAGTAAACCCCTAAAATATAATAGAGTCCCATGAGTTTCTTTACGAAAATACGAGAATTCCACCAGCCGCCACTAGTTTTGAAACAAAATATATTTAAAAAAATGTATCAATTGAGGTTATTAATACACACTTGAAATTAGTGTACGAAAACCACAAAATAAATCGAATATGGATGTAAAAGCGTTCTATTCTTGTGACTGTTTTGAAATGTTTGTTCTTTTTTTATGATTTTTACGAGAGGTGAGCAATTGTTTTTGGAGCTTTTCTAAAATGTGTGTTAGAAACGTGTTCAACCTTTAACTACTCAAATATTGAAACCATAAATGTAGTTGTAGACTTTAGTGTAGGATTTACATGCACTAAACTAATCTCAACACAAAACGAGATCGACTGTTAGTTTGCTCTACAAGCGATAATTTTGGTAAACACTGTCATCCACATACAATACGAAACTTACTTCGTAAAATTGAAGTTGTGGTGGTTGCACATTCCACTAGCTATGACACCAACTGCCTTGTTTCGTGAAAAATAGTACATACATCGATTGCCACCTACTCTTAGTTATTCCGAACTTACAAAGTTACTTTAGACACCTATAACTCCGTCAATTTCAGTCCGAACTACTCGAAACTTGCGAGCGGGTCGCAAAAACTCGTCTGGAATTACTGGTGAATTTCTAGCTTACTCCATCCGCCAAGAACCGAATTATCAGCGGAGGGAGGCGGGGCCGATATCTTTTTGTTTGGGAAGATGAACGGCTGTAAATCTTAGCTTCTAGACATGAGGGATGAGCAGGGTTCGTGAGAAGGGGAGCCTTGACGCGAGGCAACCGACAAGAACACGGTATTAGCCTGATTATATTTTTTATTCCCTTGTCGAGTTCGTGCCAAATGCGTTTGACCTCTCGCCTAGTGCCTCTGCACAGGTCGGGCTGCATAACATTATACATACGGGATGTACCATTACGAAAAGGACATATAATGAGATAAGGAATACAATGCTCTTTCTCAGTTGTTACATTAGTTACATTAAAATAAAACTTTTATAAGAAACACTATTTATCAATTTTAGGTTCTGAAATGTTAATAACAAAAAATATATGTCTGTAATTGCCGACATATATATATATATATATGTCGGCATATATATATATGTCTGTAATTGCCGACATTCCCTACTATAAGATAAAAACTTACTAATAAATACGTACAATTTTTTGCTTGACAATCGAACGACAAAAACGAGCAAGTAGCAAAAAAAAACAAACCTGAAATTTAAGAAGTTGGCCATTGTCAGCTTTAGTGAAATTACCTAGAAATGTGCTCGTTATTGTAACAGTAGTCAACAGTTATCAGTGTTAAACTTTTTGTTTTAGTTTTCCTGTTGCAATTCAGAGAGATGGTTTACCTAACAGAAATGCATACGATAACGATTCTGCAGATGATTGGTTACGGAGATAGAACACGAACGCAGACCGCAGTTGTTCGCCAATTTCAAGAAAAATATCCGGAGTTGCCGCCGATATCTCAAGGTACCGTACGTGAAATAGAGAAGCAGTTTCGGGAACGTGGACATGTACGGCAGCTAAAAGAAAACTCCTCCCAATAAACTCAGTGATGATGAGAAATTGGATGTAATGCTTATTCTTGAAGAAAATCCACATACGAGTCGTCAAACAGCTTCAGCATTACATATTAGCCATTCCTCGATTCTTCGCGTATTGATAGAAAATCGGATGCATCCATATAAACTGGTACCAGCTAATGAACTAGCGGAAGACGATTTTGATAGACGAATTCTCTTTTGTGAGCAAATGATGCAATTATGACATTTTTACGTCGAAAGATGTCATTTTAGAATTATAAATTGACGTGTCTCAGAATTTTCTAAAAAAATGCATTATAATGGAGCTACTGAGTTTATTCCATTTGGCTGTTCCACACTGTATAGTGAAATAAGAAACATAAGGTGCTCTTTCTCACTTGGAAAACACACCTTGGTCTTCCAGACGGAAGTATACGCTATACGTACTACAATGCAAGAATAAACAACAAAATAAATGCACAGAACAAACATAATAACCGACAGCCCTTACAGCTCCATGCAGTTTCAAGGTAACTTCTAGACTAGTGCTACAGTGTTTGTCCGGAAAGTAATGTCAGTGAATTTTTTTCCCGAGACTGTACGCGCCAGTCCACGCTTTACGTGCTAGGATTGTGGTGGGGATCTGGCGACAAGATCCAACAAGCGTCAGTTGGCTACCGGTCGTTGTAGCGGTCGCATCACTCGTTCTTTGAGAGTCGTTACAGTGACCCGGTGCAAGAAAAATGGCAAATCAAGTTTTGTGTGAAACTGGAGAAGAGTGCTGCGGAAACCATTCCAATGTTGAAGAAGGCTTTCGGCGTCGATTGTCTTTCGGACAGGCAAATTTTCCGGTGGCACAAGGCCTTCGCAGAAGGTCGGGAAGATGTCAACGACGAAAACCGCGCTGGACGGCCATCAACCTCCAGTTCCGACGACAATGTGAAACGTGTGCGTAACTTGTTGAATACTGACCGTCGTCTAAGTGTCTGTTTAATTTCCAAAACATTAGACATTACGAAAACCACTGTGTCGGAGTCTTTAGAAATAAGGAAGGTGTGTGCGAAGCTCGTGCCAAAAGGGCTAACGGACGATCAAAAAGCGAGGCGCGTCGAAACCTGCCAAGAACTTTTGGACACCTGCGAAAACAACCCCGCTTTCCTTGATGACGTCATTACCGGGGACGAAAGTTGGGTATTTGAATACGATCCGGAGAAGAAGAGGCAAAGTGCGGAATGGCACACGTCGAACTCCCCTCGCCCCAAGAAGGCCAGGATGTCCAGGTCAAAGATCAAGACAATGCTGATTGTCTTTTTTGATTGCCGGGGATTGGTCCATCATGAGTTCGTTCCGCAGGGGACAACCGTAACCGGAAACTTTTACGTCGAGGTGCTGAAGCGGCTGAAATGCAGGGTGAATCGCGTCCGCCCAGACATCTCAAAATCCTGGAAGTTTCACCACGACAATGCGCCTTCGCACACCTGCTTCCTCGTGGCCGATTACCTCGTCAAGGCAGGCATCACCGTTGTTCCCCAGCCTCTCTACAGCCCAGATGTGCCCCCCCCCCTTAGACTTTTTTTTGTTTCCGCGCCTCAAAACCCCAATGAAAGGACAGCATTTTAGGCCGCTAAAAAACATTCAGAAGGCTTGCACCGACGCTTTAAAGGCGATTCCGGAAAACGACTACCGTGCGGCTTTTGATGCGTGGAAGACCCGCTGGAACCGATGTGTGGACGCAGGAGGAATGTATTTTGAAAGTTTCTAAAGATTTATACATAGAACCAATAAAAACCATTTTTCAAAGCTCACTGACATTACTTTCCGGACAAACCCTGTATAATGCCAGAAGGCATTCAAAGAACTGGCAGATCACACTATATTAAGACTACTGTGGGCCCCACGTCACACTGTTCTGCCCCATTGAAAGGTTTTCGCCAGATCTGTCCCCCACTGACTACCATTTGTTCTGTGCCCCCAGCAAACATTTAATAAATAAATCATTTGGTGATCGTCACCACCTACAAATAGTTATACACAACTTTTTCAACTAAATCTCCTTACCGAAAAAAAACAGGTAGAGAACCGGAAGTAAAATTTTCATAAAAAGCTACATATTTTGATTCGAATAAGATTATTTATATTTTTCATTAATATGATTTTAATCTAACTCTCTGAAGAAATGGAGTGCCAAAAGTAAGAACATTTTGGAACCTAAAATTGCACGCAAAGTGTCTTCAGTTGCAAGTTCAGTCAAGTTAAATTAGGTTACTAAAATTATTTTGTGTTGAAAAGTGATCGCAGAGAACCTCAGTGAAGTTGGATTAAGTTAACTAGTATAAAATAAAAAAATATATATTTCACGGAACATTGAGACACCCCATATTTCTTTTTCCACTGGTCAATAGTGCACACCAGGTATATACATTTCCCCCCTTGGTTGGGACTTACTATTGTATCGGGAATGAACACCTGCTTTGACGCAGGTACAGTTAGAATTGCCCCGAGAACGCTCTACTGGACGCGCCTTTCTATTTTTGCATTTTTCACTGAAATAAGCAGTTTCAAGCAGCCAATATTTATGAATTTCTTATTCCGCTAATATTTCCCACATGATAAATTGTGAATTAGTGTTAGAACGCTCTAGGTACAAACTATTTTCCTACTTTTATTTCGCTACCTTAACATGCGCATTTGTATTATAAGCGCAGAGTTAACATTTATTTTCCATAATAATAAATACAAAAATTTTAATTTCAATGCATAGATAATATTTTACATCCCTTCAACAGTAGCCTCCATTTTTTTAAGTTGGAAATACACCTTGTGGTAACAAAAATTCACAACACACGAGCGTTGAATATTTCGGGACCGATTCTCGTACCATTACGCACTCGAAGGTGGCCAACTTCCGACTGAAGTAGAACGGTAGGTGTAAAACCTAGGTAGCTGTCGTTTCAGTATTACACGCAGGAAACCCTGCTTCACAAAGCTATATAAATTAAAACAGAATATAACGAACTTGGTTTTTCGATTTTTGGCCAGGATTTTCCGATTCTAACCCACTATGCGACGGTAACGATCCAACGTCGAACGACGAGATATTTTATTTTTTCATATGCCTTCACGCGAAATTAGTTTATCAGTCGTGTGGTAAGAGTAGCTGGGAAGTTCAAAAGTACGACGGAGCGCGGTAATGACGTGATATCCGCCGGTGTAAATAAATCTTTATAAGGACGGGTGCGTCAGACAGCTGTCAAGTACCCTTACAATATTTCTCCCGGAGATACACCTTCCCCGCGGGACACAATGCGAATCCGTATAGAAATGAGTTTATTGATAAGGATACATTAGAATTCGGGAAGCCTACGGCGAGGGAGAGAAACCCGCGGCGTGTTCTGTGGGAAAGTTTCGTTTCCTTTTCCTGCGTTGTTTTTTTTTTTCGTCGGAGGCCCGTGCCGAATGAAAATTTCCGCGAAGTGTGTTTTGCTTACTCGGATTCTTCTTATGAAAGGTAAATATATTTCTCTTTAGACGTCCGGACTGTGACAGCCTCGTCATTAATAACACGCAGTGGATTGGGATCTATTTAAATGGGGATGTCACTGTCACCAAAATGCAAATATTTGTACCTACGAACGGTAAATTAAATAAGTACGTACTTATTTTATTAATTAATTTAAATATATCCAGCCAAGCAAAAAAAAAACGTCAAATCTGGCTATGAACGAGGGAGATGGAAATAGCTGGAAATATGTAGGAATAGATGGAAATCATGTCGAAGCTAGAAACGAACCTTTGTTGTCAAGGTTTTGACAAGTGGCTGTCACAATAGTAAAATAAATAATAGAATTCGTTTGTAATGAAGAACAAAAGCGTGTTTTACATTACATTTATTTTGGAAATATCAATAGAATTAATGGAAATTGGATATATTCGATGAGAGCAGTAAATGGGAACATCAGGGAAGTTTTGCCCAGACGCAGTTATGCATTTTAGCCGGTCAATAAAATGTTTCCTAAATTTGATCCGACAAATTGGAAGCGTCAATCGGAAACAAGGAAGTGGCAGATCCACAGTAGGGAGAGGGAGGCACAATGATATGAATATGATTTTGTCCAAGACAAAATACTTGTCGCCATCTTCTTATTTTAGGCTTACAGGCTATGTATTTGTCTTTCATATGATACTCTATTTAAAGGAAAAATAAAAACAAGTTTGGAGGTTTTGCAACTTTTTTTTAATGTCTATATTTGCATCAAACTACCTCTCTGGTGGGGTAAATTGGTACAGTGCTGGAAAACATTGATACACATACAATACACTATAGAAAAAAGTAATATTGTAGTGCAATATTTACTGAATTATAAGATTAGGAACTGTTGGAAAATAAAAAGATCTATTTTGGCGAAGTGTACCACCAGCGGCAATGGGTTTGGGCAGTTTGAATACGATATCTCCTCGAAGCATTAAACTGATGTCCTGAACGTTAGGAAAAACAAAAGTCTTATGTCAGTTTTTCTTTTCCGTAAACAATTTTTATTTCATGGTCATAATAAATCGTGACAATTTTTCCAACACAGTGTACGACTGCTTTCCTTGTTAAAAACTTGACGACAACAAAATCGCCTACATTTAATTCATCATCACACAACAAAAGTTCTTCATCACTGACATCGTCAATTGAATCAGATAAGCTCATTTCCATTTCACTTTCACTTCGGATGAACTTGGAACATTTTGGACCGTTTCTTTAATATTAAACTTCACATTCTTGTTACTTGTTATTTTTCATATTCCTTTTCTTAGCGATTTCTCTAATCCTGCTTTTTCTAGTGTTTTGGTGTAAATACGAGACTTCCATTGCCTGTGCCTGTTTTTTATAGACAACACCTATCCTTGTAGTTTTTGTATTTTTAGTGATATATTCTGATTTGGTTTCCGCCCGCAGTTTCTTCTTGTCCCAGATTATCTGAAACCTCTGGATTCTCATTTTTTTGTTTTTTCTATATTTCTCGTTCTATGTTGAAGTGTAGAGGGTTTTAAACCATGGTCAGAGCTGAAACTCTAATTGATTTGTTTTTTAATAACATTGTTTATTGCAGGCTTTATAGCTCCTTCGTCAGAAGCTTTTGTGATAGTACGTACTATTTTCATTACCTGAAACAAGTAACATGTCCTCGTATAACTTACTGAACCTTTTTTATACGAATAAAATAGTACATTTGTACATTGCAGAGGTACATTGATACACTGTAGAGGCACATTGATACACTGCATCAATGTACCTCTCATACACATGTATCAATGTGCCCCAAATGCATTATTTGCAATGTACCCCAAATGCTAACGTTTATTGGAATGGCGACACAAGCAGCACTCTATTGCTACCACGTTGGTAAAAACACACACATGTAAAAAGGCATTAAAAAGTACTTTCTCGCGCCAAAATAAACTAAACACATGTAACTTTACTCTCACTCGTTTTTCCGTTACTAAATTTTTATGACAAGTAGCCCAAACTAGTGCCATCTTTGAGGTAATAGGTTGAAACAAATGGACTTCTTCTGCCGCGAAATTTTGAATGCGTATCAATGTGCCTCGTGTATCAATGTACATCTCTCTCCTAAGGCTAGAAGAAAATGTTGAAATGGTTAGACAAGTGGTAATGGACAATTCAAGAACATCATTGACAATTGCACACTGCCCTACACAAATTGTCAACGAATTTTGAAAAATGGTTTGGAGCTCCATCTACAGTGCCATCCAAACAGATTGCACCGTATGGGAAACAATTGTGTTTGCATTTAAGATTTTTTTTGACCGTTTGGAAGTTGTTTGGGCATATCTTTAAACTAAACTAGCGCCCATCAAACCTATTAAAAAGTTGATAATATACGAGTAGAATACGAAAATTTGAAATCGCCCCTAGAGTAAACTACCTTTATTTTCAACCCTAGAGAAAAATATAAAGAAAAGTTATTCCATTGTAAAAGACTAGCTTCAATATGAAGTTTCAGTGCAGTGTGGTGAAAATGCGGTTCCTGTCATTTTTTCAACTTACCCTCGCACCACAATTCGAACGATATCGCTCATCATTAAAATATTACTTTCTGGAGACTCTTCTCCATGAAAAATATTGTTATTGTTCAAAACAATGTAAATGGGCAGCAAATATCTCAAATATTATCAAAAAGAAATAAACGAATTTTTGGTGCAAACTTTATTTTATGTACAAGAATAATGCAAAAAGTTAGAAATGCAATTATTTATATATCGTTCGCGATAAGGAAGACCTTCGTCGACTTGCATTGTCAATAAAATTGAAGTAATTAATGGAATACCGTAGATATTGCAGCTTGATATTGACCCAGTTAAAATAATCAATCAATCGTGTATAAATATAGGCGGTCGTCATTTTATTTAATAGTGTCTTATTTTATCGAAAATATAGTTTCTTTTTAAGATATATCCGAAAAAAGTACCCATCACGTAATGTGACAACTTTGACAATTCAGTGAGGTTATAAACTTAGGATTAGGAATAGAAATACATCTTTTTTGGTCGGTCAACTTTCATGACGTTATTATTATTTTTTTTTGTTTGGATGACTCTTTATGAATATACATATGTTAATAAAATTAGCCTAAGGCAGTTCATTCGGTCGATAAAAAGATTAAAAAAGATGTATTAATGTTTTCAGACTCAATTACCTCAGTTCAAATTACCTCAAATATTTCATTTATGTTTAGCAATAAATTGTGATTCCTAATTTGAGTCCTTTTTTTTAACAACGCACAATGGGGCACATATAACACAAAATGTGTAAAAACCTTGTATATTATATTCTTTGGTGTCAGAAATGTGGGGACAATGTTAAAGAGTCTACAATCAATAGTGAGATGGATGATTTTATGTAAAAAAATTACCATTTTTGTTGCAAGTGAATGCAATTTATTTAATTTACACAAACATGAACATTTTCTTTATATACACGGTGGAGACTTTAACTGGAATATATTCGCTAGCGGGGTGGTGAATGATTTTTCAAAAAATTCCCGAGACACGTCAACTTTTAAATGTATTTACCTACATTTTGCAAGTAATATGAAAAATATAGCCCTTCAGGGGTGGCTGACACCACCCTCGACATGATTTTTTCAAATGCAACCCTATGGCTTGTGACCCCTCATTGTAAAGTTGGTGGAAAGAGGAATCCAACGCACTGATCAAATTTTAATTTTTAGTATGTTTGTAGGGTTGCATACAATTAAAACAATTTAAAAATTAAATTTATTTTCAACGTAACAATTGTTCAAAATGTGCACCATTCACTTGTTGGCAGCATCCCTGTCTGTGGTAGGTTTCGTCCCTTACATTATGCAACATTTGCGGTGTTATTTTTCCGATTTCCTCTCTTATCCTTTCCTGCAGATCTGCTATGTTGTTGGGTTTCTGAATGTAAACCCTACTTTTAAGATGTCCCCACAAAAAGAAATCCAGTGGTGTAAGATCTGGAGATCTTGCTGGCCACTCAATATTACCTCGCCTCCCAATCCACCTACCGGGAAAAATTCTGTCCAGATACTGACGAACAATGGCAGCATAGTGTGGTGGGGCCCCATCTTGCTGAAACCATAACCTCTCGTCGGTCAAGTTAGGGTTTAAGGGTTTTGGAAATAAATGACATAGCACTGGTATTAGTTCGTGCTGGAGTAAACGCAAGTATCTTGCTCCATTAAGAGTGTCATAAAAAAAAATGGTCCTACAATTATATCTTGTATTATTCCGGCCCACACATTAGTTTTCTGTGGGCGCTGAGTACCTATGAAGTTCCCTCATTCAATGGGGGTTCTCTTCAGCCCAGTAACGACAATTTTGGCGATTTACGTGCCTATTTAATGTAAAAGTAGCCTCGTCAGAGAAAACTATCCACTCTAAAGATAACTGGTTTTGATCAATACAAGTCATCAATAAATCGCAAAATTCCACTCGTCGATCTGGATCATCTTCAAGTAGCTCTTGAACAGCTTGCATTTTATATGGGCGTTTTTTCTTATATTTAAGTATTTTTAAAACTGTTTTGTGATTAAGATTACTATCACGGGCCAGCTGACGGGCTGAAGTGATTGGATTTTCTTCTAGAGCAAGCAACAAATTCAACTTCGTGTCGTCATCAACAACAGCCTGCCTCTTACTAGGTACATTCCTGACATGACCCATCTCTCGATATTGTGCCTCAATTTTACTAATGGTACCTTGATTTAGTGGTGGCAAGTCAGGATGCGTTTCTCGAAACAAGCGAATAACTTCGCATTGAGTTCGCGCCCTATCACCATATCCAATCATCATCAAAATTTCGATTTTTAGTGACATTTTCACCAATTTGAAATAACACTTCGTTTCAAACTCTGAATACAGCATACAAACTAAATTACTCTTTGCGGCCGTGTAAAAACACTAGCAAAAAATAACAAATATCAGTTGTGGCAAAAAATTGCTTGGAATTTTTTTGTGGCTTGGAATTGTGTGGAATTTTTAGTTTTGAATTCCAAAACTAAACAACACACATTTTGAGTACAAAATTGTTGCGTTAAAAATAAATTAAACTCTAAAATTACGTTTTAATTGTATTCAACCCTACAAACATACTAAAAATTAAAATTTGATAAGTGCGTTGGATTTCTCTTTCTACCAGCTTTACAATGAGGGGTCACAAGCCATAGGGTTGCATTTGAAAAAATCATGTCGAGGGTGGTTTCAGCCACCCCCTGAAGGGCTATATTTTTCACATTACTTGCAAAATGTAGGTAAATACATTTAAAAGTTGACGTGTCTCGGGAATTTTTTGTAAAATCATTCACCACCCCGCTAGCGAATATATTCCAGTTAAAGTCTCCACCATGTATAAACATTTGTTATATCCAATTTTGTGTATTTTGAACAGAATGACATATTTAATATCTTCTATCCAAGGCCTACTCTAAAAAATATTCGAAATATATTTTTTTTATACTTCAGCACTATTTCTAGGTCAGCAAATTCCGTAGAACATTCCACATAATGTCACCTATATTTTATATACGTAAATAATACTACACTTATTCAGGAGTAGAAAGATGAATAGGCACTCTGCCCCGAAACCTTAACGCGGAAATGCCGTCGGAATGCAATTTATGAATATCAAAGGAATTTATCCTTGCTACTGCCGTCTGAAAATTACTTCCGAAATTTATAGGCCTCAACTTTTCCACCGAAATTTTCTATATATAATTTTTCATGGGGTTTAGCAAGGGGACGTTTTGCTCCCTTTCATGTCACCGGCCCTTTTAACAAGTCCCAAAGGACGCGGCGGCGGCCCTTAACTTTCCTATAAGGGCGGTACAGTCCCTGTCCGGTGCACGCTTTTACTAAAACTTTTAATATATTTTGACAAGGCTCTGACGGTCATAACCTCATATGACGGTTTTATTTTGTTGGATGGTTCAATCATCGTAGCCTATTGCGTTTCTGACACTTGTGGTGCAAAGTTCTTTTATTACAGTATGTGGACGTTGATAATTTAAATAAAAAAATGGGAAAGTGTAAATGTCATGGGAAAATTTCTAACCTAAAAAAATTATTTGAAAGAACATGGGTCTGTAATATAAACCCCAATGACTGTTTGATTTGAATGAGGCAGAATTGGCACCTAAGTACGATTTTTATTTGAGAATACTGGCTCAGATTATCCTGTACTTTATGGAGAGCTGAGGTCCATTTTTCTTTTAATGGTGGACTCAATACTCAAAACTTTCGAATGTGGTCAACAGAAGATCCACATTCAATCATTCACAAAGACCTTTTCCAGATCACATTTCATCACTGGTCCATATTTTTTTCTAGAACTCCTAGAGTAACTGTTACTGGCGAACAATACCTGAAAATGTTATAGGATTATGCAATTCCACAGTTGCAAAATGAGGACGTAATTGAAAATATATATTTTATGCAATTTGAAGCACCCCAATGGGTAAAAAACGTGTTGTCTGCTGTTTTCAAGGTCATGATCATGGTCATGGCCACCAAGATCGCCTGATCTGAACCCCGTGGGTTTTTGACTTTGGGCGACCAACAACGCTGGAAGAATTAACAGACAGTATTATGGAGCAAGTTCAACCAGCGACGTTCTCGGAATTGTGACTATAATATTTGAGTACACTTAAATCAAACAGCAACCGCGCTAATGCGTATATATGTGGATATTAACAACATATTAAATGATACTGGATTTTTATGTCATAGTAGGCGAATTTACTTAGGCCGGCGGGGCTTGGTTTTAGTGGGGGTATTTAGCGGAAATCTAAAAAGCAACGTTGCGGCGAATCTTAGCTCAGGTCAGAGTCGGGCTCAGGTCACTATTATTGCAAAGCGATACACAGGAAATACATCAGAATACATTAGTGAATATTCGAATAAACGTACTATGAAGCGTACTATTACACGACGGTATTTAGGTGCGGTAATGTCAGTGGTCACGAAAAATGAAACTTAAAAGGACTTACCAATTAAAACTCATAAATTGTTTGATACAAAAAGTAACATTACTTTTTAACTAGCGTATGATATTTTGCAGGGCATATTTTTTGCAACTTTTTTCGTCTTTTTGTTAAACAGTTGCAGTTTTATTACAGCTGATTTTGTGGTACTTAATTAATTTTACTTTTAATCTGACGAAATATTAGAGTCTTCCTTGTCTCAAAACAGTAACAAGTAAGACTCGAATATTTTGCTGGTTTAAAAGTAAAATTGATGAAATAAATTCTAATCAATTGTAAGGAAACCGCAATTGTCCAGCAATTGTCTAACAAGAGACGAAGAAAGCAATAATGTACTGCTATCATCGACTTGTGATCTATGGCAACAACACGGATCCTGTATGCCCCACTTTTATAACTGGTCATTAAAAATCTAACTGTTATTATAACTTTATAACTTGTGAATCAGATTTCTTCGCATTTTAGGTCCAAATTTTATGAGCTTCGTGGGTAAGTTCTTTTAAGTGTCATGTTTCGGGACCACTAACATTAACACACCTAAATACGGCTCCATTTTGTAATAGTTAGCCCCTTAGTACGTTTTAATTTTCTATGAACTATCGTTATGTAATAATGATGACCCGAGTCCGCCTCTGTGGAGATTCGTCGAAATCTGACGTAATCACCATGTTCATGTTAGTAGCATCTGCGCATGTCAAATTCAAACTGCGCCAGCGCTCGGAGACTAGACGTTTGTTGTCGTTTGGTTGGAAGGAGATAGTACTGGCGTATGTGTTTTAACTTACACACGTACATACGTAAAATAATTATTGGCCTTCTCCATTACACGTGCGCAAAACTCCGTCTGATATTATCCTCGGGAAATATTTCTTGAGATTTACGTAGTTTATATGACCGGTAACCATTTTTTTATTGGACTCGTCTTACCGTGCGGCTACTTGATTCTACAATTTTAGCCATTGCCTCGGCAGACAATGTTGGGTTGTCTTGACAGTAACCAAAATATGTATGTCCCTCTGTTCGACCTCGTCATTTACCGGACGATAAATGACTATGTCGCCCTACTTTCGAAGTAAAAAAATAGTGAAAAAAAAAAACACTTTTTTTACGTCAGCAGTCAGTTGCAAGTTAACAATAGCACTTGGAGACTTCGGGTTGGGCTTAAAATTTTGGAAATTCAATAGGCTACAACTTCCTATATGCATATGCAATACCTATAAAATATGCAAAGGAACGGAGATATAAGCGAAAATGCAAAAAAAGACGTTTTTTTTTTCACAAATTGTTAATTAAAAACAATAGCGCTGTTTCAGCTCTACGGACCCCGCGCATTGTGTTCTACGCAAAAAAAATACATAGGAAACCGTCAAAACTAGCCCTATAAGTTTCCAGAACACATAAAAGTCTCTGCCTACTGGACTGGTTGTTCACAGTCTAGTTTAGCGTCTCTCAACATCTGCACGTTGAAAGTGAACCTTGAAAAGTATTCTATCGTCCTTCGATATTTCACAGGGAAAGTTTACAAAGTAAAGGATCGGACGACTACACGAGCTCCTCATTATTTTTTTGCCAACATCTAAAGACCGAATTATTTGTCAGAATGCCAGAATAAACTAAATCTCGGTCGATAAGGTATTGGCCGCGCTCCAGATGTCCAGATAGAAGGCTTAGTTGTTCTCCGACGATAACCCCCCCAATCAATAAACGACTGGGTTTCACTGTACGAGCTGTTCGGCAATGAATCAGTTATATATCTTCTGTATTTGATTCCGGTATCATATCGATATAACCACTCGCAATGTTAGACGTTATTTGCTGCTGATATACTATGGAATATATCGAATGTTGGTTCACAACAATCGGAGGACTGTGATATAAAACAATTAATTCGTCATGGAGGTATTACAGGTGGAGACGTCACTTTTTAACGCCTACTTTTAAGGACAAAATTTAGATGAAAGTACAAAATTAGTGCAATTTTTTTTTTCATAGACAAGGAACATATTTTTAAATAACATAAAACAATTGCTGCATCATGCCTTTTTTAGAAATCGTCATAGTCCTACTATGAATCTTATATCTAAGCCACATCACACAAAAAAAAGTGGCCTAAGGAATTACCACTTTCACTTTCAATTAGTGACAATGCTCACTGTGTAATTACTAGAAGTTATGTTGAAACAAATAGTTTAACCTGTTTTATAACTAACCCCTTTCAGCACACGCAACACCCTGTATATATCTATAACATAATACTACTACGCACAAAAATTACCCGGAAATTGTAAAAAAGGCACATAAATTGTTATTTATTGATCAAAATTTATTTTGTCCTGTGAAAACGGTGGTTTGTCGATCGTATTTATTGAGTTTTTGGCCTTATATTCAGTCACAATCGTAGCTCGGTGAGATGGCGCGCTGTCGTCGTGCAAAATCCAAGAATTTTATATATATCATAATCATAATCATAACATAGTATAAAACAAAGTCGCTTCCCGTTTTCTGTCTATCCCTATGTATGCTTAGATCTTTAAACCTACGCAACGGATTTTGATCGTTTTTTTAAAAATAATTAAGAGGAAGGTTTATAAAAAAGGAATAACCGTGGGTGGTCAGCTATAATATACGCTAAGAAAGCCGACATGGCCGTTATAAAAGGACAAACAGAAGTGAGACGAAGCCCATGTTCGATGCACATGCATCGGGGGGGGGAATAAGACGCCCTCTCGCAACCTGCTATTTAGAAAAAATGTGGCTTCCTTTTTCACAACTGGCCGATGTTGGTGTTACACAAACTGTATATATGTTATATTATGTATATAATATAATATGTATACGCATAAAAACTTTTCATATTTCCGTCAGTGGTTCATCTTTTGTTAACGACCTATCCGCTCACA
Organism: Aromia moschata; assembly: GCA_029963805.1. Taxonomy (NCBI): domain Eukaryota; kingdom Metazoa; phylum Arthropoda; class Insecta; order Coleoptera; family Cerambycidae; genus Aromia; species Aromia moschata. The sequence goes on along the minus strand of JAPWTK010000369.1, from coordinate 81,603 downwards.
TAAACAACAGATCGATTTACCATTTGTAGAGCATATCTATAATAGTTACGGCAACAAATGTAAAAGACATATCACACATCTCGACACAGGTCTCGTCAGAAGCGTTTTTTACAATCCCTACATGGTGTAGGGATTCATTAAACGAATGAGAATAAAACTGTACATATTCTACAAAACTTCATTTTTTATGATGGTAAATCATAATAGTTAATTCTAGGACATTATATTACTACTACTTGTAAGATATATTAGAACACTATAGTAAGATATTAGAGATGGTTAAATTAACTAGTTTAAAGTGTTTATTACAATAATTCAGTATGGAATAATGTTTTGGTACCATTCATTGGACTCCAGTTATAAAAGAAATCAAAAAAAATTTTAAAATTTTTTTTGGGGGTTTTTTTGGAGAGGTTTTTGGTATTAACGTCAGCATTTATATATTTACCATTGCGCGTCAACACAAAAACATCAGTAGACAAATTTCAAAAATAACGAATTTACGTATATGGACGTGGAGTATTTAAGTATACCTAGACATAAAATACTATTTACAAGGCCTTCTACAAATTTATTAAAATGATTATGCCCTACCTAGTATAAAAAGAGAGACTAATATATTTGCTTTATAAAAATATCTGATCAGCAGGAATTTTCACAATAAAGATTACTTGTAGGAGAATAAATTTGCATAGGATTTGTTTGTTTATTCTATCAAATGTGTAAATGTGATAGGTATACAATTTCTTAAATTCTTTGGAGTACGGCAAAATGTAAGTTCATTTCTCTATTAGAAAGAAAAGAAAACGTGGCTTTTTTCTCACAAATCCTTTATTTAAGTCGTGCTACCGGTTTCGGTCACTAATTGACCATCATCAGGCAACAAAAGTTACAATAGGCTACAATTAATATTTGTAGTTAGTGCATGTGATCTATCTGTTTTTTTTTTAAGTTGTTGCATGTAATATTTATGCATGGTTTTAAAAAGTTATTTTAACATTTTATTTATTTATTATGAGGAAAAAGTATTATTTATTTATTTATTAAGAAACATATTTTAGTTATTAGAATTAAAAATATTTGTTTTACTTACATTATTACTTGAATTTTAACTATTGATGTTATGTCAAAATTCATCTAGTAGATGTATGTATTTTTTTCTTTGTATCTGTTTTATTAAATAACCTTCCAAGTCTTGTTTTTTTTTCTGGTCTATCACAGATATATTAATCATCTTCTTATTTGATTTGTGTAGTAATTCAAATTGGATTTTCTTTTAAAACAATGTAACATTTAAACAACATTTACAGAAGACAATGGACTCACAAACATGTCGAAAATGGTAATAGGTTAAAATATTAAAAACATTTGATAATTCTAGTAAAGAAGTTGGAAAAAACTATCTTTGGTTTTTATAAACTAATTTTTCTACTTTTACGTACTGTTAGTGCCATTTATTTTTACCTTAACTAACTAACTGTACAAAATCTATACTAGCCTATTCATCCTTTAGGGATCTATATCTAAATCTATTTTATTAAGTTACATTTTTAGTCGTTACAGGCGCTTCAGAAGAAAACTTCGTAAATCGGGTTGTGGTTTGGTTCAATTTGTGCATTTAAAATATATATTTCCGATAGATTCTTTATGATGTCTCAAAATTTCCAAACATTCTAAATTAATCAAATAGTTTCCTTTACCTGCTAGGTGTAGTCAGTCAAATATTAATTGTAGCCTATTGTAACTTTTGTTGCCTGATGATGGTCAATTAATGACCGAAACCGGTAGCACAACTTATCACGTTCAATGCCCACACTATAGTACACAATTCACCCATACCAACATATATAATTATAGTAATATATTGATATAAAAATATTTATAAATTAACTATACAATAAATATTTTTACACCTTTACTCCCCTCCCCTTCATAAACATTTATATCTAGACAACAGTGCCAAAGTGCTTTGGGAAGGAAAAGGGGGGCCCCCCCCGCGCGGCTTCTTGTTAAATAGGATTTGTGAGAAAAAGGCCCCGTTTTCTTTTCTTTCTAAAAGAATTTCTTAAATGTTTTTTATATGTTATTATATTACATGTGCTACGTGAAAAATGTAATCGCAACAAATTTTTTTGTTCTTCCTTTTTTTGACTATGTCAATATTTCTCTTCTGAAATCTGTGACTATAAAAAAATGTTATTATTATTGTTATTAACTTTATTTACAAATCTAAGTTATTAATGTACTTCATCTTACAGTTCATAGTTATTACGCATGATGTTTCTGTTCTATAGAGCACAACCGATTACAGTACTTAATTTTATATGTTGTCCCGTATTTCGGAATGGTGCTGAAAGATGCGCACAAAAAAAGGGCTGAGCTACATTTCCATCTGCGTGCGTACACTCTCAGACACCCCAATTTATCTGGTCGATGGGGGCAATTCGCGAAATTTAGGGTCTCCGAACCGAATTCAAATATATCCTTTTACTCCAATATATTTAATATTGATGGCGGAGAACGTCAGTGCGCCAGATATAACAGGAAAAATTCCATTTCCGTCGAAGCCGGCGCGGCGGTCCGCTCCTATCTCGCCAGGTCCAGTGGAAACCCCGATTTATTGCTGGAAAAATAGATAAACTTTTACATGGTAATCCGAGGCCCGAAATTTTATCGCCCAAGAATTCCGGGGAGCAATTCATTCAATTTGTTTGACCGCCAGGAACGTGTTTTGGCGTTATCTTGCGGGGCAATGGAACGAATTTAATACGGCGGATATATATCATTAGTATCACGCTAAAATTGTAATAATGGGGCCATTATATGCGCTCGGGTGATATACGAGGCGCGTTCATAAACTAAGGGCCGTTTGCTTATATATAAATATTGGCGCTTCGAAGCACAGTTTTACTACTGCAGCGCCATCTACTGACTCATTGCGAAGCTACAGCGTCATTTGTTTTGATTCTGAAGTCGTATTGTTGTCCGTGAATGCAAAGAACAATGGCCGCGAAAATCGTTGATCCCGCCAACTGTGAAGTGCGTTCTGTGATTCGTTTCTTATGTGCAAAAGGATCGTCGGCTGCTGAAATTCATCGGGAGTTATGCCTGGTTTACGGACCTACAGTTATGAGTGAAGGAAAGGTTAGACAATGGTGCCGTGATTTTAAAAATGGCCGAACAAATGTCCATGACGAAGAGCGGAGTGGCAGGCCCAGTATCCAGACCGATGAAATCGTTTCACAAGTGGACCAAACACTGCGATCTTATCGTCGATTGACGATTAGTGGCCTGGCTAACAAATTTCCTCAACTTGGACGCACTACTGTTTACAATATTGTCACAGAAAACCTCGCATACCGCAAATTGTGTGCAAGGTGGGTACCAAAAATGCTCACCGACCACCACAAAGGGCAAAGAATGTCTAGTGGACGAAAGTTTTTGGCCCGTTATCAACAAGATGGAGATGATTTGTTTTCTCACATTGTTACTGGGGACGAGACGTGGGTATCCTACGCCAACCCAGAAACAAAACTGCAATCGATGCAGTGGCGACACTCATTTCCACCAAAACCGAAAAAGTTTAAGCAAACTCAGTACACAAGTCGAAAATTGATGGCTACAGTTTTTTTGGAACAAGGACGGTGTTATTTTGGTTGATTTCATGGAACGTGGGACAACAATTACAGCTGACGTGTACTGCGAAACGCTCAAAAAATTGAGACGTGCGATCCAAAACAAACGCCGCGGGAAACTGTCATCTGGCATAATCCTCCTCCACGATAACGCGCGTCCTCATACTGCTGCCAAAACCAATGCGAAAATTCAAGATTTTCGTTGGGAACTTTTTGACCACCCACCGTACAGTCCCGACCTTGCACCTAGCGACTACTTCCTCTTCTTGCATTTTAAACAGTGGCTCGGTGGACAACGTTTTGAAACCGAAGAGGGACTCAAAAACACTGTTGTCAACTAGTTCAACTCTCAGGCGGCAAGCTTCTATGCAGAGGGGTTAAAGAAGCTGGTGCAGCGGTACGAAAAATGCTTAGAAGTGAACGGCGATTATGTAGAGAAGTAAAGTAAGATTGTACCTAACTAAATATGACAAAAAAATTTGTTTCTTATGAGTACATTTTTTTCTGTGACCAAACGGCCCTTACTTTATGAACGCGCCTCGTATAAATATTGGAATAATTGCAGCGGGGAAGCGCTTCGGAGAAATTTTGAATATTTGCGCCCTTCGTCGAATTTTCATAATTCAATTCGGTCTATAGAATATTCGGTGGGGCATAAAACCCATTAAAGTTAAGTATAGCGAGGGCGAAAATGATTTTCCAGTTTTAAAATGCCATAAGAATGAAATAATTTTCAGTCGCAAAAATTAATAAAAATAATTGAGAGGTTTTGGAGATAAACTGCTCCACAAAAGTTAGGGATATAATGAAATTTTGAATATTGCGTGGGGTTAACAACATTACAATTCATTTTATTTGTGAAACATTGTCAAAACATATGTGTAATAACATCATTGTAAACATTTTTTAATTATGTAACAAACCCAAAAAAAAATTATTAATTCTTATAAAATCGACAGTAAGATAAAACTTAAATGCTAATTTTTAGTATGTTGTATGGCCACTCCTAGCGTCTACAACTGTTTGACATCGTCGTGGCATTTTTTCAAGTAGATGATTGATCCTGGCCTGTGATTCTACCCCAGATTGTCCCATATATGAGGTAGAAGTTGCCGAAGCTGCTGCAGTGTTTAGGGCTGTAGTTGAAGCTCATGCAAATTTCTTTGCATCATATCCCACACATGTTCGATGGGGTTAAGGTCAGGAGATCTCGGTGGCAGCGGTAAATGTTCCATATCTACATTTTCGTATCAGATTGTGGTCGACATAACGATACATTGTCTATGTATAATAAATAAAATGTGAATGTGCGTAAATAAAATTTATTTTATTATGATCAAAATTTAAACATTAAAGTAGCTTTGTTGTAGTCTTAACACCAGCCGCCACTGCTACTAAGTCATATAAAGCTTAGAGGTTTCTTATTAGAAGCAAATTTGGAATAGGTCTCTATAACATGGTGTCCTAATAATTATGGAATACACATTGAAACTTCAGAAGCAACTTAACGTTGGAACTCAAACTACACATGTTTTAGGCATATCTAGTTTTTATCCTTGAGTATTTCGTGAGAGAGGAGTGATTAGTCCAGAACACTCTTTATATCTCTACTAGTAGTTATATAGTGCCGGAATGACTCCACTTCAAGGCCACCGATGCCGTAGGGGGTGCCGATGCGCGATGGGGATGTTAGGGTTACGATCACGGTTATTGTAGAGGGTCGATGGGGGTGCCGCCGTTATCGTATTGATGTGCATTTCCGATAAAAATACCATACGGTTTAATGAGAAGAGTAAATTAGGCACCGAGATTTTTTATCAGCTAGAAAATGATTAATTACCTAGGTACAAGTAATCACCTGATTTTTTGATACTCCTCTGACCTCGATCCCCCTCCGGAAGCCATTCCCATCCGCCATCTTGATTACGTCACATGCACCCCCATTGCACACCGGCACCCCCATCGACCCTCTACAATAACCGTGATCGTAACCCTAACATCCCCATCGCGCATCGGCACCCCCTACGGCATCGGTGGCCTTGAAGTGGAGTCATTCCGGCACTATATAACTACTTCTACTTAACAACGAATTTTTTTTTCCTAAATAAAATGGAGTGCAAAAGAGTTGACGAAACTAACCTTGAGTGTCTTGTCAGGGTGGAATGGTTGGTCCAGAACACTCTTTATCTCTCTACTTAGCAACGAAAAAAGTTTCCATTGTAAATCAAATTATATGCAAAACGCAACGAACGAGACGACGAACGCAAGATTTTTTTTTGTTTTGCTTTTTTTTACATTCCCGATACAATCTTGAAAAAGTTTCATGTGCTGTCTAAGGAAAGAATGGCGGTTACATCGAGAAGCGCACCCCGGCTATATGTCATCTAAATTAGCTCGAGGTTTTTTATTTCGGAACGTCTCGGATACGACTGCGAGTGGCTAAAACGCACCTGCTATATAAATCCGCAGTTGTATCGTGCAGTCACCCTTTTCTTTGCGACTGATCGTTATGGCGAGCTCTAGAAAAAAAAAACGCAGATGTAGGGCCGTAACTCAGCGACGTAAAAACTTGAGCAATTTTTTAGTCTGAATTGCGTATTTTTCTTGATATAAGTAATGGAAAGTAGAATGCAAATATTGTATTTAAAAAATAACTTAAAGCGACCTTTTTTTCCTTTCAGATGTATACGAGAAGATAATGATGACGCCGTGAACTTCCTTATCCATGTTAAGTAAGTAATTAATTTTTTTCATTTCATTTTTACTACGGATTGGAAAAAAAATTTAATCACAATTTGAAATCCAAAGTTTAGTTGTAATATTTACTAAAAGCCCAAATTTTAAACACTAGATAGAAAATAAAAACACATCTTTAAAACAAAATCAACTTGATGCAAATTTGATTTAATTTGTTAGATAAGTACACACATTTTTATATTAAGTTTTTTTTCCCTTCTCCCCTTCCTCGTTTGGGGTTTCTCTTTGCCAATACAATACTGCCTTCAGGCTTATTGTATTTCCAGTTTACATCGTTATTTCATGTGAATAGGTTTGTTACCGTTATGAGGTTTAGTAGCACTTTCACAAGATTTTTCTTTGGAAAGGCCTCCTGGCGGTTTTCTATTCCCAGAAGACCGTATCTCCAGTGTGTTAGTGCTGGACACTCTAGTATAATGTGTCGGGATGTTTCCTCCTCCTCATTACACAGTCTACAAATAGGTTCATCTGAATATATGCCCATTCTGTGTAGATGTTTCCCTAAGGTGACAATGCCCGGTTATGAGTCCCGTGACAAGCCTTATCTGATTTTACCAAAAACCCCCCCTCCCCTTTGTTCGGTCTTTTTGATGGTGTCTTTACCATCCATTTACTGTTTGTTTGTCCTGGTATGTGGTTCAGGTAAGACTGGTGTTCTTTATTTTTCCACCGAGTCAGCCAGAGCCTCACTGAGGACTTTGGTGTACCACACATTGGTTCAGGTCCAATGAGTGTCGTTGCAGAGCCCTTTCTCGCTAGGGTATCTGCTTCTTCGCTGCCGTCGACCCCTTTATGTCTTGGTACCCATTTAAGTGTTACCTTGTTATGGTTTTCCAGAGCTTGGAGGGTTTCTAGGCAATCCTATTAATAGTATTAATATAATTAATACTTAATTATATTAAGTAGTTCAATGTATAGGCAGGGATCGAAACATTTTTTTGTCGAAGAAATTTTTTTTGACGAAGGAAATGCATGGGAATACATACAGGGTTTGCCCGGAAAGTAATGAGCCTGATTTTTTTACAAATTTTATTGATCCGAACAAGTACAAAAGCTTAATATTCTTCGAAGTAGGACCCTTCCGCATCAATATACTTTTGCCAGCGTGATTTCCTTGCTGCATAAGCTCCCTGGAACTTCTCGGCCCGAATGCTGGGTCGTCGTAGTATCTTGGACGTTAAGCTCCAGGGTGCCCAGATGATGTCTTTTAAGCTCCCTTTTGAGCCGAGGAAACCGAAAGTCCGCCAGGGCTAGGTCGGGACTGTAGGGTGGCTGGGGTGTTGCTTCAACACCGATCCGGGTCAGGTAGGAGGTGACAACAAAGGCGGTGTGAGAAGGCGCATTGTCGTGGTGCAGTTTCCATGACGTTCGGATCCCTTTTCGGACGCGGGCGCTCCGTGTGATTCAGCCTTTGAGCTTACTTGTAAAACTTGGCATTGACGGTCTGGCTAGGGAAAACAAACTCGTGGTGCACAATCCCTTAGCATCGAAGAAAACAATGACCATCGACTTCACGCGGCACTTGCTCACTCGGGATTTCTTCTGGCGCGGCGACGCCGTTGTGTTCCGCACTCTGCCGCTTTGACTCCGGATCGTACTCAAAGACCCATGACTCATCTTCAGTGATAACGTTGTCCAGGAAACTGGGATCGTCCGCACACAGTTCTTTCAGCTCTTTGCACACGATGCGCTTTTTGAGCGTCGGTCAAAACTTTGGGCAAAAGATTGGCACAAAATGAGGCTTAAAAATTACTGTCCAGACAAACCCTGTAGATCTGCCTTCTAGCACTCGACTTTTATTTTTTTGTTTGTGTGCCTTGCAATAATTATACAGAGTGAGTCACTTTTTTGTAGCAGGACTTTAACGATAACTAGAATACGATATTTCGAGAAAAAAAAAACTATAAACATATGGTCTATCTAGCTTCATAAAGGAGATACAGAGTGTTAAATTTTCAGTTTGTTTTTTTTTAGTTTTTTTTACATTTCATTTATTTGTTTAACGAGGGATGAAATGAACGTCATTTCATTTATTTATTTAACGAAGTGAAGTGGACATCCGAAAAAAAGTAACATCCAGTATAGTATTTTCGAAAAGAACATTAAAAATGTTGATCCCATCCATGTTAAGACATGTCGTGAATCGTAAAAAATGAAACTTTAACACCCTCTATAGCTAGCAAGCTAGATAGACCATATGTCTAAGAACTTTTTTCTCAAGAATTCAGAGAACCACTTTTTTGTTGCAGGACTTTAGCAATCGACAGAACATGATATTTTGAGAGAAAAAGTTCCTATAAACATATGGTCTATCTAGCTTCCTATGGGAGATACTACAGGGCGGTAATTTTTTTTTTTACAGTGCACATGTCTTAACATGGATCAGATCAACATTTTTAATGTTTTTGTCGAAAATACTATACTGGATGTTACCTTTTTCGAATGGTCAGGTCACTTCGTTAAAAAATAAAATGAAAACTAAAAATAAACTTTTTTCGTTACCATGTAAGGAGATAGCACATCGGAATAAAAAACGCCCAATATCTCGAAAACCGTCACAGTTAGCGCAAAATTGCAAGAGATCAATAAATGTTAGTCAAACACGGTCAGTGGCGTACGATACAAAAGATCTGTTAATCTAAATAACCTGGGCATCCGAAAAAATCAACCTCCAGTATAGTGTTTTCGACAAAATCAATAGAAATTGTTGATCCTATTGAGGTTAAAGTGTGTGTAAAATATTAAGCAAAAATATCATTTCGTTCAGAAAATATCGTAAAAAACTTAAAAAAAAAAACCTGAAACTCTAACACCCTGTATCTCCCTTATGAAGCTAGATAGACCATATGTTTATAGGAACTTTTTTTCTCAGAATATCGTATTCTATTGAAAGTGAAAGTCCTGCTACAAAAAAGTGACTCACTCTGTACAATAGCTCAACGACTCATTTTTTGTTAGTAACTGGCGTTCCAAAACAGTCTGCGAGATAATCCCGGAACTTTTCTGCTCCCACTCGCCCCCTCCCTTCCCATAACTCAGCGTGAAAATATGGCCCCCGCAAAGTTGGCTACATCAGCGCCAAGCACAGAGAATGAATCTTCCACGGAGTGGGATCGCTCGCACGTCTTAATTTCCCGGATTATTCTAAATCATTTGCGACGGACGAATTAGAATCCCCCCATTCGCTGCGGCCCGTTGTGAGGCAGGCCGCTTCGATGGAGTTCCGAATTCGCGAATTAAAAAAGTTAAATTGTTAATTCCCCCGTTTCCCCTAGGCCTAAGTCCGAAGACATTTATTTCTCGGGGAAGAATACCTGATGGGCGACGGTTGTTCGCTGGAAGTTGATTGAGTTGAAGTGGATAACAATTCGGACGAATTAAGTGCTTGCCAGTTTTGTTTTACAGATTTTGGAGGAAAAAGTGACAACTAAAAGTATTATAATTAACTATATACAGTATGAACAAAAATATGTTTTTCCGAAAAATTATGTTTTCCAAAAAATCTCCGGTATAACACGTTACTGAAAATAGCCAATAAAAAAGTACTTTTTGATAATATAATTTTAATTATATTATTGACATATTTTTGACGTTTTCATTATATAGCAGAACATGAAGTTGAAGACGCCACTTCAAACGTTGATACACACAAAACTAAAACACATTAAACTTTGACAACTTTAAGTATTTTGACTTGCTGAACATCATGACGTTGTTATACTTTGGCCTAGATCCTTCGAAATGCCAATTTTAGGAGGAATTTGTCCTAAAAATGCTCAATTTACGACATTTTGCTATTTTTAGCAGAGGTACGAGGTGTGGCTATTAAATAACCGAACTGACGCTGCTACCAACGCGCTGCGAGCGTGTCGCGACAAGTTTGAACAGAGCTGTGTCTGGTGATACTTTCCCCACACTGAGCTCGCTGGACATGCCAGTGGGTCGCTCAGTTTGACTGTAGCAGTCGTTTGATTTAGTCCACGCACCAGTGACGCGTCGAAAAAATGTTGTGTTCAGATGGAGCAACGAGTTAATCTCAAGTTTCTTGTTAAACTGGCGAAAACTTTTACAGAAACTTATGCAATGTTAAAAGAGGTGTACGGGAATTAATGTTTATCCCGCACACAAGTTTTTGAATGGTTCAAAGGGTTTAAAGACAGACGACCAAGGACGATACGCATCCCGGACGGTCTTCAACGTCAAAAACGGACGAAAACATTGAAAAAACTGGTAAATTCGTTTCTTATGTGCAAAAGGATCATCGGCTGCTGAAATTCATCGGGAGTTATGCCTGGTTTACGGGCCTACAGTTATGAGCGAAGGAAAGGTTAGACAATGGTGCCGTGATTTTAAAAATGGCCGAACAAATGTCCATGACGAAGAGCGGAGTGGCAGGCCCAGTATCCAGACCGATGAAATCGTTTCACAAGTGGACCAAACACTGCGATCTTATCGTCGATTGACGATTAGTGGCCTGGCTAACAAATTTCCTCAACTTGGACGCACTACTGTTTACAATATTGTCACAGAAAACCTCGCATACCGCAAATTGTGTGCAAGGTGGGTACCAAAAATGCTCACCGACCACCACAAAGGGCAAAGAATGTCTAGTGGACGAAAGTTTTTGGCCCGTTATCAACAAGATGGAGATGATTTGTTTTCTCACATTGTTACTGGGGACGAGACGTGGGTATCCTACGCCAACCCAGAAACAAAACTGCAATCGATGCAGTGGCGACACTCATTTCCACCAAAACCGAAAAAGTTTAAGCAAACTCAGTACACAAGTCGAAAATTGATGGCTACAGTTTTTTGGAACAAGGACGGTGTTATTTTGGTTGATTTCATGGAACGTGGGACAACAATTACAGCTGACGTGTACTGCGAAACGCTCAAAAAATTGAGACGTGCGATCCAAAACAAACGCCGCGGGAAACTGTCATCTGGCATAATCCTCCTCCACGATAACGCGCGTCCTCATACTGATGCCAAAACCAATGCGAAAATTCAAGATTTTCGTTGGGAACTTTTTGACCACCCACCGTACAGTCCCGACCTTGCACCTAGCGACTACTTCCTCTTCTTGCATTTTAAACAGTGGCTCGGTGGACAACGTTTTGAAACCGAAGAGGGACTCAAAAACACTGTTGTCAACTAGTTCAACTCTCAGGCGGCAAGCTTCTATGCAGAGGGTTAAAGAAGCTGGTGCAGCGGTACGAAAAATGCTTAGAAGTGAACGGCGATTATGTAGAGAAGTAAAGTAAGATTGTACCCTAACTAAATATGACAAAAAAATTTGTTTCTTATGAGTACATTTTTTTCTGTGACCAAACGGCCCTTACTTTATGAACGCGCCTCGTATAAATATTGGAATAATTGCAGCGGGGAAGCGCTTCGGAGAAATTTTGAATATTTGCGCCCTTCGTCGAATTTTCATAATTCAATTCGGTCTATAGAATATTCGGTGGGGCATAAAACCCATTAAAGTTAAGTATAGCGAGGGCCAACATGATTTTCCAGTTTTAAAATGCCATAAGAATGAAATAATTTTCAGTCGCAAAAATTATTAAAAATAATTGAGAGGTTTTGGAGATAAACTGCTCCACAAAAGTTAGGGATATAATGAAATTTTGAATATTGCGTGGGGTTAACAACATTACAATTCATTTTATTTGTGAAACATTGTCAAAACATATGTGTAATAACATCATTGTAAACATTTTTTAATTATGTAACAAACCCAAAAAAAAATTATTAATTCTTATAAAATCGACAGTAAGATAAAACTTAAATGCTAATTTTTAGTATGTTGTATGGCCACTCTAGCGTTTACAACCGTTTGACATCGTCGTGGCATTTTTTCAAGTAGATGATTGATCCTGGCCTGTGATTCTACCCCAGATTGTCCCATATATGAGGTAGAAGTTGCCGAAGCTGTTGCAGTGTTTGGGGCTGTAGTTGAAGCTCATGCAAACTTCTTTGCATCATATCCCACACATGTTCGATGGGGTTAAGGCCAGGAGATCTCGGTGGCAGCGGTAAATGTTCCATAGCTACATTTTCGTATGAGATTGTGGTCGACTTAACGATAAATTGTCTATGTATAATAAATAAAATGTGAATGTGCGTAAATAAAATGTATTTTATTATGATCAAAATTTAAACATTAAAGTAGCTTTGTTGTAGTCTTAACACCAGCCGCCACTGCTACTAAGTCATATAAAGCTTAGAGGTTTCTTATTAGAAGCAAATTTGGAATAGGTCTCTATAACATGGTGTCCTAATAATTATGGAATACACATTGAAACTTCAGAAGCAACTTAACGTTGGAACTCAAACTACACATGTTTTAGGCTTATCTAGTTTTTTAACCTTGAGTATTTCGTGAGAGAGGAGTGATTAGTCCAGAACACTCTTTATATCTCTACTAGTAGTTATATGTGCCGGAATGACTCCACTTCAAGGCCACCGATGCCGTAGGGGGTGCCGATGCGCGATGGGGATGTTAGGGTTACGATCACGGTTATTGTAGAGGGTCGATGGGGGTGCCGCCGTTATCGTATTGATGTGCATTTCCGATAAAAATACCATACGGTTTAATGAGAAGAGTAAATTAGGCACCGAGATTTTTTTATCAGCTAGAAAATGATTAATTACCTAGGTACAAGTAATCACCTGATTTTTTTGATACCCCTCTGACCCCGATCCCCCTCCGGAAGCCATTCCCATCCGCCATCTTGATTACGTCACATGCACCCCCATTGCACACCGGCACCCCCATCGACCCTCTACAATAACCGTGATCGTAACCCTAACATCCCCATCGCGCATCGGCACCCCCTACGGCATCGGTGGCCTTGAAGTGGAGTCATTCCGGCACTATATAACTACTTCTACTTAACAACGAATTTTTTTTTCCTAAATAAAATGGAGTGCAAAAGAGTTGACGAAACTAACCTTGAGTGTCTTGTCAGGGTGGAATGGTTGGTCCAGAACACTCTTTATCTCTCTACTTAGCAACGAAAAAAGTTTCCATTTTAAATCAAATTATATGCAAAACGCAACGAACGAGACGACGAACGCAAGATTTTTTTTTGTTTTGCTTTTTTTACATTCCCGATACAATCTTGAAAAAGTTTCATGTGCTGTCTAAGGAAAGAATGGCGGTTACATCGAGAAGCGCACCCCGGCTATATGTCATCTAAATTAGCTCGAGGTTTTTTATTTCGGAACGTCTCGGATACGACTGCGGGTGGCTAAAACGCACCTGCTATATAAATCCGCAGTTGTATCGTGCAGTCACCCTTTTCTTTGCGACTGATCGTTATGGCGAGCTCTAGAAAAAAACGCAGATGTAGGGCCGTAAATCAGCGACGTAAAAACTTGAGCAATTTTTTAGTCTGAATTGCGTATTTTTCTTGATATCAGTAATGTAAAGTAGAATGCAAATATTGTATTTAAAAAATAACTTAAAGCGACCTTTTTTTCCTTTCAGATGTATACGAGAAGATAATGATTATGCCGTGAACTTCCTTATCCATGTTAAGTAAGTAATTAATTTTTTTCATTTCATTTTTACTACGGATTGGAAAAAAATGTAATCACAATTTTAAATCCAAAGTTTAGATAGAAAACACTAGATAGAAAATAAAAACACATCTTTAAAACAAAATCAACTTGATGCAAATTTGATTTAATTTGTTAGATAAGTACACACATTTTTATATTAAGTTTTTTTCCCTTCTCCCCTTCCCTCCTTCCTTTCCCTTGGAAATACAATAAGCCTTCAGGCTTATTGTATTTCCAGTTTACATCGTTATTTCATGTGAATAGGTTTGTTACCGTTATGAGGTTTAGTAGCCCTTTCACAAGATTTTTCTTTGGAAAGGCCTCCTGGCGGTTTTCTATTCCCAGAAGACCGTATCTCCAGTGTGTTAGTGCTGGACACTCTAGTATAATGTGTCGGGATGTTTCCTCCTCCTCATTACACAGTCTACAAATAGGTTCATCTGAATATATGCCCATTCTGTGTAGATGTTTCCTAAGGTGACAATGCCCGGTTATGAGTCCCGTGACAAGCCTTATCTGATTTACCATCCATTTACTGTTTGTTTGTCCTGGTATGTGGTTCCAGTAAGACTGGTGTTCTCATTTTTACTACGGATTGGAAAAAAAATGTAATCACAATTTTAAATCCAAAGTTTAGATAGAAAACACTAGATAGAAAATAAAAACACATCTTTAAAACAAAATCAACTTGATGCAAATTTGGATTTAATTTGTTAGATAAGTACACACATTTTTATATTAAGTTTTTTTTCCCTTCTCCCCTTCCCTCCTTCCTTTCCCTTGGAAATACAATAAGCCTTCAGGCTTATTGTATTTCCAGTTTATCGTTATTTCATGTGAATAGGTTTGTTACCGTTATGAGGTTTAGTAGCCCTTTCACAAGATTTTTCTTTGGAAAGGCCTCCTGGCGGTTTTCTATTCCCAGAAGACCGTATCTCCAGTGTGTTAGTGCTGGACACTCTAGTATAATGTGTCAGGATGTTTCCTCCTCCTCATTACACAGTCTACAAATAGGTTCATCTGAATATATGCCCATTCTGTGTAGATGTTTCCTAAGGTGACAATGCCCGGTTATGAGTCCCGTGACAAGCCTTATCTGATTTACCATCCATTTACTGTTTGTTTGTCCTGGTATGTGGTTCCAGTAAGACTGGTGTTCTTTATTTTTCCACCGAGTCAGCCAGAGCCTCACTGAGGACTTTGGTGTCCCACACATTGGTTCAGGTCAATGAGTGTCGTTGCAGAGCCCTTTCTCGCTAGGGTATCTGCTTCTTCGTTGCCGTCGACCCCTTTATGTCTTGGTACCCATTTAAGTGTTACCTTGTTATGGTTTGCCAGAGCTTGGAGGGGTTTCTAGGCAATCCTATTAATAGTATTAATATAATTAATACTTAATTATATTAAGTAGTTCAATGTATAAGCAGGGATCGAAACATTTTTTTGTCGAAGAAATTTTTTTGACGAAGGAAATGCATGGGAATACATACAGGGTTTGCCCGGAAAGTAATGAGCCTGATTTTTTTACAAAGTTTATTGATCCGAACAAAAGCTTAATATTCTTCGAAGTAGGACCCTTCCGCATCAATATACTTTTGCCAGCGTGATTTCCTTGCTGCATAAGCTCCCTGGAACTTCTCGGCCCGAATGCTGGGTCGTCGTAGTATCTTGGACGTTCTCCAGGGTGCCCAGATGATGTCTTTTAAGCTCCCTTTTGAGCCGAGGAAACCGAAAGTCCGCCAGGGCTAGGTCGGGACTGTAGGGTGGCTGGGGTGTTGCTTCAACACCGATCCGGGTCAGGTAGGAGGTGACAACAAAGGCGGTGTGAGAAGGCGCATTGTCGTGGTGCAGTTTCCATGACGTTCGGATCCCTTTTCGGACGCGGGCGCTCCGTGTGATTCAGCCTTTTTACTTGTAAAACTTGGCATTGACGGTCTGGCTAGGGAAAACAAACTCGTGGTGCACAATCCCTTAGCATCGAAGAAAACAATGACCATCGACTTCACGCGGCACTTGCTCACTCGGGATTTCTTCTGGCGCGGCGACGCCGTTGTGTTCCGCACTCTGCCGCTTTGACTCGGATCGTACTCAAAGACCCATGACTCATCTTCAGTGATAACGTTGTCCAGGAAACTGGGATCGTCCGCACACAGTTCTTTCAGCTCTTTTGCACACGATGCGCTTTTTTGAGCGTCGGTCAAAACTTTGGGCAAAAGATTGGCACAAAATGAGGCTTAAAAATTACTGTCCAGACAAACCCTGTAGATCTGCCTTCTAGCACTCGACTTTTATTTTTTTGTTTGTGTGCCTTGCAATAATTATACAGAGTGAGTCACTTTTTTGTAGCAGGACTTTAACGATAACTAGAATACGATATTTCGAGAAAAAAAAACTATAAACATATGGTCTATCAAGCTTCATAAAGGAGATACAGAGTGTTAAATTTTCAGTTTGTTTTTTTTTAGTTTTTTTTTACATTTCATTTATTTGTTTAACGAGGGATGAAATGAACGTCATTTCATTTATTTATTTAACGAAGTGAAGTGGACATCCGAAAAAAGTAACATCCAGTATAGTATTTTCGAAAAGAACATTAAAAATGTTGATCCCATCCATGTTAAGACATGTCGTGAATCGTAAAAAATGAAACTTTAACACCCTCTATAGCTAGCAAGCTAGATAGACCATATGTCTAAGAACTTTTTTCTCAAGAATTCAGAGAACCACTTTTTTGTTGCAGGACTTTAGCAATCGACAGAACATGATATTTTGAGAGAAAAAGTTCCTATAAACATATGGTCTATCTAGCTTCCTATGGGAGATACTACAGGGCGGTATTTTTTTTTTTTTTTACAGTGCACATGTCTTAACATGGATCAGATCAACATTTTTAATGTTTTTGTCGAAAATACTATACTGGATGTTACCTTTTTCGAATGGTCCAGGTCACTTCGTTAAAAAATAAAATGAAAACTAAAAATAAACTTTTTTCGTTACCATGTAAGGAGATAGCGTAGCGCAAAATTGCAAGAGATCAATAAATGTTAGTCAAACACGGTCAGTGGCGTACGATACAAAAGATCTGTTAATCTAAATAACCTGGGCATCCGAAAAAATCAACCTCCAGTATAGTGTTTTCGACAAAATCAATAGAAATTGTTGATCCTATTGAGGTTAAAGTGTGTGTAAAATATTAAGCAAAAATATCATTTCGTTCAGAAAATATCGTAAAAAACTTAAAAAAAAAACCTGAAACTCTAACACCCTGTATCTCCCTTATGAAGCTAGATAGACCATATGTTTATAGGAACTTTTTTTCTCAGAATATCGTATTCTATTGAAAGTGAAAGTCCTGCTACAAAAAAGTGACTCACTCTGTACAATAGCTCAACGACTCATTTTTTGTTAGTAACTGGCGTTCCAAAACAGTCTGCGAGATAATCCCGGAACTTTTCTGCTCCCACTCGCCCCCTCCCTTCCCATAACTCAGCGTGAAAATATGGCCCCCGCAAAGTTGGCTACATCAGCGCCAAGCACAGAGAATGAATCTTCCACGGAGTGGGATCGCTCGCACGTCTTAATTTCCCGGATTATTCTAAATCATTTGCGACGGACGAATTAGAATCCCCCATCGCTGCGGCCCCGTTGTGAGGCAGGCCGCTTCGATGGAGTTCCGAATTCGCGAATTAAAAAAGTTAAATTGTTAATTCCCCGTTTCCCCTAGGCCTAAGTCCGAAGACATTTATTTCTCGGGGAAGAATACCTGATGGGCGACGGTTGTTCGCTGGAAGTTGATTGAGTTGAAGTGGATAACAATTCGGACGAATTAAGTGCTTGCCAGTTTTGTTTTACAGATTTTTGGAGGAAAAAGTGACAACTAAAAGTATTATAATTAACTATATACGGTATGAACAAAAATATGTTTTTCCGAAAAATTATGTTTTCCAAAAAATCTCCGGTATAACACGTTACTGAAAATAGCCAATAAAAAAGTACTTTTTTGATAATATAATTTTAATTATATTATTGACATATTTTTGACGTTTTCATTATATAGCAGAACATGAAGTTGAAGACGCCACTTCAAACGTTGATACACACAAAACTAAAACACATTAAACTTTGACAACTTTAAGTATTTTGACTTGCTGAACATCATGACGTTGTTATACTTTGGCCTAGATCCTTCGAAATGCCAATTTTAGGAGGAATTTGTCCTAAAAATGCTCAATTTACGACATTTTGCTATTTTTAGCAGAGGTACGAGGTGTGGCTATTAAATAACCGAACTGACGCTGCTACCAACGCGCTGCGAGCGTGTCGCGACAAGTTTGAACAGAGCTGTGTCTGGTGATACTTTCCCCACACTGAGCTCGCTGGACATGCCAGTGGGTCGCTCAGTTTGACTGTAGCAGTCGTTTGATTTAGTCCACGCACCAGTGACGCGTCGAAAAAATGTTGTGTTCAGATGGAGCAACGAGTTAATCTCAAGTTTCTTGTTAAACTGGCGAAAACTTTTACAGAAACTTATGCAATGTTAAAAGAGGTGTACGGGAATTAATGTTTATCCCGCACACAAGTTTTTGAATGGTTCAAAGGGTTTAAAGACGGACGACCAAGGACGATACGCATCCCGGACGGTCTTCAACGTCAAAAACGGACGAAAACATTGAAAAAACTGGTAAATTAATCCACGAAGATCGTCGTCTAAGCATCTGAGGGCTTGCTGAAATAACAGCAATCAAAGAATGTGTTCGCCAGATTTTGCATGAATCGTTCAACATGCCCAAAGTTTGCGCAAAAATGGTACCAAAACTCCGTACTCCCGAGCAAAAAAGAATCAAGAATGAACATTTGAGCTGACATTCTTAACAACATTGACACTGATTCAGGCTTGTTAGACACTGTGACACGGAAGGGGACAAGATTCGAAAGTGTGGAAGCGGTTAAAGCAAAAGCGACGGAGGTTCTGAACCAGCTGAGAGAAGCGGACTTCCAGTACTGCTTTCAACAATGTAAAAGGTCTATGGAGCGACGTAGATATCGCCAAGGGGTGTACATTGAAGTCGAAAAAGTTGCTACTGTAATTGGTAACGAATAAAAAGTGTTATGACAGTATTTCGGTTATTTAATAGCCACAAATCGTATTTTGACCTAAATTCGTCTTACACCCGACAAATTATCATGGAAACCTGTTCTATTGGAAATTTTTTATACTTGCCATTTTTTTTATTCCAAATAATAAAGCAAGATTATTCCTTAATGAAAAAATACAGATGCGATATCGATGGAAAGAGAAAAAATGTCATAAACCATTTTTGGGGCATTCCCCCCCCTCCCGCCATTAGTAGCCTTAAGGAGCACTTGGCTCAAATTTTGACAATACAGAATTGATACAGATTGTCATAAAACAAAAAAAAACTGAAAAAACGGTCAAATCCTTAGGCTCTAGTCTGTTTTGGATACAAAATAGAACACAATAAATCCCGGGATCATGTCAGCATCCCCAAAGATATAGGAACACACATGTTAATGACATTTTATACATTATCAGACGTTAGTAGTGCAGTTAGGTACTTATAGGACAAAGATTTGTGATTTTCCAGTAGTTTGGGCCAAGTCAAAAAAACAATGATCTTTGTTCTCGATAGTCAAGAGGTTAAATTTATCACAGGAGTTCACGAGAATAGAGAAATTTCCAAATTTGATAGGCTGACCACTATTTTGAAAGGTGATCCGAAAGGACACAAATCGAAGAAAGCAGCAGCTTTAGAGAAAACATACTGAGAAATTTTTGGAAACAGCTCCGATGAGGAGTTTTTGATTAAACTTAGGAAATGGCTCTAAATGTTTAACAGTGTTAGCAAGGTAATCGAGGTACAATTTTGTGAAATGTTATTATCAGACGCGAAATCTTACAAAATACACAGTTTAAATTCATAATGATTTCATGAATTACATTCTAAATTTTTTCCAACTAATTGAATATGTTGCAACAACTTTCCTTTGCTCAATTGGCAAAGCAGATAGGAAAACTATTGATCGCTCCGGCAGCACAGCGGTCAAGGGGTAGGTTCCCCTGGTATTAAAACTTTTGACGGTGACTTCGGGCGACAGATATTTTTAAATAAAAATACCAAAATTTCTGGGAATCGATACGGTAACGATAAAATGGTTGAAAGCTTTCTTGTTATGGATGGAGACAGAATAAAATTCAAAAATAAAACAATAACAACTATATTAACAAAAATGTACAATCGGGTAATTGGACCCACTTAACTATACTAACCTAATATTGAATTCCACGTGCTAAGTTCCTTAATCAACCACTAAAAATATTTTACGGAATGCAAAAATAAGCATTCAGCAGAGATAAACTGAAAATCTAGTAATCAAATTAAGCAGCAAACATTAAATGCAAAAGTGATTGCAAAGATATAAACAAATTTAGTTACTGAATTGCTTACTCACCACACGTGGAGTAAAATTTTGGTCTCGCTTATCACAACCGCTAGTGTTGTGTTAAGTCAAGGCTAGATCAAGAAGTTTTAAATAAATAGTCTTCCTGTTCGTTCCGTATTTATAAATTTACAATAACACAAACAATTATCGAATGTCTGTCAACAAGGTTGCCACTGATATCGTAGAATGGCATTAGTTATTAGTTGCGTTCATTTGACATTTGACATGAGGTGCGTTCGTTTCACTTAGGAGTCAACTGGTTAAGGTGTGATTTCACCAGTTATTGACATAAAAATAAGAATGTGACGGGATTTGAAATAAATACCGTTACAATGTTTACTTTATATTCTTACTCAGTGTTTTCCGCAAATTGAAAACGCTCGATTCTCAAATCAAAACAAAAATTCAACCCTCGCATCTCATTCATATTTCGCTTATGCTTTTCGACACTTCCATTTTAACTCCCCCCCCCTACCTCGCTTTTTTAAAATCCCGCGATGTGATTCGTTCCGCCAACGAATGTGGATATGTAATCGACGAAGCGAATGATCAAAGGGTCAGGAGATTTGTACGGATCCGTGTTTATTTCGCACAAAAACATTACAAAAATCTCATTTGATAAAAGTGAAAGGTGAAAACGAGCGCTAAATCCCTTGGTATGACGTATTACTGTGGGTTTATATGTAACAGCGTGGGTTCAAATAAATTCTCAATTAGGGTGAGCTGTGATTTATACAGTGTGGAACAGCCTAGTGGAATAAATACAGTAACTAAATTCTTGTGCATATTTATAAAAAAAGTCCGAGGCACGTCAATTTTAGATTCTGTGACAGGGTTTGTGACAGAATTGATTCAGAAGTGACATTCTGCAACGTAAAAATTTCATCCCTAAATTCAATTCCATTCGAGTGACAATCGGAGTCCCCAAAGTTTTAAATTGAAAGTAAGGGTTTCTGATAGGTACTTCATTTCAAAGGTATTTTCATTCTCTATTGAAAAGTGTTAAAAACTATTTTAATCTTCTTGTTTGCAAAACCTAATGGCAAGAAAACTTAAATTTTCACACTTCACTGCCATGTTAATCGCCAAAACCGTCATTACCGGTCTCAAAAAGGTCCTCACCGAAAAGGAAAGAAAAATTATTCGTAAGAACATTACAGAAAAACCAATCAATCAGTAGACATGCATTATTGACCCTAAAACGTCATAACGTAGTGTCTGGGTCAGTTTGGAAATGTCATGAAGCACTGGTAGACGCAACCAACTCTAACATTATATCTGTGAGTTTGATGAAAGGCCGTGCAAAATGCAAAGCCAACAAAGATGCTGACAAATTTGCTTGAAAGGTGGCAACTCTAAGTATTTTTGGACCAGCTCCAATGATCAAACAGGAATCCTGACAGCGACACTGTCAACTAAGAAAACACTTAGGTGAAGTGAAGCACCCCTTTGCCGAGGGTGTGTCCAGGAAGAGTCGAGCATCTACTTCAGCTATCTCAATGTGGGCTCTGTCAGTTTTTTTTTTTACATAGAATTGCGAACAAATCTATGCTTGTGTCTCGCCGAATGAATGAACTACCTGTGTATTTACCACCCCAGCGGCTTTTCGTTCGTGGTCGGTTTTACCGACTAGGTAAAAATGTTTTTGGGATCTTTTGGTTGGTCGCTTTAGGTTGGGGAGAAGGAGGCACTTTAGGACAGAGGCAGTTTAGAACATTTCGAATAAAGAACAAATTTGTCACTTTTTTTTCACGTTGAATGCATTTTTGGTTGGCAACCAGTCAATAAACAAACGTCTCGTGAGACTTTACGCGCTCTCAGCTATCAAACTAACTTATAAGCTGTTAGTTTTTGCTGACCGTTGTAATTATTTTGGCTCGCAAATGTAAATATATGTATATTAAACTATTGTTCAAAAAGAATCTACTGGTATGTTCTGGTTATGATTATAGTATGTTTTCCGTTGTAATGAACGAAATCAAGGACAAGATTTCCGGGAAAACCGGTAGTCGCGGCGACCTTGCCAACACGCCATCGTATTCCTTGTGGTCAAATTAGTCGGTAGGAATCTTTTATTGGCGAAATACAGGGCGATCCTCTTCCGATTCCAAGCGATCTTCGTCCCCCACGTTCAAAAAACCAACTCGTCTCAATTAATTCCCGCACGCATGTATGCACAGACAAATCGCCGTGAATTTGTCACCCGGCAAAAGGGGATGTAACTCCTTTCTGTCAAATCTCTTTCGGGTCGTAAATAAATGTGTATGCCGGTATTAATCATGTTGGGCGGCGCAAAATTGTATTGTACTACCCCACAGGGCACGGCAGGGTGCGTCGGCGTCGGCGGTTTTATCTCTTTGTTTTTTTGTTGTGTTTTTGGTTAATCGCGCGTTTTTTCCCAGGTTTGTCACTGTCTTCGGGAGATAATACCTTGCGTTTACGGGGCATAAACGGGTAAATTCCGCGATACGGGTTTGCGTTATCGCGTTACAAATTACCGTTTGATGTTGCGGATCGTAGGGGGTTGATCGCTTAAATTTTTCAGTAGTACAGATGAGATTTTGAATAGGATTTATGAGTGCAAACAGCGTGAACGGTGTATAAAAACAGAACTTTGTATAAAAACATCCAGCAGATTATTGGGGTGCAATTCGAGCAAGAAGATTATGCAGGGTGATGTACGCTGAAAAAAATATACCGGGTGACTGATGAGGTACTGCCCATCTTATATCATGTAAACCAATAAACTTTTTTTTTTTTAAGTTCGGGGCGTTTTTACTAGAACTAATTGATGGAAAGTCCAAAGTGACGAATTCGAAACCCAGTTTTTAAATGCGATCCTCTGTATATTTTTTGCATATTTCAATTTTAGTCGTTAGAAAATATGCAAGTGTCAAATGTCGTTTGGGTAGTGATTTTTTAAAATTTCTATATTCATCATGTTATACTGCAGTTTCAGAGGAAGGACTGCGAGTCCTCCTAAGATACTGCTCTAAGTAATCAAAAAAGATCTAATATTACCCTTAAAACATACTCTATTTTATTTTATTGAAGATCAAATTAATTCATTTTAGCCTCTTGGAGTAGGTAGGTCGAACCTTCGGCGTAGAAACAAAAAACTGGACGTTTTCCACGAAACACCAATATATATTTTTCAGTTTCGAATAGTATTTAGAAGATTTTAATAATTTTTTTTTTTTTTTTTTTTTTTTAATTTTTTTTTTTTTTTTTTTTTTTTTTTTTTTTTTTTTTTTTTTTTTTTTTTTATTTTTTTTTTTTTTTAAAATATTTTTTTTTTTTTTTTTTTTTTTTTTTTTTTTTTTTTTTTTTTTTTTTTTTTATATTTATTTTTTGCCGCGTTTAATTTTTTTTTTTTATTTTTTTTTTTTTTTTTTTTTTTTTTTTTTTTTTAGTAAAGAGAGGTTTGAATATGAGAAATTTAATTAAGTCTATTTAATAGATACGTTAATAAAGCAGCATACATTTAAGAGATCCCTGAACAATTCCACGACTTTTCGTAGATATACTGACAATTCGAAATTTGCTTTGGTATCATATGAACCTAAATTCACCCCTGGACTAGACAAAGTTTTTAAAAATATTAATATGAATTTAGTTTATTATTCTAAAAATAAAATACAGACACTTTTGGGAAACCCCAATGACAAAATCAATTGAAATGAAATTCAGGAATATACGAAATAAGTTGTAAAGACTATGATCAAAAATATATTGGGCAAATAAAAAGATATATTTTGACTAGATTTAAAGAACACATGGCTCATTTGAAATGTGGCAGAACGGAAAAATCTTGTTTTACCCAACATGCTTTTGACAACAACCATAGGATAGGCGTAAATAATTTAAAATTAATTAGAAATGTAACAAACAGTATACAGTTGGATGCTTTAGAAAGTTTAGGAATCATTAAGTAAATAAGTATCATTATAATTAAATAATCATTATATATAATTAAAAACATCATTATAATTAAATAATATGAATCGGAATGGACATGAAATGGTCCGATACCCACCAGTCCACTGTTTGCTCTGATAAACAAAGACATATGTTACGGTTCAGTGAACCGTAGCGACAAATTCAGTTCTGATCTTCTCTTGAAGATGTCAACTTAGTTGACGAAACGCGCGTCGTGAAAAGTATATAGTAGTTCGGTGTTTCGTGGAACACGTTCAGTTTTTTTTTCATATCAGTCTGGTTTTTAAAGAAAACTCATTTAATTCAAATGGAACATCTAGTGGGCCGTCCCTGTCTTCAATTGATCATCTCATAAGGATTTGAACGATGTACATGAACAAAACGATATTTTCCACTTGGTTGCGTGTACTTTGACGTCTAGAATCCAAAATGTAAAAATATATAGGGTGTCCTATTTAAAAAAACTGGATTTAGTGTCATTTTCGGTGAAATTGGAAGTCGTCCATCTTGGATTTTTTCGTCACTTGGTTGGAAAGTAAAAAAATCCGTTAGTTTTCAAGATATAATTTTGCCCCGACCTCCTGAGCCATCCTCTTTATACTGTTTATAACATAAATTCATATAATCTGCTCTTTATCTATTACATTATCTGAACATGTCAACTATTTTTTAAGCTTCTTTAAAGAAGTTTCTATTTTTAAAACATCGCTGTTGAAGAAGACGAAAACGAAAGAGAAACAAAAATAAAACTCATGAGAAAAAGTAAGGCAATTAAATGTGAGTACCTACAGTAAACAAGCAATATTTTCTTGACGTGATAGATACAATAAAATATAAATATCCTGAGATATGGAAGAAAATTATTAGGAATACAAAAAAAAATAGAACAGTGAATTAAGTACTAAAAATTCAGAGCTCTAATATACTTGAAATTTAACAAAATTTAATAAGCATTTGTTCCCTGTCGCATTGGAATATTTCAAAATAAAATTTCAAAACAAAACATAATTGTCTCTGCATTTCTAAATAAATTGGCAGAAAGCAACGGAATCGGTTAACGTTTATTTTTGTTGAAAACATACTCACGAACTTCGCTGTAGTGGACAACGGCAGCACATTCCACATTCACAAACCCCGGCTCCAAAACATAGTTTATTATGACCTCACCACGCCTGGAATACGTTTTCAATATATTCCCGGCTTATGGATCCGGCAGTATAAACTCGAGTGCCGATGACAGTATTGCGATAGGGACCTTGTTAATGTCCAAGTTTTGGCTGAAATGTTGCGTCTGCTCGTCCGGTAGCTCTAGCGAAACTATTAACCTTTCGAGAGCCGGAAAATCTTATATAAGACGCTCTCCATACAATCATTCTTAAATTGTAACGAAACTTACTAGTCTCTGCTTTTTGGAGGTCGTTGATCACGAAAAAAGAGACTTTGGGGGTTGACACCCCCAAAAAAAGTACCCCCGAATCTGATATCAATGTAAGATTGAGTTTTGAGTAAAAATATAATTTCATTTTATATTTCATTTGTCTCTTTGCACTATGAACGGTGGCAGATACCCTTAGGGAATATCTCGTGGACGTTTCTGATAGTAAACGAATGAAAACCAATTCTTGTTGCTATTTCCAGGAGTGTTTCTGAGTTAGACGATATTTGAAAATATTTTTACAACGCGTAATAAATTACTCGTTTAGAATCAACTGAAAATACTTAAAACTCAAAAAAAAATCCAGAAATTCTAAAAAAAAAAAACAAAATACTAAAAACTCTAAAAAATAGTAAAAAACGAAAAAATAAAATGAAGCCACAAAGTCTCTCTACATCCTCGTCGTTGGCTTATAATCGTGGGTAATATTGAAGGAGAGACCATCAATCAGTCACACACTGAACGGCAAAATGATTCCAAAATGACCATAAAAACCAATCCGATTTTGAATCGACGGAGGGAAAATGCGTTTACGCTTCGGATTGCCTAGTGACAGCCTACTATGTTTTTTCCAACCTATTCTTGTAAATTATCTATTTCAGGAATATTTTTTTTAGTTCAATTGAATTATTGATTGACCTTTGAATGGCCAATAAATATTTTATAGTGAACGTCGTTTAAAATTTGATAAAATAATTTTCTTACCCAGTGAGAGAAAAAGGAGCAATACGTACTTTCCCCTGAAAAGGGTAGAATATTAGATACTTTATTGTTGTAAACAAAATTCATCTTCCCTGATTTTGGAGAATTTTCTGCTCTCAAAAACTTATTACAAAGTAATATTGTAGATACTTACGGCACAGTCCGAGAAAAATGATAAAAAGGGGTAGTTTCTAATCAGAAAGGGGTGGTTTTTGAAGGGTAACGCAAAAATGACTATCATCGCATTCTTCATCCTCGAAAACCCAATTGAAGGATTTACTTGGAATTTTAAAAAATAACCATTTTCCGGATCATTAGCTGCCGGAACGTCTTATATAAGACGTTATTTGAAGTGTATACTGCATGAGGGTTGAATGTACAAAGTAGGACTAAAGCACTAGGATTTTTTAAGGCAAAAAAGTACCAAAAACCCCGGCGCTCCAAAGATTAACGAAAAAAAAAGAAGTCAAGTGATTTATAGGCATGCAGTTTCTTGTTGCGGGTATTTTTTGTATAAGTGTCACCATACGTGTCAACTGTCAGTCCGTCCGTCTTTCTCTCATTAGATCGTTTTCATTATTTTGCAAGTAGAATTTATACGTAATACTTGGAATAATTCCTACACGAAAAATATGTCTTCTCAAGAACACAAATAAGAGGTGTGTAAATTAAGTAATGAGACTGGTTTTTTATTCCTTCTACATAGTTTGTAAAAAATACATGTAATTAGTAGAATTACAATTCAGTATTGTCTCCTTCAAAGTAACTTCCTTGGGAAGCCACACAGCGCTGGAGACGGTTCTTCCATTCCTCATAGCAGTGCTGGAACTCATATACTGGAATAGCCTTTAGCTGGTCGGTTACAGTCATTTGACTGTTTTATATGATCCCAAAATGACGTCCCTTGAGGTGATTTTTCAATCTCGGGAAGAGAAAAAAGTCACAAGGACTCAAGTCAGGCGAATAAGGAGGCTGAGGAGCCACAGGAATGGTTTTACCGGCTAAAAAACTCGTTTACTGAAATGGCTGTGTGACAAGGCGCATTGTCGTGATGCAACATCCAGTTGTTCTTGATGTTTGGTCTCACACGCATGACCCTTTTTCGAAGTTTTTCAAGAACCTCTCTGTAAAAATGTTGATTTACTGTTTGGCCTGGAGGCACAAACTCTTTGTGGACAATTCCCTGGCTATCAAAAAGCACGCATTTGATCTTCGACTTGCTCATTCTTGCTTTTTGGGTCTTGGAGAACTTGAAGTGTGCCATTTCATGCTTTGGCGCTTGTCTTCCGGGTCGTACTCAAACACCCAAGTCTCATCACCAGTAATGACACGTTTCATAAAATGGAGATCATTTTCAATCGATTCCAAAAATTCGCCTTTCTCCCCTGATGTACTTTTGTTCCTGCGAAAGGTTTTCTGGAACTATTTTTTGCGCAGATTTTTCCCATCCCCAATTCATTAATCAAAATCTGATGAACAGTGGTGTGATTCAAATTTAACTCGTCTCCGATCATTCTTGTCGTCAACCGACGATCTGAATGCACAAGATTCCGTATTCTATCGACATTTTCATCTGTTCTTGAAGATGACGGCCTTCCGCTGCGTGGCTTATCCTCAATCGACTCACTTCCTTCTGAGAATGCCTTAAACCACCGAAAAACCTGGGCTCCTGAAAAAACACTGTCTCCGTAGGTGTGTTGAAGTTTTCAAAAGTATCCGTTGCGCTGTGTCCAAGTCTGAAGCTAAACCTGATAGCACACCGTTGCTTAAAGTTAATGTCACTGATTTTTAACACACCCTAGAAATAACCGGCTTACGAAAACAGCAACAATGAAAAAAAAACAAATGACTAACAAGTTCAAACTTGTACTGAAGGTGTGTACAACATGTTAACCTACCGCCCTTCCCGTCTCCGCAGTGTTGCTAAATTGGGCGCTACGTTGCCAGTCTCATTACTTAATTTACACACCTCGTATAGTTTGAATTTTATTGTTCGATGCAATCTTGTGTTATCTGTTGTTTTTATACATGGGTGTTTTATGAAAAAAGTGCATTATAAGTTACTAAACCCTACTGTCATTTCTGGAAACGAAAAGCTACAAAGATGTCGACTAAGGAAGTTTATACTTATTCTATAGTCGGATGAATACGAACATTCACGATCCTTTCAACACGGCGCCGGCGGACGAATAGCCGCAGGCAGCCGTAAAGCGGGGATAGCCGCAACACATCCTTTCGGGAGTTAATATACGGGTATCGACTAATATATTATCCTATTCGCAGGAAAAGAGGAAATTTAAACGGACAATGTGCCTGGAGAGATTTATGCGGACCAGTCTAGAAGGTAATTAAATTTTAACAAAGTTATTCCGCCGTTGTATGGAACTAATGAAGAGGACCGGGTGGGGTGAGCCATCGTAATATATAAACGGAAAGACTACTGGGAAAATGGCGGTGTTGCTTTTGATATTACTTTCAGCAAAGTGTTTAAAATATAGCAGGCACACAAAAAAAAAGTTCTGTGCAGCGGACCTCAGGGTATGGATTCGATGAATTTTTTTACGCCGAATCCAAATTTCAAAACCACAGGACGATTAACCGTGTTAATTTTTTTTGTAAATCCGTGACCACCTGGAGGTGTCTGGTTGCAAAAACAAGAAAGAATATATAGAGAAATATATATAGATTCACTTCATTTCGACACCGACCATCTGAAATTCACAGAAATAAACTCAAAATTCGTGGAAGCAAACTTAAGATTCATCATAACGTTATTACTTCAAGAAGTGGGTGCTGGAACCTTCGACGCAGAAACAAAAATTTTTTTTCACAAAACACTGAACTACTATACTTTTCTCGACGCGCATTTCGTCAACTAAGGCATCTCAGGAATAGATTAAAACTATATTCTAACTCACACACTTGCACTATTTATACTTAATTTGTCGCAAAAAAAACGCCAACATCTGTCTGTGTTTATCAGAGACTTTATTTCTAAACTTTCAAAAGCATCCAACTGTCTACTGTTGGTTACATTTTTAACCAATTTTATATTATTTTTGTCTATCCTATGGTTGTTGTCAAAAGCATGTTGGGCAGCACAAAATTTTTCCATTCTGCCATATTTCAAATGAGCCATGTGTTCCTTAAATCTAGTCAAAATAGATGTTTTTGTTTGCCCAATATACTTTTGATCACAGTCTTTACAACTTATTTCGTATATTACTGACTTTTCGTTACTGTCGACTTTGTCTTTGTGGTTGCCCAAAAGCGTTTGTAGTTTATTTTTAGAATTGTAAACCAAATTGATAATAATATTTTTAAAGATTTTATCTAGTCTGGTAAATTTAGGTTCATATGGTAACGAAACAAATTTTGAATTGTCAGTATCTCTACGAAAAGTCGTGGAATTGTACAGGGTTCTCTTAAAATGCTTCCTTATTAACGTATTTATTAACTGGAATGGGTAACCATTATTCTTAGCTATATTCTTAATTAAATTTTTCTCATGTTCAAACCTCTCTTTACTGAGGAAAAAACTTAACAAACGGTGAATTAGAAAATTTAAACTTGCCATTTTATGTTGAAAATGGTGGTGTGAATCGTTGGGAATATATCTAAGAGTCGCTGTTTTTACTTATTTTCACTATTTCTAATAACTAATACATCTAAAAATGGTAGCTGTTGTCCATTTCATATATTTCATTGTGGTCCATTTCATATATAAATTTTATCGTAGGGAAACGGTTATTTAATTTAGCAACAAAATTATCTAAAATATAAATATAAAATTGCTTCAAATGCCGCGAAGATATCGTCCACGTACCTGAACCAGACTCTAGGGAAATACTCGAATTTACAAGTATATTTTGCTTCTGTCTCAAATTTACTCATAAAAAGATTTGTAATGAGAGATGACAAGGAGTTACCGATTGCCTTGCCCTTATGTTGTTGAAAATATTTACCATTATACTGAAAACAATTTTGATTCATACAAATACTAGTAAGCCGAATGTATTTCTGAATAAAAAATATCGTCTAAACCATTTAATTCGAATATTCCCTGAGGTAGTCAAAAGTTTGCGGGATTGGGACACTTGGAAACAATGAGCATACATCAAACGAGATCAAAATTTCACATTCATGCAACTGGATATTTTTGATATTGTTAATGAACTCACTAGAATTTTTAACTGAAAACTTGTTTGTGCAGCAGGCAATGAAACAGATCATTTTGATCAAATTATAAGTTGGGCATCCTATCGCTGACATAATTGGTCTCACCCAACAACTGGCTGAGACCAATTGTCTCATGTTTTCCCTCGGAAAAGCCTGTTTATTACGTGTGTATCCTCCATATCCAAAACCGTTCAAGTTTCTCCTAGCATTTGGATTCAGCTTAAAAAAATACATCGAATCCGTACCGGGTCCGCTGCACAGAACATATTGTTATTATGAGTGTCTGTGTAGTTTATAATACTCACAAATGAGATGTTTTCAAATTATGTTGGTGTAAGACGAAGATTATGAATACTTCCTCTCAGTAATGGGTACTAAAAAAAGGATACTACATGATGAGAAAAAGTTTAATGACTGTATAAAAACAATGTTCCTTCAGATGCCTCTTGAATTTCAAATTCCTATCGCGATTTTTATTGTGTTGGTGTCAATTCTATTTCAGAGGCAACCGTTACTTTTAATCTGGCATCTTTATTCTTACCCGCTAAAAAATCGGGTTGCCACCATGCATACCGAGTTTTGTATTGAAGAATTTTATAGCTATCTTTATCGTCCACTTAATGTTACGTTCCGAAAAATTTTAAGAGGCAGTTCATCCTGTCACGATGTGACACGCATTTAGTGGGTCCTAAAGCGGCAGTAAAAATACGGTTTTATTCGGATTTCTAGACGTTAAAATTATACGTCTGCTGACATTATTACTGGAAGCAAACATTATTACTGGAAGCAATAGGAAATGAGGACGTAAACTCCACATAAGTATTAATTTTTACAGTAGAAGTCAAATTTTAAATATAAATGTATATATTTACCCCCCGTGACATGTGACATGTTTATTTCTGGACCGATTCTACATTTCAGAAAACCGTTAACGCAATGGAATCAGTATGTTGAAAACAGTAATCACTGTTAAAGATGGGTAAAAATGGACCTACAAGATGACCCCTTCGTCCTGACGTCACGCCATTTGGTTTTTTATGGGGTTATGTGAAAACTTAAGTTTATATAGAAAGATTTTTATGTACGTGATTCGAGGAAAAACTTTCTAATAAAGAGTGTAATTGATAATATCAATACAAGAATATCTTGGAAAATCTGTCCAGAAACCATGAATCCAGAATGGTGTAATAAAATTATGAAATACCCTGTATAAGGCATTAAAAATATTTATAATTTTTATTTCATTTCTAACTTAATTTTGCTAATTTGTGTTTTGCTAATAAACGGAAGAAATATAATTTTTATATTCGAAAAACCTGTAAATACATCAATAGGTACACAGTGTGTTCCATTAATAAGGTACAAGAGCAAAATTACAGATTCTTTGGATAAAAATATTCAAATAACCAAGATACAGGTTGTCAAGGTTATAATTTTGTTTTCGATTACCGTAAATAACTTTTACCGTAAAAAAATATTTTTATTTCTACAAAATTTGGTAATATGTGTTTTTTTTTTTGGGGAGAGGAATTTTACTTTTTCAATCGTTTTGATGTAAATTGTAGAGGCCGTTCTCTGCAACATTCTAAATAAATATATAGATGGAGATATATAGGTATAAATACATACAGTGTGGAACAGCCAAATGGAATAAATTCAGTAGCTCAATTATTATGCATTTTTTTTAGAAAATACTGAGAGACGTCAACTTCTAATTCTAATCTTGCGACGTAAAAATATCATCCCTAAATTCAACTCCCTTCAGGTGACAGCTACAACCCCTAAATTTTCAAATTGCAATTAGAGGCTTGTGATACTTCATTTGAAAGGTCTTTTCATTCTCTATTCAAAACTGATACGGTTTTAAATTGTATTTCAGAAATTAACAAGAAAAAAGATAAGGTTCTCCAGCGTAGGAAATTCGTTACATTAAAATAAAACTTTTATATGTAACACTATTTGTCATTTTTAGGTTCTGAAATGTTAATAATAACACAAAATAATGTCTGTAATTGCCGACATTCCCTACTACTACAACAAAACTACAACAAAAAATATCAAATTTTTTTATGAATTCAAAATATTGCAGGGAGAGCCCTTTTACAATTTGCACTAATATGATTGACAAATTGAAATTCCTATCCACAAAAAAAACCCCAATTACCAAAATTTGTACAAAAACTAAAACAAAAAATAAGAAATTACACAGCCACACAAAAAAAAAGTTTCTGACCTGGAGGTCTCACTATGTGTACTATATGTTTTTGGGGTTGCTAAATCCGAATCCGGGGTCAGTTTCATCCCAGCACGTCTGGGTTCGGCCATAACCTGAAAACACACCCTCAAATTTGCTATATCCATTAAAACCACAAACCCTATAATACAATAGCCAACTGACCCCACAACCTAATAACTCCATAACCCCATAGCCACATAACCACATAACCACATAACCCCATAATCACATAACCCCATAACCCCTAAAACCCGGAGGTCTCACTATGTGTACTGTATGTGTTTGGGGTCGCTGAATATGCATCCGGGGTCAGTTTTATCCCAGCACGTTAGAGTTCGGCCATAAACTAAAAAAACACTCTGAAATTCACCATATCCGTAAAACCACAAACCCTATGGCTCTTAATCCTCATGATACTATAATACCATAACCCAATAACCCCACAGCCACATAACCACATAGCCACATAATCGCATAACCCTATAACTCGTTGCTGTAACGCAATCTCTCACAATGAAACTGATTTTACAGACCTCAAGCAAATATACACCATAAAAAAATCTACAAATAAATAAATCTGTAAATAAATTAATGAATCTGGGAATGCCAGAACTCCGACTGTATATATACATGTACATGCCGTAATCCAACGTAATGTACAAATATTGGGTTATTGTATTATTGGATTATGAGGTTTCGGAGCCATAGTGTTTGTGGTTTTAACGGATATAGCAAATTTGAAGGTGGTTTTTGAAGTTATGGCCGAACCCAGACGTGCTTGGATGAAACTGAATGAAACCCCAAAAACAGATGGTACACATAGTCAGACCCCCACGTCAGAAATTTTTTTATTGGGTTTTAGGGTTATGGGGTTATGTGATTATGGTGTTATGTGGTTATGGGGTTATGTGATTATGGAGTTATTAGGTTGTGGGGTCATTTGGTTATTGTATTATAGGATTATGAGATTTCGGAGCCATAGGGTTTGTGGTTTTAATGGATACAGCAAATTTGAGGTTTTTTTGAGGTTATGGCCGAACCCAGACGTGTTGGGATGATACTGACCCCGGATTCGGATTCAGCGACCTCAAAAATATATAGTACACATAGTGAGACCCCAGGTCAGAAACTCTTTTTATCGGGTTTTAGGGTTATGGGGTTATGGGGTTATATGATTATGGGTTTATGTGGTTATGTGGCTATGGGGTTATGGAGTTATTAGGTTGTGGGGTCAGTTGGTTATTGCATTATAGGGTTTGTGGTTTTAACGGATTTATAGAAAATTTGAGGGTGTTTTTTGAAGTTATGGTCCAACCCAGACATGCTGGGATGAAACTGACCCCGGATTCGGATTCAGCGACCCCAAAAACATATGGTACACATAGTGAGACCTTCAGGTCAGAAACTTTTTTTTTGTGTGGCTGTGTAATTTCTATTTTTTGTTTTAGTTTTTGTACAAATTTTGGTAATTGGGGTTTTTTGTGGACAGGAATTTCAATTTGTCAATCATATTGGTGCAAATTGTAAAGGGCTCTCCCTGCAATATTCTGAATTCATAAAAAATTTTGATGTTTTTTGCGTCTTTTAGAATAGCTATGTTTTTTTATAGAAAATATAGATGTTTCCATAATTTATTGATAGAGGTACATACACCCTTTAAATATCGTTCTGATTGACCGTTTTAGGGATATTCCTTTAACAGTGCAACAGCAAAATTCTTTGATTTACAAAAAAAAAATCAAGAAATATAGAGTAAAAAACTGACCCCGTATTCGGATTCAGCGACCTCAAAAAACATATAGTACACATAGTGAGACCCCAGGTCAGAAACTTTTTTTTACCGGGTTTTAGGGTTATGGGGTTATGGGGTTATATGATTATGGGTTTATGTGGTTATGTGGCTATGGGGTTATGGAGTTATTAGGTTGTGGGGTCAGTTGGTTATTGTATTATAGGGTTTGTGGTTTTAACGGATTTATAGAAAATTTGAGGGTGTTTTTTGAAGTTATGGTCTAACCCAGACATGCTGGGATGAAACTGACCCCGGATTCGGATTCAGCGACCCCAAAAACATATGGTACACATAGTGAGACCTTCAGGTCAGAAACTTTTTTTTGTGTGGCTGTGTAATTTCTTATTTTTTGTTTTAGTTTTTGTACAAATTTTGATAATTGGGGGTTTTTTTGTGGACAGGAATTTCAATTTGTCAATCATATTGGTGCAAATTGTAAAGGGCTCTCCCTGCAATATTCTGAATTCATAAAAAATTTTGATGTTTTTTGCGTCTTTTAGAATAGCTATGTTTTTTTATAGAAAATATAGATGTTTCCATAATGTATTGATAGAGGTACATACACCCTTTAAATATCGTTCTGATTGACCGTTTTAGGGATATTTGCCTTTAACAGTCCAACAACAAAATTCTTTGATTTACAAAAAAAAAAATCAAGAAATACTAGAGTAAAAAACTGACCCCGGATTCGGATTCAGCGACATCAAAAACATATAGTACACATAGTGAGACCCCCAGGTCAGAAACTTTTATTTGTGTGGCTGTGTTATCTATGGAGATCTAAAAAATATAGGACACCCCCTGTATACGCCTACAATTGCCAGAATATTCACATTCCTGTGTTACTAACGAGTTCAAATCCCTTACATGTCGCCCACAGTTCTCACGTAGTGAATTAAGACAGCCACCCCTACCCAATTCATACCGCTAATTGCCCTTTTATACGCCTTTACGTCTCTATAATACACGTAATAATTGCAGATTCCATTAAATCGAGCACCCTTCTCTCCCCCTCGTAGCGAGGCACCTTCAACCCCTTGCGCTTTCCGATTTTCACGGCCGCCGCCGCTAAAATTCAGGAAGATAAGGAAATTAGTCTAATTAAAGGAGGCCTTGCTCCGACTGTCTATTCTTTCGAGTTTGTTAAGGGAATGCTAATGTCTCGAGTCCTCTTGGAATTCGCTTAACATTCGCTTAAAAATTATTGAATGGGTAGGTATAATAAGGTTAGGGGGACAAAGAGGGTTATTTCTTATTTCTCTTGCGTGCGATCGACAGGGAGCGGGAGTTTGCTCTCTTTTTTTGGCAGAGGGTTGGGAAAAATATTTTGAATTTTACGGGGTTACTTCCAGTTGGGTTGGTCCAAAAAATGATTTTTGTTTTACCTGCACCCGCTTCTGTCAGCTGTTTCGGAACCTCCGTCGCTTTTGCTTTAACCGCGTCCACAATTTCGAATCTTGTCCCCTTCAGTGTCACCGTGTCTAATAAGCCTAGATCACTGTCAATGTTGTTTAGAATGCCAGCGCAAATGTTCATTCTTGCTTCCTTTTGCTCGGGAGTGAGGAGTTTTGGCACCAGTTTTGCGCCAAACTTTGCGCATGTTGAACGATTCATGCAAAATCTGTCCGAACACATTCTTTGTCAATTCCGGTTATTTCAGCAAGCCCTCGGATCTTAGGCGAGGATCTTCGCGGATTAATTTACCAATTTTTTTCAATGTGTTGTTTGTTTTTGACGTTGAGGGCCGTCCAGGGCGCGAATCGTCTTCAGTCGTTTCACGTCATTCTTTAAACCGTTTAAACCATTAAAAAACTTGTGTGCGGGATCAAGATTAATTCCCGTACACTTCTTTTAACATTGCATAAGCTTCTGTAAAAGTTTTCCACAGTTTAACAATAAACTTGAGATTAACCCGTTGCTCCATCTAAACACTTAACATTTTTCGACGCGTCACTGGTGCGTAGACTAATTCAAACGACTGCTACAGTCAAACTGAGCTACTCACTGGCTTGTTTAGCGAGCTCAGGGTGGGGAAAGTACCACCAGAGACAGTTCTGTTCAAACTTGTCGCTACACGCTCGCAGCGCGCTGGTAGCAACATCAGTTCCGTTATTTAATAGCCACATCTCGTACCTCCTGAAAACTTTTTTAAACGCATTTTTCCCGAAAAACTAATTTTTTCAAAACATACCGATATATTGAGCATGATTGCTCAGAAACTACTGAATATATTCTTTTCAGATTTGGACAAATATTTGTCATGAGAGCAGCCGCCGGTTATTAGACGAAGGAATTTTCATTTTGATAAAAAAAATTTCTTCATGTACTTATATGTTTCCTTAAAAAATGAGGGTATAGCCGCTATGTCTATAGAAACTTTGACCTCAAAAATATTCTAAATTAAAAAATATATAAATTGGTCTCTTGTCATGCAACTTTTCAATGAAGCGAGTAGATCATGAAATAAAGTTATCACACATTCTATGCAAAAATGGCGTTTGTCTAGAATATTCTCATAAATTATTAAATTAACCATGTAATTGCTATTATAGCAACTTATAACATAGCAAAT
Source organism: Aromia moschata (assembly GCA_029963805.1). Taxonomy (NCBI): domain Eukaryota; kingdom Metazoa; phylum Arthropoda; class Insecta; order Coleoptera; family Cerambycidae; genus Aromia; species Aromia moschata. The sequence goes on along the minus strand of JAPWTK010000369.1, from coordinate 44,328 downwards.
AATATTGATTTAAATGTATAATTCATTATATAATAATTTCTACCTGCGATAAAAATAAAGTTAAAATATTGTGTCGTAATTAATACCTACAATTAATGGCTACCATGTAGACAATTTTTAATGGTTGTTCAAGCGGTGATTGATAATGGCCATTAAAGTGTAATAAAACTCGTTATATTCTCCAGTGGAAATAAAGGAGTTTATTTTGTTTAATATACCAATAAAATACATGGCATAAACCCATAAACAAATGATAACTTTCCGCGTGGTAAAATTCTATGATTAATATTTTTACTCTGTATGTAAGTATGTGAGATTGGGCTTACTGGCAAACATACTACATATATGAGTTAAGAAAGGATAAAGTAAAGTAAAGGAAAAACGGTACATTTTGGGTATGCGGTATGTTAGTGGGTATTCAAAGAGAATCAGGAAAGGGAGTGAAATATGCCATTTAAATTAACGAAGTTAGTATTCACTTCCCGTATGTCCGGAAGTACAAGAAAATTGTCATTAGATTTGCACAATTCTTCCAAAGCGTTAAGACCAAGAACAAGACTCATCATGAAGCACCCTGTATAATAATGAAACTTATAACCAATATACCAGGTGTGAAATGGATGTTACACCCGAAATGTAAACAGAGACATTCATTGAGGGGGGAAAACCCTTTACAATTTTCAAAAAATCGATTTTTTTTTTTTTTCTCTTTAGTATTTCGTAAAATATTTTGAGTATACTGGAATGAGGAAAAATCTAAATATTACATATTTACGGAGTTATCGCACATATTCGAGAGCGCCGCGGCTCTACCTCATACCACATACCGTAAACTAGCGAGTCAGGTAGCAGGAGCGCTTGGTGTGGAGTAATATTTCTTTTATAATACCTTTTGTAAAGAAAGCAAGCTCTTTCAGGAGGCAGAAGGTTTATTATGTGCACCTGGAATCGCTGATTGATCGATGTCACTAAAACTAATAAACAAACGGACACAATTTTTCGTCCTTTTTTGGAGCGTCAATCTCGAAGGGAAATTAATGAATTCACTCAATAAAAACCACTTATCCCAATGTTTTCGGATGTGATCTTTCGATTTCCGGGGTCAGAATTGTGATTAAATGCTCTAAAAAATATGGCTGACTATGGAGAGAAGTACTGAAAATTTGGTGATTTTTTTTTATATTTTTTTGTGTCCAATAAGTACTCTAACCTACTCCGGATTGTGGAGGGAGGTGGAGGCAATAGTTGGAGTTGATGATAGGATTTTTTTTTGCCGACCTCAACTGGCTCTAATCTTTTCAAAATGGCGGACATTGCATAAAATCTCATGAAATATGAATTTTTCTCTAGTATTAACGAGAAAATAATGTTATTGTGACTTTTTCTTGATCCACAGTCATTTTCCTCAATCAAAACAATACTACAGAATATATTTGACTAAATTTTCAATTTTCAATGATGGCGGTTCAAAAGGGCGGCCGGATTTCAAAAGAAATGGCGCGTTTTTCATTATAAAAAGTAAATAGGAGTTTGTAATTGTACTTTTCCTATGTAATTTCATGTTTTAGTAACATTTTAAGTTATTCCTGGTGAAAAAAAGTCTGAAATCCAAGATGGCGGATTCAATATGGCGGACATCATTCTTGAAAATTCAAAATTTGAAAAATTGTCATATTTTACGTAGAATTCTGATGGAAAATCTCCTCTCAATCTTTTTCATAAAAATGCGTTCTATCTGAGTAAAAAATTATTTGTTATTCTAACCTCAAAATGAGGTTTTTTCCGGTGTTGAGGTTCTCATGATAAAATCATGAGAATTATATATTATGCACTTAGGGATGTAGGCGCATTCAAGAATTTTTTTTCGGAATCTCTCCGCATATAGATAGAAAATATATATTTTGAATTCGTGCGCATTGACGAATTTTTTTCCGGAACTTCCTCGCATATTTATTCAAAGGATAATAGTACTTTCTGGTGGGTGTGAGAAAAAAATCGTATATGCGCCTCGAGAAACAAGTAGGCTGTGTACTTCCGGTGAGTAGTTTGCGCCCGAGCATCCCTAACTGCATAATATATAATTCTCATGATTTCATCATGAGAACCTCAACACCGGAAAAAACCTCGTTTTGAGGTTAGAATGCTAAATATTTTTTTACGATATAACGCATTTTTATGAAAAAGATTGAGAGGACATTTTCCATCAGAATTCTACGCAAAAAATGACTGTAATTTTTCCGTTTTCAAATTTTGAAATTTCAAGAATGATGTCCGCCATATTGAAACCGCCATATTGGATTTCAGACTTTTTTCACCAGGAATAACTCAAAATGTTACTAAAACATGAAATGATATAGGAAAAGTATAATTACAAACTCCCATTTACTTTTTATAATGAAAAACGCGCCATTTCTTGAGAAATCCAGCCGCCATTTTGAATCCGCCAATATTGAAAATTGAAAATTTAGTCAAATATATTCTGTAGTATTGTTTTGATTGAGAAAAATGACTGTGGATCAAGAAAAAGTCACAATAACATTATTTTCTCGTTAATACTAAAGAAAAATTCATATTTCATGACATTTTATGCAATGTCCGCCATTTTGAAAATATTAGAGTCAGTTGAACTCCAACTATTGCCTCCACCTCCCTCCACAATCCGGAGTAGGTTAGAGTACTTTTTGGACAAAAAAAATATAAATAAAAATACCCCCAAATTTTCAGTACTTTTCTCCATAAAGTCAGTCATTTTTTTTATAGAGCATTTAATCACAATTTCGGTATTTTATTGCGTTTTTATTGAGGGAATTCCCTTAATTTCCCTTCGAGATAGACGCTCCAAAAAGGGCGAAAAATTGTGTCCGTTTGGGCGTTAATGGGTTAATGTATTGGAACTTTGAACGCCATTATCTCGGAACTATATTTTCAAAAACAACTCGTGTTGTAACCCAAAAAATATTGATCCATTTGGCTCGGTTTTTGAGAGATTTTTGTCTATATTATTATCGTAAGGATGTACCTAAAGTTTTAAAGATATCGCGTAATTACATTTTTTTGGATAAAAATTGTCGAAATTTTGAACATTTACTTAAACAGCCTACTTAATTACTGCTTTTATACTTTTTTATAATTGTATAAGTTTATCCTTCCCCTGCACACGTCAATAGCTGGAAAAAACATTTTTTTTGGTTTCCGATTAATAGAAAAATTATGACAAATGTAGCACTTTTCGAAGTCACGCCAAAGACGCCTGAAGGAATACCTAGTAAAGCCGCCATTTTGTTTAAAAATAAGGAAAAATGTTTAAGTTTAAGTCTACTCTTCAAAGTTGTCATAAAATGATGTTAAAACTTTAAAATGGTGTGATTATTTTATCACCTTTAAAAAAATTCATAAAAAAGACACATTTTCGGGCGTCCAAAGGGTTTTCCTCCCTAGTAAGATAGACCTATTGGTGAGTAGGTCATAACATCTGTCTTATTTTATCCCTTAGTTAAGTTTTACTTCCTTCCCTTTTTCTTGACTGGCTATTTACTTCATAATACACAATACCTTTTTTAATGTTTTTTTTTTCCGGTCACGTCCGTATTTGTGATGTAACGGCCAATTACAAGTTCAATTTTTCGCGATTTTAATTCTCCCGGAATATTCTCGGATCGGAAATAGTGGTATCAATTACCAGCGGCGCGGAGCTAATTCTCAATTTATGACGGCGGCCCGCTACATCGGCTCCGGCAAAGTGAGTTATCGATCATTAATTCAGGTCGATGGTTTCATGACTGAAGATGCTACCGTTCGGCGGTAGAGTGGGGCACAATTCTTGTCGACGTCTGTACACGTAGGAGTGCAGAATTATGGGTGAAGAAAAAACTAGATCAAGTACTCTGCTGTGAAGCTTAACTGCCACGTCCAATAAATTTCCTTTACGTCTAGGGAAACAGTTTTCTAGTGAATTTCAAAGGACCGCGTACAAAACAAATGGAAAGTGGGTCCCGATCGATTTGTCTAAAAATTGATTATATGATAGTTCTCGACTTTCTGAACAAAAGTCCTCATGTACCAATAAAGATCCTATGATTAGGATTCAAGATACAGAGGGATTGGCACTACACATTTTCTACTGCATATTACAAGTATATCTCAAAAATTTAAGAGATAACCCCAAAAGTTTTATATCGCTATATTTAGAAAAAAGCCATTTTTAGAAAAACAAAGGGATTTGACCTTGACTGCCGAGAACAAAGATCTTTGTTTTTTTCGACTTGATTCAAACGATTGAAAATTTCTACTAAATTTCTACTAACGCCTGATAATGAGTAAAATGTAATCAACATGTGTTTTTCTATATTTTTGAGGATGCTAGACATGATCCCAGAGGTTATTGGGTTCTAATTTGCACTCAAAATAGACTAGAGCTCTAACGAGTTGACCATTTTTTAAGTTTTTTTGGAAAATATTTGTCCTCAAACACTCCAGTTATGTATCGCATTTAAACATGTGTCGCATTTAAACAGTGTTGTTTTGACAAGCAAAATTTGGGCGAAGTTGGGTCAAATTCGGACTCTCAAATTTTGTATGTTATTCATACAAAGTTTGAGACGAAGATTAGACAAGACTTTTTGACTCAGTGCGTCCAAGTACATCGGAAATACAAGTAATGTCTGAATTGGAACACTGTATACTGAGGACTTATGAGGTGATTTAAAACCCGTTTCGGCCCAGAATGCCACTCGAAGCATATCGCTCTTCGGTGCCTCAGAACTCTTCCTATTCGCTACAGAAAAATTTTTAGGGGACATATTTGAAAGATAAAGACTTGCCCTTTCCGATGGTGTCAATTAAATTTGTCTAAAAAATTGTTAAATAGGCAAAAAAACAGTATTTTTACAAAAAAAACACAATTTTTTTCGACAAAAATTTTTTTTTTATATCAATTTTTCAAGGGATTTTGGGTCTGCCATGGACCTGGAACCTCAGTAACCTGTGGAATAAATGTCTAAACATAAAGGATGCATTGTTTAAATATCGATTTTTCTCCCCTGTGCATCCAAAATGGCACCTCAACTGCAAAATTTTTGCAAAAAACTTCAAAGCCTGTTTATACGAAAATGACGCACATTTTTAAAAAATTGACAAGAATAAAAAGTTCTTAAACTCACTTAAAGAATATGCTGGAATTTTTTCAGAATTTTTTGAGCAATTTTTTTAATTTTGCACGTCAATTTTTGCAAAATTCAAAAAATCGTTCAAAAAATTCTAAAAATTTCAGCATATTCTTTGGGTGATTTTAAGAACTTTTTATTCTTGATAATTTTTCGTAAAAGTGCAATGTTTTCGAGAAAAACAGCGTTAAAGATCAAATTAATATCGTATTATGGAAAAAGTTCGATATATTCGCACATCTATCATTTGCCAACCATGAACTTTATATTTATTGTAATAAAATCTTAGAAATACAGGGCCGTAGTTTTTTAAAGAAAATTGATGTTTAAGTTTCGTTTTCATACACACGTTTTTATGAGAGGGGCAATACATTTCACAGTAAATCTATTGTTTATCTTCAAATGATATAAATAAGAAAGAAAAACACGCTAATGAAGGTAAAGTATTGGTTCTATTTTCATGTATTAAAAAACTAGTAGTTGTAACTTTTAAATATTGAAATATATAAATAAATTTTAAATATTTTCTCGAAAACATTGCACTTTTACGAAAAATTATCAAGAATAAAAAGTTCTTAAAATCACTCAAAGAATATGCTGGAATTTTTTTAGATTTTTTGAACGATTTTTTTAATTTTGCAAAAGTGCAAAAATTAAAAAAAAAACGCTCAAAAAAGCGTATTCTTTAAGTGAATTTAAGAACTTTTTATTCTTGGCAATTTTTTAAAAAAGTGCGTCATTTTCGTATAAACAGGCTTTGAAGTTTTTTGCAAAAATTTTGCAGTTGAGGTGCCATTTTGGATGCACAGGGGGAGAAAAATCGATATTTAAACCATGCATCCTTTAACTGTAGATATTTATTCCACAGGTTACTGACGTTCCAGGTCCATGGCAGACCCAAAATCCCTTGAAAAATTGATTTAAAAAAAAATTTTTTGTCGAAAAAAATCGTGTTTTTTTTGTAAAAATACTGTTTTTTTTGCCTATTTAACAATTTTTTAGACAAATTTAATTGACACCATCGGAAAGGGCAAGTCTTTATCTTTCAAAATATGTCCCCTAAAAATTTTTCTGTAGCGAATAGGAACAGTTCTGAGGCACCGAAGAGCGATATGCTTCGAGTGGCGATATCTGGGCCGAAACGGGTTAACGACAAAATTTAGACATTATGATCATTTGGCATGTGTAAGACAAATTCAGATAACACCATGATGATCAGTGGGTCCAAATACGTTGGGTTTCCAAATACGATACGATACAAATACGATACATATCAAATATGATATGTCTAGTAAAACATGTCTACCAAAATGTCGTAAACTGAGTCATATTTGTAGCAATTTCCTCCCAAAATTGGTATTTCGGAGGATCTAGGCTGAAGCCATGGCATTCAGAGGGTCAAAATACATCTAAAATGATACGTTTAAAGTCTCTAAGTTCGTCAGTCAGGGCACATTTCAAAAAACTAGCGTGACAGTTAAGGGGTTAAAAATCGTGTCAATTGCTATTGCCACGGTATTCTCTAACACAATACAAAAGTTTCATTCTATGCGAATTTTTATCCCAATCAATGACGGAGATAGATGGAGGTCAATTCTCAATTAGTCACCCTGTAAAAAGTAAATCTAATTATGTGTCTTTATTCAGCAACAACGAATAAATTCGTTGTGCAAATACCGGCGACAGAATGGCGTATTTCCGTAAAAAATAACCCTCCCCATAAAGCAAATGTCTAATTTTGAGGGCGACTTCTAAATGCGCGGTGAAAGTTATTAACTAATTAAAATGTAATCCTTTTTCCGAATATAATGCTGAGGGTACGTCGATATATTCCACCGTACAATGGAAATTCGGGCCTTAGTATCCTCCAGCGACGGAGAAAATGTTTTCCATGGAAATTTTAAAACGAAAATTCCTCTGCGGAAAATTACGGAATTTACATCTTGATTACGTAAACTTTGTTTGAGTTTCAGTCAGTTAATTAATTCGTTAGCAATCAGACAGAAAGATAAAAATTTATTCGTATGAAGAAAAAAAAATTCCTTTGCTGATTTATTTTTGTTTGAGTTGATAAATGTTTCGGTATAATTAGAGTATTTTATTGCCAATCGTAGTATCGTATCATATTATTAATTTATATCGTGAAAATGTGATATGGGACCAATTTTTCGGTCATAATCACATGTAGGTACTTTCAAAAACATCTCCATAGCAATCATAGAAAATGCTTCCTCTATAATTCATGAAGTGTTAGTCATTATTAGTGCAACCTACAACGTCTCAAAAATTCTACCTTGACTACCATGCTAATATTTTTCAAGTTACGTTATTTTTAAAGTAAACTGTTGTACACTAATTGTAGATTAACAACTGAAAAATAAACATTTATTTTTTCACAAAATTTGACATTTGATGTTGATTAAATGCATTCTAGACTGTGCTGTTTAAATAAAGCAAAAGCAATTAGTTTAGATAATTTTGTTGCTAAATTAAATAACCGTTTCCCTACCATAAAATTTACGTATGAAATGGAACACAATGAACAGCTACCATATTTAGATGTATTAGTTTATTTATTTAGATATTTTGCATTGAATAAATTGCATAGCCTCCTGCTGAGTTCTGGTCTTACTTTCACATCCGATGAAAATCAAAATTTCAATTGTTTGTGTCACGGTTAAATGTGCCATTTTAAAATTGGAATTCTTATCAATACTAACACGTTACATTAACTTTTTGCCCAATTTAATGACAAACCTTCTAATTAACTGACAGTAAAAACCATGGATATGTCAAAAAACTTAATCTGATAATTGTTTGCTTAGCAACGTACTTTTTTGCTATGTTTTATTTGTGTTCAGTTTTTTCAGAAATTTTCGTTTATCTGTTGTAAAAAATATATTTTTTATTTTGTAACATTCAATTGTCAAGTACTCAAAAATGTTGTTATATAAGGTGGCAACATTTTTATACCGTTAAATCGACAATGAAATGGTCTCTCAAATTAAATTAAAAAAAATGGGGGGTTGCCATTTGAAAAAATAAATTGATGACGTCACTACTCAAAAACAAATGACATCTGAAAATATATGTTCCCTCAAAAATATGTGTTTTTATTAAACAAAATCCTGTTCCTGAACCTGTTCGAGGATTTTTTTCCAAAAATTTTTTGTTTCACATTTACTGAATTTATTCCATACTTTAGGCGCGCACTGTATATTATTATACACTGTGGAGACTTTAACTGGAGTATATTCGCTAGCGGGGTGGTGAATGATTTTTCAAAAATTCCCGAGACACGTCAACTTTTAAATGTATTTACCTACATTTTGCAGGTAATGTGAAAAATATAGCCCTTCAGGGGTGGCTGAAACCACCCTCGACATGATTTTTTCAAATGCAACCCTATGGCTTGTGACCCCTCATTGTGAAGCTGGTGGAAAAAGGAATCCAACGCACTGATCAAATTTTAACTTTTAGTATGTTTGTAGGGTTGGCATACAATTAAAACATAATTTTATAGTTTAATTTATTTTTAACGCAACAATTTCGTACTCAAAATGTGTGTTGTTTAGTTTTGGAATGTAAACCTTACTTTTCATATCTCCCCACAAAAAATTCCAAGCAATTTTTTGCCACAACTGATATTTGTTATTTTTTGCTAGTGTTTTTACACGGCCGCAAAGAGTAATTTAGTTTGTATGCTGTATTCAGAGTTTGAAACGAAGTGTTATTTCAAATTGGTGAAAATGTCTTATTTAACTGAATCACTAAAAATCGAAATTTTGATGATGATTGGATATGGTGATAGGGCGCGAACTCAATGCGAATTTGTTTGCTTGTTTCGAGAAACGCATCCTGACTTGCCACCACTAACAAGGTACAAGGTACCATTAGTAAAATTGAGCCACAATATCGAGAGATGGGTCATGTCAGGAAAGTACCGAGTAAGAGGCAGGCTGTTGTTGATGACGACACGAAGTTGAATTTGTTGCTTGCTCTAGAAGAAAATCCAATCACTCCAGCCCGTCAACTGGCCCGTGATAGTAATCTTAATCACAAAACAGTTTTAAAAATACTTAAATATGAGAAAAAACGCCCATATAAAATGCAAGCTGTTCAAGAGCTACTTGAAGATGATCCAGATCGACGAGTTGGAATTTTGCGATTTATTGATGACTTGTATTGATCAAAACCAGTTATCTTTAGAGTGGATAGTTTTCTCTGACAAGGCTACTTTTACATTAAATGGGCACGTAAATCGCCAAAATTGTCGTCACTGGACTGAAGAGAACCCCCATTGGATGAGGGAACTTCATACTCAGCGCCCACAGAAAACTAATGTGTGGGCCGGAATAATACAAGATAGAATTGTAGGACCATGTTTCTTTGATGACACTCTTAATGGAGCAAGATACTTGCGTTTACTCCAGCACGAACTAATGCCAGTGCTATGGCATTTATTTCCAAACCCCTTAAACCCTAACTTGACCGACGAGAGGTAATGGTTTCAGCAAGATGGGGCCCCACCACACTATGCTGCCATTGTTCGTCAGTATCTGGACAGAATTTTTCCCGGTAGGTGGATTGGGAGGCTAGGTAATATTGAGTGGCCAGCAAGATCGCCAGATCTTACACCACTGGATTTCTTTTTGTGGGGACATCTTAAAAGTAGGGTTTACATTCAGAAACCCAACAACATAGCAGATCTGCAGGAAAGGATAAGAGAAGAAATCGGAAAAATTACACCGCAAATAACCGTTGCATAATGTAAGGGACGAAACCTACCACAGACTGGGATGCTGCCAACAAGTGAATGGTGCACATTTTGAACAATTGTTACGTTGAAAATAAATTTAAATTGTTTTAATTGTATGCAACCCTACAAACATACTACAAATTAAAATTTGATCAGTGCGTTGGATTCCTCTTTCCATCAGCTTTACAATGAGGGGTCACAAGACATAGGTTTGCATTTGAAAAAATCATGTCGAGGGTGGTTTCAGCCACCCCTGAAGGGCTATATTTTTCACATTACTTGCAAAAATGTAGGTAAATACATTTAAAAGTTGACGTGTCGCGGGAATTTTTTGAAAAATCATTCACCACCCCGCTAGCGAAAATATTCCAGTTAAAGTCTCCACCGTGTAGACATTCAAAGGCGATTGGCTACGTAAAAAGCAATTTTTAGACTACCGACCGCATCTCCCCCACACAGAATCCCCTGACGTTTATCTGCCGGCGAACTCAACGTATACCTCGAAGATGCTGGGTTTTTCTCGTACGGCTTTCGTTCCGTTTGTTTTAAATCTAAAGGCAACACGAAAACAAATCCTGACGTACGAGCGAGCAGCAAAAACACATCAATTTATCATATTTGCGTGTGCTCGCAAAGCCTCGAAGAGATTGGAAAACCGCGAGCGGCCAGTCAGGTCAATAGAAAAGGGAAAAAACTCACTAGTATTTGCGCTGAGCTCCATCAAAGTCTGGCACGTACCGGCGTGTATCGAGGACCTAAATCAAAACGTGTACCTTTTACGTTTACGCGAAACGTAACATTTACGTAAAATGAAGAGTCCCATTCGATGTGCCACCGGTGATTTGTTGTTCTACGTGCAGTCAGTAACAAAAGTACACACAGCGAACTGCCCACCCACTCCAGTCCGTGGCTCTCGTGGTTCCGGGACTTGGATCTCATTGAAATAGGGAGGGTACAAAATCTCCAACAAATGCGAATCACCCCAGCACATATTCACTGAGTGAAACGTGCCTCATAGGTGTGGCAACTACAACTGTCTCATTCTATCTTCAGTTAGGTTTTAAATCCTTCTCTTTTTTCTTGGCTGACTATGAATTTCATAACACACACTGTATATACAGTGCCATACGAAAAATAGCATACGAAAATTTGAAATCGACCCAAGAGTAAACTACTTTTATTTTCAACCCTTGAGAAAAATATTATAAAGAAAAGTTATTCCTTTGTAAAATATTAGCCCCAGAGTAAAGTTTAAGTACAGTATGGTTAAAAGCGGTTCTTGACATTTTTTTCGACTTACCTTTGTACAACAATTCAAATGAAATTGCTCATCATTAAAATCGTATTTTCTGGAGACTCTTCTCCAAGACAAATATTGTTATTGTTCACAACAATGTAAATGGGCAACGAATGCTCAACATAAGTCAACAAGAAATAAACGAGTGTTTGGTGCAAACTGTATTTTATGTTTAAGAATAATGTAAAAAGTAAAGAAAGCACGTTTAGAATATCGTTTTTAATTTTTTTTTTTCAAAAAATAAAGCTGTTAAATTAAAGTTAATTTTACAAAGCAATAGGACAACAGGATATCAATGAAGATCAAAACTTTAAATGTTGTAAAACATCACATGAAACTTACAAATACACAAATGAAACAAACAAAAAATTGAAAAAGAAAACTGAAAACCCCACATATGGAAATAGAAAAAACAGTAAAAGTAACAAATAGATAAACATTAGTATTTTACACAACTAGAAATATTATTAAAGGAACGTCGAAGGGCGTCCCTTTTAAAGCAACTCTTCTTCAATAATATTTATTCTACGTCTCTGTGTGTTCGTTTTGGATACATAAAATTGTTCTTCTGACCATTTCTTTTTCAACGTTAATAAGAAACTGTGGGATAATTTCATCTACGAACTGACGAATAGCTTCTTCTAAATGACCAATACTGTGAAAAGGTCTAAGCATATTTCCCCACACAGCGATTTAAATTACGTTTTAAAATATTTCAATTAAATGTTACTGTACTTTTAAGGAACATAATTGCACGTTTTTCAAATGTTGTTACAAAAGTATAGCTTCAAAAAGTGTGCTTTCTGTAAGGTTTCCCATAATTATTTACTTTTTTGTATTATTCTTGAACATAAAATAGTTTGCACCAAAAATTTCTTGTTGACGTTTTTATAATTGAGTTATTTCTTGACTATTTATATTGTTTTGAACAATAACAATATTTTTCTTGGTGAAGTGTCTCCAGAAAATACGATTTTAATGATGAGCGATTTAGTTCGAATTGTGGTAAGAGGGTAAGTTCAAAAAATGTCAGGAACCGTTCACCACACTTACAACAACACACAACATATCAACACATTACAAACAACACACATTTTTCACCATACTGCACTGAAACTTCATATTGGAGATAATCTATTACAACGGAACAACTTTTTGTTATAATATTTTTCCAAGGATTGAAAATAAAGATAGTTTAATCTTAGATCGAACTCAAATTTTTCGTATGAAACTCGTATATTATGAACTTTTTACTAAGTTTGATGGGCGCTATTTTAGTTTAAGGACATGCCCAAACAACTGACGGTCAAAAGAATTTCTTAAATGCAAACACAATTTTTCCCATATGGTGCAAACTTTATGGATGGCACTGTATATAACGTCATGGTATCATTGTCCAAATGGCGGAACGAAATGCTCATTACGAAAGGCCGCACCATCCCTCGTTTACATTTTTCGTTCTTCCTACTGCCGCAGCGCCCTCTTTTGGCAAATTACAGTTAATTTTAACGGGCGAACGGCAGTCTTTTCAAACGGTTCTATTAAAGAGAGTCGCTCACATCTTTCACCGTGTACGAAACGGAATTAGCAGAGCGGCTGAAAAATTAATTGGACCAATTTACATGATTTCAAAATTTGCGGCGGAATAGGCCGACCGCTTTACTCCACAGGGTACGCACGAAAATCAGGTCGACTCTCGATTATTGAAGGGTATTTACGCTAGGAGTAAAGTGAATATAAAAAAAATTCGGCAGTTAAATTTACGTGATTCGTGGATGGGAAATTCGGTTTTAACGGACGTGGGGAAACTACCCTATCACCTAAAAAAAAATGCATCATCAAATCAGTGCTTAAACAGTGGAGTATGGATTTTTTTGAATAGACACAAATGTAAATAAGTCGTGTTTAAACCATTCACAGTGAGAGTGATTGATATATAACTATTGTTTTTACCAATCTCGCATCACTGATTGTTGCTATTTAGTGCGGCAAACTGTTAAAAATATTTTTTTCTAATGAAATTCTTGATTGAACTAATGTGATACCTACTCTGTGTTATCCATACTTTCTGGATTAGTCATCGTTATGCAATAAAACTATTTTTTCGGCAATCAGATTTCATTATTTTGTTTCCAATTTCTAAATCATTCTTTAGATGTCGTTCCTGGCAAACGTCGAGTCTTCTTTAGGCACACCAGATGGCAGTCCCTATACGTCACCGCTTTATTCTCCTGGCGAGGAAATAAGCCGAGGTTTTCGTTCATTGTTGTTCATCGTCAGATATATCACACTGATGAGATCTAATTCGGGATCTATAATTTCTGATGACGTATATCAGCGAACGTGAATTACAGGTATTCTCATTTTCCCTTTGACACGAAAATATACTGAATTAAAATTTCACCTCAGAACAATAGTTCAAAAGAGAGACTCTGTGGTATTGATTCCCTATTACATGTCTACGTCCATGACATTGGGGACAATAATTGGAGTGTTAATTTTTCAACGGCGTTGTTTTTACATTGAACCACAAACATTTATCTGTTTGTAGAGGCAATTTCTCGGAGGGCCTTTGAAAACAATTCATTTGGAAATGAAATCCAGTTGTATGAGTAGCGTTGGGTTAAAAGGGTCCATTTTCATGTTTGCGGTGGTTAAAATAATTGGTAATTGTTTTTCTGATCAGGAAAAATTAATACGAATATAAATATAGTACTGTTATTACACATACAAGCATTAAAAAAGAAAACCAAACAATGTCAATTGGAATTAATTGAAATATGATTAGGTACTACAAGTATCTCTTGAGAGCGAGTTCGTTTTCAGATTAGTTGAAGTTTTGTAAGTTTCAGAAATTGTTATTCACTATCGCAAAAGAGAAACGCTCTCCAAGGCTGCAAAAAAATTACCCCCATGCAATGGCAATAATCCCGGATGCGAATGGGACAAATCTAGACGAATTGCAAAAAACTATGAATGCTAAAAGGGCCCTTTCCGCTGTAGAGCGCCCAATCAAATCGGTTTTTTGCTGAGGAAGTAAGCATTACAAAAACTTTTCCATTCAACTATTCTCATCACGTCTCCGGTCCCGAATGCTCTTAATTTATTTCCCGAAGTTGTTAAGAGAGACTTTTTTTACGAGGATTGTCATTCGCAGCCACGCCGTTGCGACAAAACGGGCACCGAAACCGTTTCGTCAGTTTTACCGAAGTTGGAATTGCGGGGTCAGTGGAATGCCCGGAATTCGACGCAAATTGCATATTTTCTTTTTCCCGTTATTACCCCCAACTAATAAATTACGCGCTTTATTGCATGTCTCCTTTTTTTCATCACCATGTGGAACTAATTGGGGTAATATATTTTCTTAATGAAGTTATAAATAAAAACCCAGACGGGTTTTACACAACGACGATACTATACTGCGCTTAACACAAACGTTTCACTTCGAAACGAATCTTCAAAATCTCGTCAATATCTTCGAAGATTTACGCATCGATATCGACTATATTGAATTAAAAATCTTGAATTACGTGAATCTGGCCTCAGATCCGTAATCAGCGACCCCGAAATCGGATAGATGTGGTGGTTTACTATGTTGTGAACTGTTTTTCACACGTTTCACCTTGGAATGACCTTGATCGGGACTTGATTGGGTCAAGTGGACCCCAAATTCAGATTCAGCGATCCTAAAAACGTAAAAATATGGTGGTCACGTTTCTTGAATTGCTTGAACGACAAAGTTTTTTGGTTGTACTACATGGATGACTCAAGACTTTGAGTTACAAGGTTATGAACAAAAGTCAAAACAGGCAATTAAAAATGGTTTAAGGTGACTTCTACATCAGTGGCGGTGTTTCAGTCAGCCATATCTTGAAAACGACGCATGGGACCCACTTCACTTTTTTAGGTGATGACTATACACCTCTACAGAAAGGATTTATAGTGAAAAAACCGCCAGCAAAGTTTGCGAAAAATTTTTACAAAAACACTGGAGCACTCCCTGGGTTCTCAGTAATGCTCTGTGGAATATTTCCAGTATATTTTTTTTCATAATCTAGAAACAAATATAAGGAGACGTTTTTCGATTTGTTACAAAATATTTTTTGTTTCAAAAAGTTATGGCCATTTTAATTTTGGGAAACAAAATGTTCCTATAAAATTAAAATTAAAATGGCCATAACTTTTTGAAAAAAAAAATATTTTGCAACAATTCAAAAAACGTCTCCTTATATTTGTTTCTAGATTATGAAAAAAATATACTGCAAATATCCCACAGAGCGTTACTGAGAACCCAGGGAGTGCTCCAGTGTTTTTGAAAATTTTTTTCGCAAACTTTGCTGACGATTTTTTCACTATAAATCCTTTCTGTAAGAGGTGTATAGTCATCACCTAAAAAGTGAAGTGGGTCCCATGCGTCGTTTTCAAGATATGGCTAACTGAAATATCACGCACCGCCACTGTTCTACATAAACTGAAAGTTTTTGGAAAGTTGTAGGAAAATCGGCGATTATCACTTGGGTAGTGTTACTTGTTAGTTCACTCTTATTTTTGTTTTATTCTAACGAACTTGAATAACTTAACCTATTTCTGAATAACAAAAAAACACAAGTAGTTAGATTTTAGACACAAGGAAACCACCTTAAGTAATGTTAATCAGTATAAATTCTTAACATCACTATTGGATAAATGGAATTGGATGAATGGAAGAGACCTGGAAGGCTCAATGTAGTGATCTGACGGCAAAATTAAATTAGGTCTTCTATTTATTTTGAGCCCTTCGACAGAACAAGTAATTATACTATATCATGCTCAAGTTTCCTCCTGATTAAGATACGGAGTGGGTTTCTGGAATAATTCTACTTTTTCTTCGGATGTCTTTGCTGCTCTAAAATAAAACTAAAATCTAAAATCAAGATATATCGCGAATGTATGTATCAGATATCCGTGTAAAGGACTTTTTAAAGAATTTAAATTTTTGACTCTTGTATTTCAAATCTGAATACACCAAAGTTATTAAATTTTGACCAGTTGCTTGCTATTTCTGGTAGACATTAAATTTTAATCGTTGCCCACACTCAAAAATAAGTTAATCTCCAACTCGACAGGCCCGTTAAAACAAACTACAAAGTTTAGTCAAGTATAAAGTTAGTTAAACTTATGTCTACAAAACCACGTTAAAGCAAACACACAGGTACCGTCTAATGCGCTGTTATATTTTATTCAAAGTTGGACGTAAATTAATAATCAACGTTAAGCTGTTTAAAGACCTTCGAAGTAAAGTTAAAATAATTCTGATAAGCAGTATAATATATGGGTTATGCATTTCACTTTAACTTTTTTTAATATCAGTAAGTATATAAAAAACCGATTGTAAACCCATGGTAAAACAACAGGTAATCGAATGGTTATCTCAAGCTGTTTACTTGGAAAGGTGGCTGGTACTTCTACATACATTAATGACATTCATATAATTTTTATTGGTTTACTTAAATTTTTGTTGATATATTTTTTTCTTTATTAAGTAATAGTACAGTGTGTATCTAGTATCTCCGTTTATTAGTATTTTCTACATCATTATTCATGAATATAAGTAAAGACCGGATGTCGTTCGTACATGACGTAATTATCAGGGGCGCACTTAGGACGCTAACGTTAATGTGTGTGAAAGTCAAGTAAATATCTACGTTTATTGTCAAATACAGATAATATAACGTCTTACCTTGTACTGGTTATAGGTATAATATCCAATATGATCCGTATTAAGTTGTGTAGTTTAAAAAACACTGTAATGAAACACTAATATTCACTTGTAGCACTAAAATAACACTGAATAACCAGCAACTGTTGTAAATGTTCAGTGGTTAAGTTGTGACGTCTATCGTTTAAAATCCATTTCAGTTTCGAAAATGTACGTTCAACGTCCACAGAGGTCACTGGGGCATATTTAAAATATGTATAATTTTTTACAGATGGCACATTTAGGGTGAGTTCATCACAATCTACTTCTTTACCTTCAGAATAAATCTACTATACGGCACACAGTTAGAAATCCCGGATTGTTCTGCAAAACGGTATTAAATTTGTTCTGCACACGTTCAGCACTAGGTACAGGTACCCGGAAAATAAACTGTCGCAAGTCGAAAACGTTATTTACGGCATTAATTATTGAATAGCCTGTTGCTGTCACAGGTTCTTCAAGGCGACGAATAACTGAAGGTATCTGTGAATAATGAAAATGTATACTCGCTAAATCTTCGTAAAGACTAGGATTATTAAATTCTCGTTGAGCATTTAAAATAGAATTTGCTTCACTTGCGTCTAGTTGCTGTATAACACTTTTTATGCCATCAAAGTGAACGTGGTAATATGATGCTGCTTCTAACCACGTACCCCAACGTGTCAAAATAGGTTCTGGAGGTAGTGGTACATCTGGAAGAATTTCTCTGAATAATTCTATTCGGACTGGTGCTTTCAAAAATATTTTCTTTACATTCGCTATCAACTTGTCGACATTAGGATAGCACTCCCTAATTGTTTCAGCGACTCGGTGAAGATGTCACATGCACCGCGTTATAGTAAGTCTCTCGAAACTGCTTTCCAGCCCTTTTCATATATGCGGCCGCATCCGTTACTAATAGCAGCACGCGACCTTTGTGCATTGCATAGTTCTCACCCCACAACACTTTGAGACTATGATCTATTAATTCACACACAGTGTCCGCGTTCACTCGTGTCATAACTTCTGAAGACAATAGACGTGCTGGCATTGGTGTAGTCTCATCCATCCCTCCCACTAACACATTTCCAATATTCCGACCACATGAGTCGGTAGTCTCGTCAACACTAATCCAGATATATTTATCTTTTATCTCAGAAATAATTTTTGCTTTCACGTCCTCGTACATTGTCGGCACGTAGTTTTTTCTCAATGTGGATTCTGCAGGTACAGTAACATTATCGTACTTTCCATTAACGCAGTTTTGCAAAAATTGTCTAAACTCTGCATTCTCTAGTTTATGCAAAGGAATATTACACCCCACCATCACTTTTAGCAAGTCGCCGTTAAATTGTTTTTGCCGTTCACGGTTTGTCTTACTATTAGTCACACGAGCTTTGTGATTCTCCGAGCGCATATGTTCCACAATACGTGTTTTAACATTCCACGATATGACGCTTGTACACATTTTACACTTTAATTCTGTCCCGTCAAATTCTAAATCTGGATAATCTTTTATCCACTTCTCCACCGTAGATCGATTAGGAGGCCGACGAGACATATTCACGATCCGAAAAAGACAAATCAACAAGAAATAAATCGCTAATAACGCAGTATCATTCGCGGTAAAAATCTGAGACGCGTAATGTTCGAGAGTTACCTGGATACTAAATAAATGTAACACGTGAGAATTCGCGAGAATGACCGCAGTCAGTGGTAACCTTGACACGCGCCGCTGCAATAAACAGGAATCAACAGGATGCAATTTGTCAACGCCGGCCACAAATAAGATGCAATACCTATTTGAAGCGCTGGCCGGAGTAACATTGTAAAGCGCAATTAAAAAAAGTCAATAACAGTTTAGGAGAACACCAGAAATATTAAGATTTTCCATCGACGGACCTGAGTACGAACCTGAGATGTACGAACAACATCCGGTCTTTAAATATAAGTAAAAAAGATTATTAGATACTGTAGTAAGTATAAATAATATTTCTGAATATTTGCAGCTTATAATATTTACCAATTTTTAAAATTTGCATTTATTGAACACGATGAATTTAGGAGTTGAATTGACCAGTATACAAATTAATAATATAGTAACTACCCTCTACATAAAGTTACATATATAAAATATAAAACAGCTCCCAGTTCTGTAGACTTTTTTATATATGAATTTGTAAAACAGTGGAAACAACGTGGAATTGAAATTCCACGTTGTGTTCCATGGCGTATTTTACGGTAATTCTTTTTTTGTGTTGTCATTTGGATCCTTTATCGAGTCCCTAGGGCCAAATTTAAGCCAATTGACTTTATTTACGGTTAAAAGCTGTAATAGCGACTACGCACGGTCACCTGGTATTTGTTCTTTTCTCGCCACCCATTTGGGAATTTGAGTGGGTTGTCGCATGAACATTACGTGTACTTTTGAATTCCTTTATAAACTACTCTCTTGGGTGGTGGAGGCAAAATTTTAATAAAAAAATATTTACACAAGGTGTTTTAAAAACATATTCTGATGATGAATTCTGCAAAAAGCGAAATTGTTCTATAATAGGGTTTCTGGTCGAGACTTCTCGAGACGAGAAAAAAGTGTCGAGAAATCGAGAAATTTATATTTTTAAGGTTAATAAGCTAGTCTGCTTTGAAGATTCTCATGTTTTACGTACCTAATTAAAAGACTGTATAGTCAATCGCTTTATGGGTAGATTTTTTAGGTAGACTAAAAGTAAATTCCTTAATTGATTATGATGACGTTTCTTTAGTAGATAATAATTTTTTTTTATTTAATTAAACGAATGTGATTAAAAGCTCTAATTATTTATAGGAAAAAACATACTGTAAGTATTCAACTTTAATTTAAAAATGGTTCAATAGCCCCGACCGATTACTTACTATTTGTTTAATGAAAAATACAGGATACTCAAATTTAGTTATTTTGCTTAAAAATATGTGTAACTACTCACAAGACTGAAGAATTAATAAATGTTGATTCTTGCATAATAAGCGTAGTTTTATTTTCGAGAATTCCCGGGAATTCTTAGTCGAGAATTCTCGAGCTCCGGGAAAAAAATAAGTTGAGAAATCAGAAACCCTAGTCTATAACCTCACCAAATGATACTTTAGAAGAGGTAATGTTTAACATTTAATCCTGTTAATCAATGAAGTCAAGTTAATGAAGTTATTAAATTATTATATATTTTATTTAGAACGTTAATTAGTTTTGTTAGAAATTTAGTTCAGTCACCGCTGCTTGAGTAAAATATTAGAGCTTTAGGAATGCTTTGTTTCGCGTTTATCGTGTATAATAACTAAATTGAAATCGATGCGAAAATGAATGAATATAACACTTGCTATCTCTTAACCGTGTGACGTCAAATATTTAAAACAGGCATAGTGCACATTTATTACAAATTTATTTTACGGAAAAGCTAAAAGCTTAGTTTATTGTTTATTTTATTTATTTGCATGCAGTACATTAACGTTCTTTAATTACATAACATTTACATATATATGTGTTGTTCGTGACATTTGTTTTTATCACGGGAATTATTTTTTTCTATTTATATTGTTTTTCCCAATAATCAGGTTAAAATTTAATGAGCAAACTATTGAAATGCAAAATACAGTTTACAATTGTTTAAGCTTTAATCTTGAGTGATATCGGACCTGTCACATAAAAGTATAAATTATTTTATTTACATAGTAAAAATTTTAAATTTTATAAGTGAACAAAAGTTGTATAAAATTTCTTAGTCAAAATAACTTGACAAAGGGATTATTCTTGGGGATGTTGGACAAATAAAGATGCACAATTTTTTTTGCCGACGTTTCGTCCAATTTACTTAGACTTCTTCAGGGCTCAATTACTGTTTTTTATAACGGTCTATGTCAGTGGAATGATTGATCTTTTTCTTTACCTACAAGTACATGTATTTGTTCTAATAATTTTGTGGTATTTATTTGTTTTGCTGGTATGAACAGATAACAATAATAATACTCCACAATAGTATTAGTGTAGTAGTAGATTGTGGAGTATTATCATTATCTGTTCAGACAAGCAAAATAAATAAATACCACAAAATTATTAGGACATACAAACACATGTGCAGGTGCAGGTAAGGAAAAAGATCAATCATTCTACTGATATAGACCGTTATAAAAAACACTAATTGAGCCCTGAAGAAGTCTAAGTAAATTGGACGAAACCTCGGCAAAATATTAGTGCTTCTTCATTTGTCCAACATCCCCAAGAACAATTCCTTTGTCAACTTATATTTTATGGACGCAACTGACAACTACTACTAGTCAAAATAACTTTCTTGGGTTGTGAAACAAACTCGTTGCATTTTAGAATACTCACTAAGTGTAACAAAACAAAAGAGACAAATGATTTTGGGTCAAACAGAGCCGAACAGAGCAGCAGGGTTGAAAGGAATCAAATTATATCAAAATTATTTGAACTCAATTCAAAACGCCCACACATTAGAATTACGTTACCCGCAAAAGCGAGGGTAGCTTTAATTATAATTATCATCATCCTTGCATCCGTCAAAAGCTGCTCTCCCTTAAAGAATCTGGAGAATACACTTCCTTACACCGCAGAATTACATAATATATTCGGGTTTACGTGCAGGAGGAATTTACATATTGTGGGGATAAATATGAGGGCGCGCTTTTCGCGCAATAATAAGGTGAGATGAGTGGCGCATAAATTTACAGCGCTTGGAACGTCACGATTTTTCATCGTGCATACACCGAATTATTTCTCGTCGTTTTAATATTGTGACATAAAGCAAGCTTCACTTGCCTTGTTATCGGCAACAAGCTGTGGCATGAAATGATGCGAAAATAAAAGTGCGAGACGGTCTATGCGACGCGAATGTGTCGCTGAGCAACCGCTTTCATGTCAATATAAAGTCGCTTCATTTTAAGAGAACGATGTCGCTAACCGAAGAGAGATACTCATCGCCGGTCCGTATAAGTTGTTAGCATCCTCACGGCAGTAAATCAAAATAAATATAAAACATTACATGTTTTATACACATATTTTACAGAGAGTATTTGTACGTGGATTGGTGTAAATCCCACAGTATTTACAATCTTTTTAATAGTATTATCATGTAAATTACTAAAATAAATATCGTCCTTAGGAAGTGTAGTTTAACAGCATCAGTGGAAGGGGTTGTGAACAATATTCAGTAATATGTAAAAATTAGTTGACAGTGAAGAAAGTACGAAAGTATGAAAATATGTTCGGTTTGTTTAAGAAGATAATTTTATTGATACTTATTAGGTGCCAATGAATTTTTGTGAGTTAATGTGATTTATATAAGTATAACGAATGTGATGCTGACTGTCAAAAAATCCCTTTGTTAGAAGAAGACGGAAGAATGACCCTCATCACCACTCCGTATAAGTTGTTGACATTCCAATGATAAAAAATCCATAAGTATAAAACGTGTTACCGCAAGTGTTTTACAACGAATATTTGTGTCTGGATTGGTGCCAATCCAACACTCTTTACATATTTCTAACTATATTAAAGCAGTATTTTTACTAGCAGTATTTATTATTAGCAGTAAAGCTGTTTTCACATATATTCATATGACGTGATGTCGATTGCAAGCAATAAAATTAACTTCAAGTTCGGTGTAATACGTAAACGTTGTAGGATTTCCGCATGGTTAAAATATCTCACTATATTTTGCTAAAACAAAAGTTTAGAAACGCCGCTCTAGAGGGTATTACGTAACAATTTTGCGTTGCGAGAAGGTATGTTCTACGTGTATATATGATCAACGTATATAAGAAGAATTTTCGCGCTATTTTAGTTTGCAACGCGAAATTTGATTAAGTCTTTGAAGCGTTTGCGCCTTCCTGAGTTATATCGCGTTGTAGAATGCAGTTTGACTGGGTAGCTGATTAAAACGATGGAAATAAAAAACTGCGCCCGTTCGCGTTAGGTGGCTGAAAGGCAAAATTTCGTTTGTGTGGGGTGAAAAATAGCTAGCGGAATTTAAAAAGAGTAGAAACTTTTATACAAAAAATAGTGTGTTTTCCAGATTTTAATATCTGAAGAATATATTTTTTAATTCTTTCCATTTTTATTTCCCAATATACAATTTCATGGACAATTTCTTTTTTATGCACTGTAAAATTTCCTCAATTTGTGTCTATTTTAATAATATATTTCATTATTTCCACTCCTTCCCGCACAGATCCCTGAGAGGGACCTAAGGGGTTACTCTTCGGAGTAATTATAGGGTGAGTTTTATTATTATTATTATTATTATTCTATATCTTTGAAATATAGAACAAATAATCATTTATGATTGATAATAGTATTTATATATCTATGTAGTGCCCGTCAGATCTTAATATTTCAGCATAATCAAGATTGACAAAAAATTCGATTTAATGGGGTATCCCGGTGTAGCCACTGGCTTCAAAAAAATCGATTTTTTTTCTTTGTCTTAATTGATAGTAAATACCACTTGTAGAACATGCTCTGGACAAAGCCGTAAGTATAAATTTTCTATTTTTCTAGCGTATAAAAATTTTATTTGATTATTTTTAATGTAGTACTTGTAGAATGCCCGAGCGCACTGTACAGAAAATAGAGTACGATAAAAAATATTTTAATTTTTTTTTTTAATCGAAAAGGGGGGAACAGTTTACCCCCAACGGCTTTTACTAGTATTCTCAGTCAGCTAGTGTTTGTAAGGGCATTGTATACATTCAATCTACAGTATATACACTTTCTAAACGTTTTTTCAAGTCAGCTGTCAAATTATGTTTTCTCTGATTTTTTCCTGTTCGGAAACTTTAAATGAATTTTTTAAAAATTTAAAGTAAAATACTCAATCTAACAGATGGCTCTACGCTATGTTTTACACCGCAAAATTTTTTTTTTTGGCGCTGACGATCTTTCTTATTTATAACTTGCTTGTTTATGCATAGTATTAAAAAAAAGTTTAAATTTGAACGACTTCTATGGATGCACATAAATGCTCAAATTCGCAAAAAATACATTAAATAATCTTGTCTCTAAATAAATCATGCAAAATCGGCCTTTTTAAATTACATTTGGCCTTCTACACCAGGATACCCCCTTAAGACTTATAAAACAATAAATAATTAATCTTATATTGTCTGTTCTTTTGTGTGGATATCAGTGGCGGTGCGTGATATTTCAGTTAGCCACATCTTGAAAACGACGCATGGGACCCACTTCACTTTTTAGGTGATGACTATACACCTCTTACAGAAAGGATTTATAGTGAAAAAATCGTCAGCAAAGTTTGCGAAAAAATTTTCAAAAACACTGGAGCACTCCCTGGGTTCTCAGTAACGCTCTGTGGGATATTTGCAGTATATTTTTTTTCATAATCTAGAAACAAATATAAGGAGACGTTTTTCGATTTGTTACAAAATAATTTTGTTTCAAAAAGTTATGGCCATTTTAATTTTGGGAAACAAAATGTTCCTATAAAATTAAAATTAAAATGACCATAACTTTTTTGAAAAACAAAAATATTTTGCAACAAATCGAAAAACGTCTCCTTATATTTGTTTCTAGATTATGAAAAAAAAATATACTGCAAATATCCCACAGAGCGTTACTGAGAACCCAGGGAGTGCTCCAGTGTTTTTGAAAATTTTTTCGCAAACTTTACTGACATTTTTTCACTATAAATCCTTTCTGTAAGAGGTGTATAGTCATCACCTAAAAAGTGAAGTGGGTCCCATGCGTCGTTTTCAAGATATGGTTAACTGAAATATCACGCACCGCCACTGGTGGATATAAAGCTAATGATGTTGCTATTGATTTAAAAGAATGTAAAAAATAGTATTATTGGCATGTCAGTTTACTCGCAGGTACCTATTACAGCATTTGACAATTCTTTTATTATTACATTATTACAGTTACATTATTAATACATATATGCTATTTTGCACTCACGTAAATAAGCAGTTTGTTCTACCGTCACCTTATTATATACCTGACAAGATTTTGACAACAATCAAAAATTTCTTTTTTATTATTTGAACGATGTATTATTGGGAACGACCGCAGTCCTGACCTCGAGAGGCCTTAAATATCGCCCATCGTACATCTCATTCGGACCGAGAGATGCAGAAAAAAACCGAGCCGAGCCAAACAAAGGCTGGAGTCGCCCGTCTCGTTCTCCGCTGACGAAAGGATGCAGGGATAAGTAAACTCGATCGTTGTATACACTCGCCGTTTGTCGCTGGCTAACGATCCACTTTCATCTTTATGGTCCGCCCGCTAGGCTAAAACGGCCCTTTCGACCCGCCGCCGACGGACGCACTACGCGACCGATGACCGCCCTAACAAGGACTTGCTGCTTTTTCAGGCTTTGGCCATGGGCGCAGCAGTACCGGTCAGCAAATGGGATGTTTTGCAGTAACAAATTTGAACTTTATAAAAAAAAACGACGTTTTCCACGAAACACCGAACTACTACACTTTTCTCGACGCGCGTTTCGCCAACCAAGTTGGCTTCTTCAGGAGAAGATTAAAACTAAAATCTAGCCTACACACTTGCACTATTTATACCAAATTTGTTGCCCACGGTTCACTGAACCGTAGCTGTCTTGTTTATCAGAGCAAACAGTGGACTGGTGGGTATCGGACCATTGTCCTTATTCATACTATTGTTACACTTAATGATTTCTAAACTGTCTACAGTCGTTCTAATTTTAATTGAAAATGATAAATACGCCTGGGGAACAAAAAAAGCGGTGTAACTATATGATTCCATGGGCGTCCATATATCTTTTTATAAATTCGAAAATTGTGAAATATTTTTTTTTCATTTAAATCAATATATTAGATAAAAATTAGCCTGCATATAAAACTCTTAATATTTTGTAATATAATTTGCTGTAAATAATGCTCATTTAGCCAAACAATTTCAAAAAATTGTCTGTGTTAATAAACCTAGCTGAAATACACGTCACTGGCGTCTTAGACAAGTAGTTTAAGTTCCTAATTCATAAAGTCGTAAATCATTTTAACGACGTCGTTAAAATTTTATGGCACAGTGGACCGAACAAATATTAGCAATGTATTATATGCAAAGTGGTTTACCGCGAGTGGTTTACTTGTGCCACCAGCCGCCAGCAGTTGGCCGGCCAGCGCGTTGCCGGCTCTTTAAAATTTTCTTGAGTATAGTAATATACATAAAGTTGTTTTACTTTATAATTATTTTTTTCCAAAAATTTTAAAAGCTTTATTTTAATGCTAACTAATAAATTTATATTTCTGTATTTTTTTTTAAATATTTCCAAACTAGCTTTCTAAGAACGTCACGAACTAACAGTTTACTGAAGTATGAAGTATACTTGTATAGTGAGCTTAGCAGTTTTAGAAAATAGATCTGACAGCCTTGCTTTTTTCTACCTATTTTCAATTTAGAATGGAAAGATAGTACTGTTTGTTACATTTCCAATTAATTTTAAATTATTTATGTATATCCTATGGTTGTTGTCAAAAGCGTGTTGGGCAACACAATATTTTTCTGTTCTGAGTTGAGAAAAAGTTGAGAAAAATCTTGTGTTGCCCAACACGCTTTTGACAACAACCATAGGATAGACATAATTTAAAATTAATTAGAAATGTAACAAACAGTAGACAGTTGGATGCTTTTGAAAGTTTAGAAATCATTAAGTGTAACAATAGTATGAATAAGGACAATGGTCCGATACCCACCAGTCCACTGTTTGCTCTGATAAACAAAGACAGTTACGGTTCGATGAACCGTGGCAACAAATTTGGTATAAATAGTGCAAGTGTGTAGGCTAGAATTTAGTTTTAATCTTCTCCTGGAGATGCCAACTTGGTTGGCGAAACGCGCGTCGAGAAAAGTGTAGTAGTTCGGTGTTTCGTGGAAAACGTCCAGTTTTTTGTTTCTACGCCGAAGGTTCCATTACCCACTCCAGGATTGAACTTTATAGTCCGAGCTCATTAACTGAATGTGTAGAAATGCAATCTTAAATACGTTTTACACTAACGCCGAAAGCGTGATTGTTTGCGCGTTTCGCCCAGCAAATTGACATCAGCAGAGGGTGAAGAATTGTTTTAAAATCATCTGATATTAGTGCAGTTTCCATGATCACGAGATGATTAAAACCTCTCTAACCTGGTTGATTGCAAAAGTAGCATCTGGGTGTTAATGGAAAACGTGTTTAAATTTAAGGTTACAATCCCACGTCATGTAGGTGAAATAACAAAAAAAGTATAGAAATTATAAAATCAATTGAGACACTCCTAAGCTTATTAACTTTACCTTTAGAACAATGTTTTTTTTTTACTACATAAAAATGGAAATCCTCCTTCAGACTACTCAAATTCTTTCTAATTTCTGACATTCCACTCCTTAAACACATTATGTATAACCTTGTAAGCTCATCATATTTATATTCAACCCATCGCACAGTAGGGCCAAATCCCAAAAACCTGGTCAAAAATCAAAAAGTGTATGAATCGATCTGAAAATCTGTACTCGGGAGTTTTTGAGGCTGCTGATTACAAATCCGTTATCAGATTTACAAAATTTCAAAATGGCGGTGAGATACCGCGCGTGCGCACATGGAAAATCAACAGAAAATCAAGCAACTGCTCTGAATTTTGTTACTCGCTTTCTTTCTTACTCGCTCGGGATTTTCGGTGTCGCTGATTACGAATTCGGTATCGAAATTTGAAAATTCCGATGGCGACTCCAATACGGCGGAAAATTTCAAGACGGCAATTTAACCATTCTTCATTTTATTCCAAAAATCTTTCTGTTCGATTAGCTGAATGTCATTTGCCTCTAAACTTAAAAATTAAGGAAGTAATATCATTTTTAAGATCATTCAGTATACAATATTTTGACCCACTTTTCGAAGAAAGATACTTTTCAATTTTTAGTAGTGGATTCTCATCCATATTATCTTTCATTAAGTTAAATACTTCTTTTCTTTTGACGGAAATATCGTGTGAAGTACTAGTATCAAAACAGATCATTGCAATCTGTAAATAATAATAATTATTAAAATCAGATGAGTAAATATTGAAAAAAAATGAAAAAACAAAATTAGAAATCTGGAAAAATACGAAAAATTTAAAAATTTTGAAATGGTGAAAAATTTGAATATTTTGCGTCTTTGAATATTTTCTATTATATTCAGGCCCAATCAGGTCAAATATACTATAGCGATTTACATATGATCAAGTTTTTCGACATTTATCGCATAGTACAACCTACACTATACAGGATATCTATCCGAAAAAATCCAAAAAACGCAGAGGAGCAGCTAGGAGCAGCTGAAATTTGTTCTATATAATAAGTTATATATAGTTTGATATACAATTTCCATTTAGTTTTATGGCGGTGTCGCGCGGTGCCATGGACTTAACCAACAAATACATGAGATTTGTGTCTGCTTTAACGTGTAAAAGTTTCATTCAATGATTATTCTCTTATAATTGTCCGATTTAATAATATAGATTACACAATATTTAATTATTTTCTACTCACCTTCAGAAGTGGAATCCATTTGGTTTTATTTAAATCTATCGTATTTTCAAGATTATTCAACTATTTAAACACTTGGGTTTGTTTTCTTTACAAGTACAGAATGCGTATGGCTTCAGAGAAGGTGAGTTTTCGAATGCTATACCGGAGCCTATACAAGCAATAAAGGACTAATAGTAGTGAATACATAAACTACAAGGGTCCCTATTGTCAACTCAACAATAACAAATTCAAAACTAGAAACTTTTTTTGGGGGGTTTTTGCGAGGTATTTTAGTGAATTGGCCCCACTGTGCATCGTTATGTAATATTCCAAACTCGTTATCCTCTTATCCCTCCCTAAACGGCGACCGCATCGACCAGTCCGATAGTTCTCTAATCTTGTGTAGTTGGCGCTGGTTCTCCTCCGACAAGAGTTATTGGCACAATTACCCGGATTTGAACGGCCCAGTGAAAGAGAGCTTTATTTTTTATTAAAAGGCCTGCCCCGAACCGGCGAGCTTTTCATTGTCGGAGTGATGTAGAGCTTGTACAGCGCTTTTTTCTTTGTCTGCTGTTCCCGAGTGGAGAACGGCGCGATATTAGGTGGAGCTAATAAAGCATGCGACATTCCACGAGTTCTGACGAAAGCTGGAAAGTAGTAATAAAAAAACTTTAGTGCAGTTTTTGATAGTCCGGGGGATTTTATTTTCTGGTGGCATCCCCTTACAACATAAACTTGACAATTGGTAAAGTTCTTTGGTACTGCGTACTCTGTTACGGAGAAACATTAATCCAAGTCAAGTATTAAAGCTGACAAAGTGTACATAAAGAGTAAGTAGCCGCTACCATAACTGTTTCCAGGCATGTTAAAATGTTGAATACCAACAGTAATAGGCGGATTCTTGTTAACTATGAATATATTAAATAGGACAAACCTTTAAAAAATGCATTTGTATTGTACAAATCCATAACAGAATTATAACAATATACATAATAACAATAAAAACAATAGAAACAATAACAATAATAAACTAAAATCATTTTGTCGATAACACAGTTTGCAACTAGACCGCAGGTGTTATGGAATATGTACCAACCCACTCTGCGATTGGTGTTCCAGATAAAGACCTCGAAAGTGGAAGATATTCCATTTAATGGCTCATCAAAGCTTAACAGATACTAAACGCTTAAATGCCGGCAAGAAGCCATCACCTAACGCTTCCGACCATGATAATTTGCCAAAGACAATGATTCCTTGCAAAATGTCCACATACATATTTTGTGTGGTTAGTTACATAAAAACATAGTTAATGCCAATTAAATAACAATAAATTACTTTTCTACTTAACAAATTCTTCTTCTAATTTTAATTTAACCGAACATAACCAAAAACAGCTTTTTTTCAATACTACCAATCCATTGGGCGGAAATACAATGGAAAACGTACGCATTCTGACGATATTTTTAAAGCATTTGCATACTACAAGAATCTGTAACAACGAATTTTGCAATCAAATAGAATGTTCTTGTTGAAATATGTTTATGCGGTTAGTCAATAAACTACATGATAAATATAACTAACCACATGTTTAATCATGTATGTAAATCTATAAATGTTAGGCAAACAAACCACGACGATATCCTCTTAACGCAAGTGTAGATGTGAATTAGATGATATCATTTATTGAACATCGGCAATGAATGTTCGCGTGGCTTCTAATAACTCACATCTATTTCCCCTTTCGAGGATTACGTCCTTTTCTCGGTCGAAGGAACATTAAATATCGTTCGAATCGTCCTTCGCCGTCGGAGTACATTTATCGATGAATGCAAGAGGCGTCCGAGTCCTAACAATGCACAAAACGAAAATCGATAGCTAATACAAAACCCCTTTTCAGAACCGCTGCACCGAGTCGGTTTGCAAGCGAGTTGGTCATCATCCCGACCAACATTGCTGCAGAAACAGCCTCATACATGATAGATAGACCGTAAAGGAAATGTAGTCTTTGTGGCGAGTACAGCCACTCCATTTTTCAACCTTCTATAGTGTGGTTACCCAGGAAGATAGTGATATATAAGCTCGATAAGTTGCATATTATTAAATTCATAATTTAATAAATAATGTGTATATTTTCTTGCATATTTCAAGAATGTGTGAGGCACTGAACAAAATATGGATGGTAATCAGTCTGAAATCAACTTAAAATGAGAAAAATATTTACCAATTTATTATTAATGGCCAAGATATTGGAGCCACTATACATAAAAGAGAAGAAGAAAAAAAGAAGAGCTGTAAACGATGCGTGGGACGTGGCGCGCCCTTGATTAGAAAACAAGGGCCCTGGTTAGTTCAAGACCGCCACGTCATCTGTCAATCCTTGTCTCGTTACGTTCCTCATCTCACAGACGACGATCGATTGCAGAAAACGAGAGGCAGATACAATTTCGCGTTATCAAAAAAAGGGAGAGCGACAACGAAAATTATTTCGTGCAGATCACGTAAAAGCGGACCTATTGCTATCCCCGCGGAATACCAAAATGCGTGGAGACACGTCGCCGCCGACCTCGATTATTCTGCACTTTTGTCCCCTGCGACACCCGCAACTTTGTGTGAAAGCTCTCGTGCGCCGCCGGAAGCCTTTGAGCCCAATCTATGTGTACACATGGATTACTTTATGGGTAAACTGTTATTTTCACGTGGGCCTTACCCCAAATTCGATATTGCAGCCGCATTGCCGGGGAAGGCTGGAATAGCCTCGATACATATCAAAGGCACGAAGATCAATCCTCCCGTAATGAAAAAAATAACGTTCGACTGAATGCAAACGTGATGGAACACTGGCGGGTGCTAAAGATTTTGTTTTTAATCGAAAACGTACAAATTTATCGCTACAATATACAGGGTGTCCCGTTTTTGACGTTTTTTCTAAGGTATCTCGGTTATTACAAGAGATTCCATTTTCGCGAACTTTGGCTACTTCTTTAAGAGAAATCACAGAGCCAACCAGATTTTTGATACTATTTCTTTTTTTTTTTGAGTTACAGGGGATATTTTAATGAAATACTATCGTTCATCATTTTGAGAGGTCATCCTGACTAATGTCCATGTACAAAAAAGTTATCTATCTAAAGGTTATTTTTAAACCCAAATAAACCCAACTAACTTTATTTTTAAAACCAATTATTGTTGTTATATAGGCGACTTTATTTTTAGTTAAAAAAAAATCCAACGAAATGAGTGAAAATATCACAGCATAAGGACAACCAGCAACACCTCTCTAGCCAAAATCATAAGTAGGCGCATCGCCTACTGTGCATTGTTCGCAGTAGGCAGACCGGTTAATCGTATTCCCAACGTTGTTCAGTGAGCATTGGTGGTACAGAGACGTATCTAAAAATGTATAAGACTATTGCGAATGTAGAATACTCGGTGGGACCCTGCGGCCGAAAACTAAAAGAACGCCCTGTATGAAAACGTGCAACAAAATGTTCCGAGTGACTGCTTTTTAAAGAGTTGAACTCCATTGAATTTGAAGGGGGGCAATTATACTTGTCCGTTAGTAAGTACATTATAATATAATAATACATTTGAATTCCCCTTTATTTTTGGGTTCTTTTTTAAAAAAATTCCCTATACCTATCTTCAGCAGTTTTGATATTTTTGGAACGTGCTCTATTAAAACAGATTTTAGTGGTGCCCTTGGGCATAAAGGTCTCAGGTGGTATGTAATAT
Source organism: Aromia moschata (assembly GCA_029963805.1). NCBI lineage: Eukaryota > Metazoa > Arthropoda > Insecta > Coleoptera > Cerambycidae > Aromia > Aromia moschata. The sequence goes on along the minus strand of JAPWTK010000369.1, from coordinate 12,135 downwards.
TAAAAATAAGTAGCAAACAACTGCCAAAGTCGTCTTAAATGGAAACCCTCTATTTGATTTCTATGTTAGGATAATTAACCGGTCCTTCATTCTGTATTAGGATCACCTATCTGTACGTTCTGCATTTAAGAAATTCAACCATGGTTTTCCATTTTAAAAAATTACTTCTGACTACGGCCATGGAAATACTGTTCTTTATATTAATTTTTATAAAAAAAAAAAAAAAAACTTGGACTTACCTAGCCTAAACAATAAAATAATAAAATAATAACTAAATATTAAATTGTCTTTTGTGTCTTCTATGTGCCGTCCGCCATTTTCTAATCACAATAAAACCGTTATTAATCTCAACGTGTAGATCTGATATCAGTCCTTCATCTGCTCGAAACCCTGTTATACCTTCCTTGGTTTTGTTGTAGACTAATTTTCATCTGGCACAAAAAAAATAAGGGGGGGTTAGATCGGGGGATCGGGGGGCCAAAAAAAAGACTTAATTTTCTCCTTAAGATGCCTACGGTTGGCGCAGAATACATTTAATTGTTTAGGGTTCCGTCCCTTCCAGGTTGGTTCATCCTGGTAACTTCGGGTTGTGGGCTTTTGGTGTATTTAGAAAATTTAGGGCAAATTCCATTGAAACCAGCGTTCAAACTAGGTATTTACGAGAATTTAAATTTTCATCAGTATACTTAAAAACACATGCGATTCCCATAATGATACAAAAAAATTAACTAATTTTTCCTCCCCCCCCCTCTGGTTTTCTTCTCCCAAACATGCCAACCTCCTTTACAATTTTGACTCGTCGCGTCGGTCCAAGTAATTTTCTTCAAAAAATGTGGGTTTTCCTGCATTTTCAAATGCAGGATAAAAATCCCTTAAATTGAATAGGTTCGGGTCCAGTTTTTTTTAGAAATTCTTAATCGAAGAAACAAAGAATTATGCAGACGCCAAAGTTGTGATTTTAAGAGCTCATTTTATTCCTAATCCAAGGCAAACTTCGATCGTTTCGAGCTCATTTGCTTGCTAAAACGCATTAATGTAAATAAGCAAAGACCCCATTAAGACTATATCAAATAGTTTTTAGGGAAGTTTTCCAGCCACTTAGAGGACTGAATCGCCGCAGCGTTCTATGCGATTCCTCAAACTACGAAGTTTCCTCTTAACGACACGGTAGTTACGTAGCGAAGGCGGATTTCTTATTCTGAAATTAATCATTTCCACGAGGAAAACTAGAGTGTTTTCTTTTGGGTAGCGCGGCGAGTCGCTAATTGGTGATTTTTAAAGGCAGGCCGCATTCGTAGGCGTGTTTCAAAGCCGGTAAAATATTGAATCTCTCCTTTCTCATTTTTTAAGAGTTAGGTTTTTTGATGTCTTGCGTATAACGCCCTTGAGGAATCATCGCCTAATTAATTGCTGCTCGTCTTCCACATCTTTTTTTTTGTGGAACGCCCTTCAGCGTCGGTTTTCATTCATGATTAAATCGATACTTTTATGAAAGTAAAACATAAAACTACATGGCATTCGTATTGTTTTGATAAATACTGACTATGGCGTTAGCGGTTGTTTTATACAGTGAGATCCATAAGTAACGGATAAATTCCATTATATACATAATTTACAATTTATGAGTAAAATCCTGAAACGCGTCATTTTTAAATTCTAGAATGACATTATTTGAGCATAATTTTATACCTTCCCCTCCAACCCCCTTGGAGTGACAGCTATCTCTATAACATTTTTTAAATGGAACGAGAGTGCCTGTGATAGCTCATTTGAAAGGGTTCTTAATTATCTATTTAGCAATATAAGGTTTTTTGAATTCTTTATATTTTTCATCAAGAAATTTATATTTGATAATTTCAAAATTATTATTATTATGAAATGTATACAATCAAGTATGCCTATGTACCGAATATCTGTCAAATCTGACGTTTTTAGTTAATTTTGTGTCAACATTCAACTTAAATGTATCGGTTTCCTTGATACGCTGCGCAAAATACCCAACAAAAAGTAAGAAGTGAAAAGGTTTTCTTTTTACACATCAGAAAAAAATTATACATTTAAATTTCTTTATTTGCTACATCTGTGAAAACTTATTATTCTATTATGTTATTTATCGCTGATCGTCAAGTTGATCATTATTTTAACTTTTAACAATGAATCTTTCGGATACCCAAAGAATTGAAATTTTGATATTATTAGGATGCGGTGATAAAACAAAAACGCAGAAGCAGGTATGCGAAATATTCAATACCAAGTATCCTGCCCGCCGCATTTCCCAGTCTACGATTAGTAGAACAGAAAACAAATTTCGTGAATTTGGAAATGTCACAGATATTCCTAAATCTGGTAGGAAACGCATTTTAGACGATGAATAGCAATTGGATATATTATTAGATATTCAAGATAATCCACATAAATCTACAAGACAAGTTGCCGCCGATAATGATGTTAGTAAAACGTCCATATTGCGTCTTCTAAAAAACGAAAAATACCGCCCATAAAAAATTCATTTGGTTCAAGAACTTAACGACGATGACCCTGATCGCCGATTGGAATTTTGCGAAATCATGGAAAATAAATGCCAAGATAATCCTTTATTTAAAAAAAAAACATTCTTTTTTTCTGATGAAGCAACATTCGTCTTAAATGGAACAGTCAACAAACAGAACTGTAGATACTGGAGTACAGAAAATCCACATTGGATGATGGAGGCCAATACTCAGTATCCTGAGAAGGTGAACGTCTCGGCTGGAATTATAAATTCTCAAATTGTCGGACCATATTTCTTTTATGGTACATTAACTGGCGCTTATTGGTTACTTGGATTTCTTCTCCTTCTTAGTTCCAGAGTTAAGAATGCTTTTCCCAGATGATGACAACCCCAATGAAATAGTGAGACATATTTGGTTTCAGCAGGACGGAGCTACACCACATTTTTTCATTGGAAGTAAGAGCCTATCTGAATCAAGTTTTTCCCAATAGATGGATCGGTAGACGCGGTGAAATTGAGTGGCCTACTCGTTGTGCCGATTTGACCCCGCTTAAAATCGAAAGTCTACTTCAACAGACCAAATAATGTAGAAGATTTTAAAAGACAGAACAAGGCAAGAAATTAATCAAATCACCCCGGAAACAATACAAAATGTTTTAGAAGAATTTCAGCAACGCCTCCATTATTGTTAAGAAGCAACGGGCGCCCAGTTTGAACATTTGATTTAAACTGTTCTTCTCTTCTGTTTCATGTTCTTTTCTTTACTTAGTAACATTAAAAATGTAATATTTTTCAATAAAAAAATTATGGAAATTAAAAAAAATCTTATGTTGCTGGATGGAGAATTAAAAACCCTTTCAAATGAGCTATCACACGCACCTTCATTCCATTTAAATATTTTAAAGGGGGTAGCTGTCACTCCAAGGGGGTTGGAGGGGGAGGTATAAAATTATGCTCAAAAATGTCATTCTAGAATTACAAAATTTACGTGTTTCAGGATTTTACTCATAAATTGTCAATTACGTAGATAATGAATTTATCCGTTATTTATGGACCTCACTGTATATTTAACACAATTTGAGCAACTGTTATTTTTTTAAGGGGGGAGGGGGGGGGCCACTGTGACGACCAAAAAAGTAAGCGATTTTCGGGAATTTTTTTTACCTGGGTAATTAAGGAATATGGGAATCGGTGTTATTTATTTTATTAAGTCTCTAAACTATTAATTTAGTATATATATTTTTTTTTATTGAAAAATGTTAAATAGTTACAAAGTTATGAGCCTTGCTGTTGAATCTTAAAAAAATTCTCCCTCTACGGTCGCATCAATTTTTCGAAAACGGGTTATCGGAAATAAAAAAATCAAATTGCATTAGAATCTGTATGAATGCAGTTATCGTTCTACGTAACCGATTTTTTTATTTTGATTTTTCAAAAAAATGGCGACCGATTGAATTTTTTTTTAGTTTCTAGCCCTTATATTTGCATTAAGCACATTGTTGTTTAACTTGTAATCTTTGAAGTTCGTATTGAAAAGGTTCATCGGGGTCAATTTCTGACATCAGATTCGTGATAAGCGACTCCAAAAACCCCCCGAGTGACCATTTTCGTTTAGATTCAAGTTGAATTCGAGGGGAAACCTCGGGGATGGGCCTGTCGACCAGGGTTCCTGGTCCTCCAGGTGTAACGCACAACAAAACTAACAACGTATTCATGATCAGCGACCCCAAAAACCCCCGAGTAACCAAATTCAGCCCGTTTCGGCAACGTTTAACCGTATTCTCGAATTATGATTTTTTCTTTAATTGGCTGGAAAAATTGCACCCCAATAATGCATTTTTTAGGTGCAGTAATGCAGTTTCTGATTTGTATATGACAAAAATATGTAACATTTTTTCTAAATTTTACAAGGAATCCAACGAGCCTAATTACGTTATTTTGGAGGTGGAATGCTAAATTTCCTCGTCTAATATGCAAGTTCTGTATCTTGTGACTATGGTTTCCAGTGCTGATTAGTTCAGCTCTAAATACCGAGCTGATTTCTCCTTGTTTTTCCTTTTAAACCATATCTCGTTCGTAGCCAACTTGAAAAATGACACTTCCGCGCCTCGAAACAATTTGTTTAAATGATTGGCAGTCGACTTGCCGAGGGAGCACTAATTAGCAACCTAATTAACCCGAGCAAGCCGGCTGGCGCGGAAACGGATCGCCGAACAGTGGGCGAGAAAGGATAATATCTCAATTGGCATCAGGCGCAGGCACGCCTCTTATCTAAAAGTTAAGCTTCGAGTAAACAGAACAAGAAAACCGGATTATCATATGGAAACAAGTAGATAAATAATAAAGTAAGCTGTTACTTCCTGATTAACCGCCTTTCATGAGTTGAGTGGTTTCTGTGAAAGTAAGAAGTACAGAAGGAAATACAATACAGAATCGAGGATTCTAAAATTGTTAGTAAATTCTTTAACAGAGTTGCAAATTTTCAAATTGTACCTAGTAAACGAAAAGGCAACACATCACAAAATAACTCAGTTCATGAAAATAACTTGATGGTTATTCATTTCGTGTAAGGAAAAAGTGATTTATAAGATGTTTTCTATTATTTAATGAGTTATGTTGAAGGACTTTTTTACCCTCTAATACTATTTAATTCCAAAGACTTAATTCCTCATGACATTTTCCTGAAATTTTTGATTACATGAGAATTGTATGTGTAGGGATTGAATGTGAAGGATTTCTGTGGAAGCGGATGAATCAAGACGAATCTCTTTGTCAATAAAAAAGCAATAAGCGTATATCAGTATCGCTGATTTTCTGTACTTCTGAAACAGAATAATGTCTTCACAAATACAGCGTGGGCGCAAAGCCAATAAACATTTTTTTTTTAATTAGATTAACTTGGTATAACTTTGCAAATAATGGATAGAGTAAGGATATTGACTGTAACTTTCATATCTTTACAGTAATTAACGTTTTTTAATAATAAAAATATGGATTATTGCTAAAAAAAAACTTTTTAATTTAAAAAAAATTATTAAAAAGTGGAAAATCGACTCTTACATTGATTTTTAACACAAACGACAATTTCAAGTATTCCAAGAACTACGAGGAAAAAAATCGCAGCGCTTTGAACCTATCAGGGTTTCTTTAGGGTACTTGAAGGTTGAAAAGTTGCAGCCAATATCCGTTATTTGTAAAGTTATGCCAAGTTATGCAAATATCCTTAATTATGCAATTCAAAACTCTCTTTTTTAATCAACAATTTCGCTTCGAATTTTTTTTTTCACTACAGCTTGTAAAGGATACTATGTACTTTCTAAAACCTTACTTTAATTTTCTGTACCTTCATTATTTCCCGAGTATTATTAATTACCAAATTCAAAAATTATTTTTTTGCTTTGAATGGCGATAACCCAGCGAAAAATCATCATATAGAGTTCGAAAATAGGTCAAATTAAGGATAATTAAATTGTCTAAAAGAGCTGTATCTCTGTAACTCCGTGGACCCTTTAAAAGACAAGTAAAAATTTCAAAAAAAAAATCCAATTGTTTTCTTATGACTACTCAAGGACTGCTAACGTTTAGAAATTTTAAACTCAAGGTCCAAAAACTATAAACTTGGAGCTACAATTTTCTTTATCTGTTTCTTTTCTCTACGACCTTTTTTCCCAGGTTACAGTTCTTTAAAAAATTGGATTTTTTTTATGTCCCTTAATTTGTGCGCGTCGTGTAAAATAACACAGGCCGACAAAATTAGGCAGACCCTCTAACCCACAAACCAGAATATATTTTTTCTGATGCTGGTTAAGGTTTCTGATGCTCTGAATCCGAATCCGAGGTCCAAATCTCTCAATTGGCTCTGGTTTTCGAGATATCCTAACCTAAAAGTGCAAAAAAGCGATTTTGGCCTATATTTGCCAGTTATGTAGCATTGCATTTTTTTTTCTCAAAAAACTATGAACAACATCTTAGGTGTATGCATAAGTCTTTTCCGGTTTTACTAAGAGATGGCGCAGCCGAACAATACGCGACGTATAAATTTGACACCACGTCAGTTTATTTGTATGACAATAACCTATAAAAACACATACAAGTTGAGTCCGCCAATTGATAGCATCTCTGTTGTATAGTTAAGTGATCAGTTGCTTTTTCTATTTCATCAAAAGAAAAAGGCAGTGGAAAGTCATCGTTTGCTGGTAGAAACTTATGGTGAACACTCTCCATCGATTAGGACATGTGAGACATGGTTTCGACAATTTAAAAGTGGCGATTTTAATGTGAAAGACGGTGCGCGCTCTGGTAGACCACAAAAGTGCGAAGACGAGCAATTGCAGGCGTTACTGGACGATGACCCTACTCAAACTCAACAACAATTAGCAGAAGCATTAAATGTGACACAAGAAACCATCAGCAGACGTTTACGGGCAATGGGGAAAATCCATAAACTTGGTAAATAGGTCCCACACGATTTGAATGAACGACAAATGGAAAATCGCAAAGTCACTTGTGAAATGCTGCTGCAAGGCTACGAAAGAAAACCATTTTTGCACCGAATCGTGACTGGTGACGAGAAATTAATTTATTTTGAAAACCCGAAGCGAAGAAAATCGTGGCTGGCACCTGGCGAAGCCGGCCCTTCAACACCAAGGCCAAATCGCTTCGGCAAGAAGACCATGCTTTGTGTCTGGTGGGACCAGATCGGTATTGTTTATTATGAACTCTTGAAGCCCGGAGAAACCGTTAACGCACAACGCTATCGCCAACAAATGATTAATTGAAATCACGCATTGATCAAAAAACGACCGGAATGGGCCAGGAGACATGGCAAAGTGATTTGGTTACACGACAATGCTCCGTCTCACACAGCAAAACTAGTGAAAGACACTTTGAAATCGCTTGGATGGGGCATCCTTTCGCATCCGCCGTACTCCCCTGACCTGGCGCCATCAGACTATCACCTCTTCGCATCAATGGGGCACGCGCTCGCAGAGCAGCACTTCAGCGATTTCGAGGAAGTTGGAAAGTGGCTTGACGAATGGTTCGCCGCAAAAGACAAACAATTTTTCTGGCAAGGTATTCATAATTTACCTGAAAGATGGGCTAAGTGTGTAGAAGCCGAAGGCCAATATTTCGAATAAACACAAAATTTATTTCTTTTGAAATTTATGTCTTTATTTTACCACAAAAACCGGAAAAGACTTATGCATACACAAGTACTTGCCTTGCCCTGAATGACCTAAATGAAAATGCCCTAAATGACACTGAAAATGTTTGAAATTCAATAACAAGTCAATGTCCTCTTATGTAAAAAGACCTGCATCATGTAAAAAAGATCAGAATCCAAGGTCAGATTTCCAAAATTTTCCTTTGGAAATTTGACCTTTGATTCTGAACGAGCAGGTCTTTTTACATAAGAAGACATTGTCCTGCTATTGAATTTCAAACATTTTCAGCGTTTCCTAATCAAAAAAACAATCGACTGTTTGATGAACACGCGATCCTTAAGGGGACTAGGGAGGGATGAAATTTCGAAAAAATCCAGTTTCGGTTTTTTGCATTTTCCGATACTGTGATCCTTTAGGAATATCTTCCCGTTTGTTTTTTGGAAAAATTCCCAAAATTATCAAGAATTTTTGCGGGCGGTCGGTCCCGACCGAACGGTCTGAGCATTATTCGAATTTCTAGGGTTCCCTATGCAATATAGAGAGTACAATAAAGTTTTAATTTGTAACTACACACTAAAGACGACCTAATAATACCGTCGAAACGTTTCTGTTTCCGTACGACTGTTCTAACACAAATATTGTACCGAAACTTTGAATGCGATTTTCTCGAAACTACGTTTTTTGATGATTTTACCACGATATCTCGAGAACCGCGAAATATAGAGACATCCAAAAAAAAAACGTTATCAACTCCGGCTATGAACGAGAGAGATGGAAATAGCGGTCATGTCTAAGCTTTTCGGTTATGTCAAACCCTTGACAAGTGACTGTCACAGTTTGTAAAATAAACTATGGCTGTCATATGATGTGACAGTCTTGACAAGTAAATAAGGTTATAAATTCGATGAAGAATAGAAATACGTCTTTTTTTTTCTCGGCCAACTTTGATGACGTTTTTTTTTGGATGTCTCTATATATCAACTTGAAATTTATACAGGAGTTGTAAAACACTACGACGAATTAATTATACCTAAAATCAGATTGAAAAAAAATATTGCTACAATTTTATAATAACAAATAACTCGATTTTTTCCAGTTTTTTTTGTTTTCTGGACGCCATTTTGTAAATTTTATTTTTGTTTTTAATCTGTTAGGTATAATCAATAGAGGGAAGTCTAAGGAGGAGAAATATTTTTTAGAATTTGCCAAAACCTTTATCCATTCGACGCCGATATTATTGTTCTGGGAACGACTTTCAATGAATTTTCTCATTTTATAATGTTATAATTAATACCCTTAACAATAAAAAAAGTTTTATATTTATTCGCAGCCTTGTTATAAACCATTAAACACGAGCCAATTTTTGCATTTTCAACCCTCCCTAGTCCCCTCAATAGGTTTTCGATTATGGAGAAATTTACAAACTTAAAAATTTCAAAATGCGATATCGCAGCGAAAAAAAAAAGATATTAGAGCAAACTTGACGTCATTTAAAAGGGCAAGGCATGTACTTTAAGAAGTTGTTGCGATGCTACATAACCTCAAATATAGGCAAAAATCGTTTTTTAGGATATAAAAACCTTTGGAAAAATATATTCCGGTTTCTGGGTTAAACTCTTGTCGGCCTGTGTAATTTTCATTTATGCATATTTTAACTGTATCCTTTAACTGAACTGTTTCTATTAAACCTCGGTTTAATCGAAAGTACAGTGCCGTGGATTTCGAATTAATTTCCAAGTCACTGACGATTTGAAAGGAAACAAAACTTTAGGAACTCTTGCGTCGCACAGTGGGTTAGAATAGGAAAATCTTAGCGAAAAATCGAAAAACCAAGTTCGTTATATTCTTTTTTAATCCATATAACTTTGTGAAGCAGGGTTTCCTGCGTGTAATACTGAAACGACAGCTACCTAGGAAGTTGGCCACCTTCGAGTGCGTAACGGTACGAGAATCGGTCCCGAAATACTCAACGTTCGTGCGTTGCGAATTTTTGTTACCACAAAGGTGTATTTCCGACTTAAAAAAATGGAGGCTACTCTTGAAAGGATGTAAAATATTATCTATGCATTGAAATTCAAATTTTTGTATTTCTTATTATGGAAAAATAAATGTTAAATCTGCGCTTATAATACAAACGCGCATGTTAAGGTAGCAAAAGGAAAGTAGGAAAATAGTTTTTATCTACAGAGTTCTAACACTAATTCACAATTTAACATGTGGGAAATATTAGTGGAATAAGAAATTCATAAAAATTGGCTGCTTGAAACTGCCTATTTCAGTGAAAAATGCAAAAATAGAAAGGCGCGTCCAGTATAGCGTTCTCGGGGCAATTCTAACTGTACCGCCATTTTGTTTTTTTTTTTGAAGTATAAAGTACAAATTTGAAATCAGCGACCCAAAAAACATTAAATTCGATATGGGTTGACAAATTTTCTACCTTTCTCGATTTTTGGCCAGGATTTTCCGATTCTAAGCCACTGTGCGTCGTCCCAATAATACTAATGGAAGCGACACGCGTCCAATGTCGCCAGCTCTCGCGCTATGGCAGTAATGAAATGCTGCTCCAGTAATCTGGCGGCGGCGGCGGCGGTGACGGGGCAGGAACGCAAAACAATGCGCCGAAAGAACGGAAAAGATAATGGAGTGGGTGCTCCGCAACCGAGGCTTATTGTGCTTGGCCCCCGTGAAAAAGTCTCATTTCCACTTCGCGGTGTGTTTGGCGGGGAACGTATTAAGTGCGCACAATTAAGGGAAGTAGTTTATAGCGACGCGGGTTTTAAGGGATCTGCGTATCCGGAGGATATCCACAGAGGCCTGGAGTTCGGCGAGCGGAATCATTATAAAATGCAAAAGAATTGGAGGCATCTATAAAAAAAGTTTACGTACAACTGATATAATAACTGATACAATAACCAAAACCGCCCATTACTATGGTAAAGATTAACAGTCCAGAAGGCAGAGACTTTTATGTATTCTTGAAACACATAGGGCTAGTTTTCACGGTTTCCTATGTATTTTTTTGTGTAGAATACAATGCGCGGGGTCTGTAGAGCTGAAACCGTCCGCTAATTTTTTTAAATAACAATTTGTGAAAAAAAAAACTATTTTTTCACATTTTCGCTTATATCTCCGTTCCTTGGCATATTTTATGTATCATACGCATTAAACTGCAACTGTTTAAAATAACAGGTTTCAGTTATTTTGGTTATTAACTTTGTGTTATTTACCGACAACCTTGTAACTTGTAACTGCGGGCACACTGCGAGGAAATAATCAGGAGCTTAATTAATGACCACTTTTATTTGTACTAAAGGTAACATTTGTTTTGTCAAAGTAATATTATAACGAGTCATCCAAATAAACGTCATCAAAGTTGGCCGAGCAAAAAAGACGTATTTCTATTCTAACTTAAAATAACCTTATTTATTAATAGTCAAGGCTGTCACATTATGTGAGAGCCTTTATTTGTTTTACAATTGTGACAGCCACTTGTCAAAAAGTTTGTCGACAAAGTTTCACTTTGAGTATCAACATAACCGCTAATTCCATCTCTTTTGTGCATAGCCAGATTTGATGACATTAGGCCACATGTAGAACATACATCCATAATGCTCTATTTAATTCTGCCGCGTAAAAGTCACAAAAAAATGTGTCCTCAATATACCTACATTCATTTAACTATCAACCGTTTCAAGTTCCAAACTTACAACTCTCGAGATTGATCTAGGCCCGATTCGTTGTTAACGTTTACTCTTTACCACAGTTAGGTAACGGTGGCGTTACTGTCATACTAACAACTGAAAACCAGATTAGCCGTTTAACGTTAATCGTTTTCAATTTAAACGGGCACGTTAAACATGTAAAAGTCGTTATTTTGTAACCTGTTATTCTGTATCTGAAATAACGGTTGTTGTCGTTATTCCACAAATAACCGTTGTAAAATAACAGATCGTTCAATAACGACCCATCTCTAATACGCATTTAAGAAGTTATAGCCTATTGAATTTCGAAATTTAAGCTATTTAAGCTATTGAATTTCAATTTTAAGCCCAATCCGAAGTCTCCAAGTGCTATTGTTAACTTGCAAATGACTGCTGAAGTTGAAAAAGTGCTTTTTTTTTCACCATTTTTTTACTTCGAAAGTAGGGCGACTATTATCATGAAATTTCTTGGAGGGACTGATATTTGTCGTATGAAGTTACAAAAAACAAGTCCGTTAATAACTTTTCGAGTAATTAACGATCGAATTTTTTTGCAAGCAATAATTAACAATGACGCCATGTCTTTGTTTATTGCACGATATCGACCTGGTTGGGCTAGAAAAATCATAAATCTCTTCAAGTTTGCGAGACTTTTTGGGATTTTGAAAAATATTAATTTGGGCCAGTTTTATAACGTTTTCTACGCGACTACCTTTTTTGACGCTTTTTTTTTTATAATATCCTGAAAGTACACTTCAAGAGGCGTATTAAAAAAATG